>JBBCBC010000018.1:18810587-18960344 GCA_037126765.1 Stenogyne calaminthoides
GTTTATGCTTGTTCTTGTTTTGTAACACAACTTAAATGTGTTTAAATAATGACCCACGTGGCTTATTTAAAACATTTTTTGAATGTTAGGCGATGCATGTTAATATTTTTTGAGATTTTAATATGAAGCATGTGATCGAACCTTATGATATATTTGTGCTTATCATATTATTATTTATTTGGTTCATCATAATAGCGACCTTTTAATCCACTATTCAATATACTTAAAGACAATTTGCTCCTTTGGAGAAAAAATTTTGTTGATTGGAATCGAAAACTTACTATTGTCCTCCTTTTTAAAGCCATGGCGGGTTGACCTTTAAAGCGGATAAACCATTAGATGAGTCCACTAAAAGCGGTTAAGAAAAGAGTATCTTGACTAGGAGGCGATTCTAACGAAATGGCAAAAGTATACCATCTTGGCTTCTATGTCGGATGTGTTTTGCAACACCGACACCGATGCGTTGAGACATTGCGGAAATCATGACTAGTCTTAAAGTGATGTTTCAACATAAATCGTGTGGCTCGTCGGATCACCCGAGGACTTGCTCTCTATGAAAATGGTGGAGAGGCATGGTGAAAGGGGCTGCGTTCTCGATGATGGCTCATTAATAAACGAGGTACTTGGTATTTGAATCACGATGTCGAGACCCAAATCAATTTCGTGCTCCCTCTACGCGAAAAGTTTGAGCGATTCGAGGTTGAACTACGATGAATAATCGAAGTTCTGGTACCTGATCTGTTTGCAAGCTTTTCGGCGGCGATATTAGAAGCAAAGAGCGAGCCTTGGTGGCAAAGCGGACCTTCTTATTCTTTAGACCAACAAAATTGGTAAGAACAAGAAAAGGACCAAAGACCTGTAGTGAACTGAAGTGTTACGATGGCAAAGATAAAGTGAAGAAGAATTGGTAGAAGTGAACAAACCCGATAAGAAGTGTTTCAAGCTGCGGTGAGAAAAGGGCGTTGGAGGTCGACTGTTCGGACAAAGGATGGAAAGAAAGGTAATTCTCGCGCCTTAGTTGTTGAAACTTGTTTAGCGGCGTATGCCCCCCCATTTATGGGTGGTGGATCGGGGATACACTAATCGTGTTTGTTTTCACATTACGAGGGGTTCAGCGGACCCGAAAACTTAGTGGGAGTGAGGTCCTCATCACCTTTGGGCGATCTTCGAGAGTGGCGGTGAAGCGATGGGAAAAAAGTACTTTGTCTTTTGAAGAGCGAGTTTTAATTTAAGAGTTGTTCTTTCGTTCGGATTTTTTAGAAAAGAATTTGAATTAGGTTTCTAAACTTTTTATGATGGATATTGATTTACTTTTAATAAAGTTGTTACCATTTTTCTTTTTGATAAATTTATCTCTCGTGGGCGTTGTCGAATAAATCTCTATACAATTAATTGTGCACACCACTCACGAAATGTATCCTATAACACATCAATTTGTTTAGAAAAGAAAAATGTTCATCGAGGGCGTGAGCAGAGACACTTCTTTGGCATCTAAGATTGGGTTCATATAACTCCAAAAAGGATCAAAAGGTTGGTGAGAGGCGGTTCACTTTGGGCTTCTCCAAGTTGAACCGTTTCAACTTTCTTGAATCATGTTTGGAGGGTAAAAAATGACCAAGAGGGCATTTGGAGCCAGGGAATAGGGCCAAGAAGTGTTAGAGATCATTCGCCTGGATATGTGGTCGATGTCAACCAAAGCAAAGAGGAGGTTATGAGTATTTTGTCACTTTTATTGATGATTACTCAGAATACGGTTACATTTTCCTTATGAAGCATAAATCGAGACCTTTTGAAATTCAAAAATTTAAGGCTCAGCGGAGAATCATAGGAAAAAAGCGTATCAAGTCTCTACGATTCGTAAAAGGCAAATACCTCGGTGATGAGTTTTGAACTATCAATGATGAAGGATTATATCGACTCATTTGCGGAAACCCTCAACAAAGCTTGGGCGAAAAAACATAACTCTTTTGAAAATAGTTAGATCAATGATGAGTTATGGATCTTCCCAAGTAGTTCCTCGGGTCATGCCTTGGAAACAAACTTACATTCGAACTTGGTGCCATCAAAATCGGTTCCCAAAACCCCAAAGAATTGTGGACGGTATGAGCCCTAGTATGGAACCACGTGAGAATTTGGGGGTGTCGGCCTACGTGTTGAACAAGGAAGTGGGTAAATTGGATCCTCGTCGAATTAAAAAGAACATTTGTAGGATACCCAGAGGAACAAAAGGGTGTATGTTCTATAGTCGAGGAAAATCAAAAGGTGGTCATCGGCACCCACTTTAGATTTTTGGAAGAAAATATATGAACCAAAGAAAACCCGAAGTGAGATTACCTTAAATGAGCTTAGAGGGCAAACCTCGATTGCCAAGTATGCTAGATGATATACCAAACAATACGCTTTCTGGCAGGAGCCTCATCGTAGTGGGAGGGTTGTAAGGCAGCAGAAGATTCATGGGAATAAAGAGTCTTGGACTTGATTCCCGGTCATGAATCGGACCCATAGACATATAATGAGGCACACTTGATCGACTTGAGACATCTCTGAATGACAAAATGGCCCGCCATTGAAGGGAAGGTAGATGGAGTTAAAGCCGAGTGAATCGAGAGATGAAACAAATGTATCGGGAGAGGACTTCATTTCTTGAAGCCTGGTAGTGGAGAAAGAATGATCAATTGATCAAAGTCGCATTGAGAAATGGGCTCCACGCTCATGACCAAGATAGCGGATATCTTTGAAAGATGTATTCTCAACGGTTTGCTCCTTATCTGAAGAAGAGTTCTCGGTGGCTAAGAACCACTTGATTATTTGGAGGAAGAAGCTAGACCGGTTAATTTGGAGAAGTCGAATGTCGGCAAAAAGCGATATCCATGGATACCATATTTGTCTCAACTTCTTCCAAGGTATGGTGCGAAGGGAAAGGCACAGGCAGTGAAGGTGTTATTGGCACACACCTTGAAGAAAGGCGGATAAAAGTGAAAAAAAAATCTTGCGAGATGCCTTAAAGGAAGTAGAAGCATTTGAAAGCTCAAGTTCAAGCAAGTGGAAGAGCAATCTACACTCGTGTTTACGAGAAACAATGCGAGGAAGTTAATCTTTGAAAAATCGAAAAGAAGAAAAGGTGAAACAAGCCAATGGGGTGCGGAACAAGCTATCAGAGAAAGGTTGTGGCATTTGTTGAACACGAGAAAAAAGAGCTAAAGCTTTTTAAAATTTTCTCAAAGAAATTGATCATGGATTTTTGAAGAGTCGGGAAGAAAGAAAGTAGGAAGTCTTCAACACACAAAAGCTAAAAATCACTTGGTGGAACAACCGGAAGAAATCACATGTACGTATCGAGTTCCTTTAATAAGGAAGAAGAAAAGAAAGAAGTCTGAAACGCAAGTGGTTTCAAAGTCTCTGAGCAAAAGGAGGAGTCTTGCTAAAGCTCGTTGGCCGCACTTTGATAAATGGATGCCTATCCGATTCAATGATGCACAGGAAGAAATTAAAGAACCTACGGGTTCTATTATGAAGTTACGAGAGAATGAATGGGGGACAAGCTCGGACCAAATGAAGCCTTCATTAATTCGCATTAACTTTCTATCAAAGTACTGCGAGTTGGATTAACCTTGCAGATGAAGGAAATACAAATTGTTGCCTGGTCCATATACCTACCACGCTCCTAGACTAGAGAATGGCACGGTGAATGGGGCGACCATATCTCAAGAAATTGCTCGATATGCCATCCAATTAGGGGTGACGAAACAACCAGATATCATCAAAGAAAAGATCGTTGAAGAAGAGATATTATGGGATGTTCAACTGGAGGTGCCTGAGGATGAGGTTGAAGAAGATTGAAGAGCTGAAGCTGAAGTTTGAAGAAGACTGAAGACTAAAAACTGAAGACTCTTTGTACTTCTTTTGTTTTTGTCTTTGTTTTGATAAGTTCATTGTACTCTGTAACTTCTATTCCTACAATCAATGAAACTTTATCTTTATGCTCAAAGATAATATCTCATTATCTTTTTACATGTCTTTTAATGTTTGATATGCCTTATGTTTTGTTGTGAAAAATTGTTGGGAGATTTGCCATTTTGGATTGTAATAGGAAAAACTGAAACTGAGTATAGGTTAAAGTATTTTTTGTAACAAGATGGTTTTGGCATCATCAAAAAGGGGGAAATTGTTGGGAGATGAATTTAATAAAGAAGATTTTGATTAGATCCCAAAACCTCTGAGTATGACATGTTCAGGATAATCTTGATAGTTGAATCAGGATTCGATTTAGAGTGTTCAAGATGTTATCTGCACCTTATATAGTCAGCAGATATAGATCAGGTTAGATTGCGAAGATTACGAAGACTTCGGTAAGTTTCGAAGAAGCTGAACTTTTCGATATGAAAACTTTGGTTTACGAAGTTTCGATGTGGCGAAGGCTTCGATGTAAACCGAGAAATCAAGACTCAATTATATCAATCGAAGACTCGAGAAGACTCGAGAAGACACTGCGGGACTCGGGAAGACTCGGAAGACTCGGAAGACTCGAAGAAGGCGAAGACTAAAGATGCAAGAATTTGAAGACGATGGTTACTAAAGACTCATTAATTTCTTGAATGCTTTCGATTTAACTCGAATGTTCGGGAGAGCCTTTGAATAATATCTATCGAAGGCTACAAAAGCGGGAAAAGCGCGAATACTCAAAAATAGATATTGCCCAAGACATTCACATGGACAAAAAGACTAAAAAACTAAGTGTTGTTGGGTTATATCACTTTCGGAGATATTGACCCAAAAGAAGCCGGTTATATTTGTCTACATTTTTTGAAGACAAGAGCCAATCGAGAGGAAAACAACAGACGTACTTTCTTGACATTTGAAAGTGACCCAGTCCTTTGCTTTTATGTCGGTAGTCTTATGTTCGCATCGCAAAAAAGTGGTGAGTGGTCGCATAAAAAACATATTGCCTAAAACATGCAAGGGAGTATTCAAACCCTAAAATAGTCGTTCATCACACACCATAGTGGAAACTCATGAAGCTATGTTGGTCAGAGTGAAAGCGAGTCTTACGTGTGTATGGGGGAATACACGTGTTGATTGATTTTTAAATTTTTTCTTCGAGGTCCGGATGGGTCGGGTTGTCTGATGATTTGGTCTGAAAAGCGAGATATACGAGTCAAAGTCTACGAGGCGGTGATCTGGTTGCTTTGAAGCCTCGCGATAATCCCAATCGAGCACGAATTTTCAAAGATCTGCTGCTTTGATAGCTTCTTTCGACGTCTTGAGATGGTTGGCCCTAAGTTTATACTCGTTTTAAGCTTTTTGAAAACCTTTTAATGAAATAATGATTAAAGGCCGTGATTGAGTTAAATGCAACTTCGATTGGATTGATTCAACTGAATATCAATCAAAAATATGCTTTCGATTAAAGATATGCAGTGAGATAATCAATGTAATCTGAAAGCAAATAACATGCCAAGTTATAGTGGTTCGGAGACTCAAGCTCCACGTCCGCTCTCTCGACCTTGAGAGAAATTCCTTAACCACTTCATGAGTTTCCTCTTATGGTGTGTGATGAGCGACTATTTTTAGGGTTTGAATACTCCCTAGCATGTTTTGAGCAATATGCCTTTGATCACCGATCACCACTTTTGCGATGCGGAACATAGTACTCTTGACATGCTTGATGACTGTCGCTTTTCGATGTCGATAAAATGCAGATCTTGTCTTCCTCACGATTGGTACATTGTCTTGATGAAATGTAAACAAACATAATGACTCTTTTTGGTTAATATCTCGGTGATATAACCTTAACAACACTTTTTTTTTAGTTCCTTTATGCGCATGTGAATGACTTGGGCAATATCTATTTTTCTAAGTGTCGAGTTCTTCTCGATGTGTATCCTTGAGATAGATATTTTGGTGCCTCGGAACATTCGCGTTATCTTGAAAGCATTGATAGATTCGAGTCTTCGATAATTATTGTGCCTTGATATCTTGATCTTGATCTTGAGTCTTGATGATATCTTGGTCGATATCTTGAGTCTTCATCTTGAGTCTTGATTTCTCGATCTCATCTTGAGTCTTCAATTCTTCGATTTCTCAGTCTCATTCGAGTTTCATTTCGGTTTCATCTCAAACTTGAAACTTCTTGAGTCTTGAGAATCTTGAATCTAACTTTGATCTATATCTGGCGACTATACATTGTGCGAGATAACATCCCTAACACTCTAAAACCTGAATCGACTCATCTATCAAGATTATCGAACATGTCATACTCAGGGGTTTTGGGATCTAATCAAAATCTTCTTTATTAAATTCATCTCCCAACAATTTCCCCCTTTTTGATTATGCCAAAACCATCTTGTTACAAGAATACTTAACATATACTCAGGTTTCAATTTTTCCTATTACAATACAAGAATGGCAAATCTCCCAACATTTTCACAATAATTCTCCCAACAATTTCACAACACATCATAAGGCATATCAAAATATAAAGACATGTAAAAAGATAATGAGATATTATATTTGAGCATAAAGATAAAGTTTCATTGATTGTATGATACTTGATTCTGATTACAATGAACTTATCAAAAGTAAAGACAAAAACAAAGCGAATTACAAAAGTCTTGGTCTTGGTCTTCAGTCTTTTTTGATCTTCAGCTCTAGCTCTTCACTCTTCTTCAACCTCATCCTGAGGCACTTCTAGGTTGAACATCCCATAATACCTTTTCTTCAATGCATCTCTCTCCTTGATGATATCAGGGTTGTTACCTGTCAGGCCTAACTGGATGGCATACTGAGCAATTTCCTGAGAGATGACTATTTCATTTACCAAGCCATTCTTTAGCCTATGAGTAGGGTATGAGTATGGACGAGGCGATGATCTGAATATTTCCTTCATCATAAAGATTAATCAACTTTGTAAGTACTTTGGATAGAAGGTCGCGGAGATAATCAATAAAGGCTTCATTTGAATCGAGCTTTCCCTCTCCATTCTCTCGAACTTCATAGTAAAACGGAAGGTTCTTTTAATCTCTTTCAAGCATCATTGAATTGGATTGGCATCCACTTATCAATGTCGAGCCACTTCGAAGTTTTATCTGTCCCTCTCCTTTTGCTCCACGAACTTTTTGAAACCACTTCGCGCTCTTCTTCCTTCTTTTTCCTTATCAAAGGCACTCCTTTGTGAAGCAGTTTTCTTGGCTTTTTTGATCCGGGTGAAGCTCTTTTGGTATTGAAGATGTTGGTACGAAATTTAGTAAAAACCCATTTTTTTTGCGGAAGCTAAAAACATTTTGTTCGATGCATATAAAAGCAGGGGTGAGAGTGATTCCAATTTTTTTTTTAAGCTCATGTGTGTTGTTTGCTTATAATAGAATGCATATGACAAGTAATAACATAAAGCGATAAAGAACACACAATTTTTATAGTGGTTAGGACAACTCGTCCTACATCCACTCTTCCCTTCATGGGGTTCGACTTAACCAAGCTGGACTTAGTTTTACCGTGTTAGTCCAACACCCAACAGATGTTTACGAGTTCACACTCAAAGCGGGACTTATCACCCTCAGGGGATTGCCTACCCTCCCTTTTGGGATTGCTAGATGTTCACCGAGTTCACCTCGACTACAAACTTAACCTACCAACTGGTTTGGGTATAAGGTTGTTTGGTTTCCAACTAAGTGAGATTTTCCCTTACATTTGTTTAAGCCTTAATCTTTGGGTTGGGAAAATCTCTCTAAACAAAGATTGGGTTGCTTAGGTTGGGTTCTAGAACACTCTTTGAATATATTTGTATATCTATAGACTTGTGTTCTAGGGTGGGAAAAGCTTAACTCTCTTTGGCTCTTAGCATCGTTGCTATCTTCTTATTTCTTTCCACTTGATAATGAAGGAAGAACTTGTATTTATAGTGTGGATTTGAATGTTACTGTTGGAAGAATCACATTCAAATCCATACTATTCTCTATGGTTCTTCTTTTGGATTTGTCTTCCTCTCATTGGTCCACGGTCGGTGATTCTAACGGCTGGCTATTATTCCTACAGAATCATTCGAGATTCTCGAGTCTTAGTGCATGCGAGCCTTGTGTCAATTGGACCTTGTCCGTCGGTATCTTGACCTCGGGTTGATTGAGTTCAGTTCTTCTTTTCTTTCGACCCTCTCTCGGAGCTTAGGATCATCGTGCCGATTCTCAGTGCACATGACTTCAGATGACTTCTCTTCTGATCTGGTATGCCGATTTCCGGTTTTCTGATATCTGATTTCTTCTACTTTCTTCATTTCACATGATCCGGATCGATATAAGATGTCACCATATCGGTTTATCCGCAAAGAAGTTAGCATATTTAGGTTATATATCGGTTTTAGCGATCTGTCTCAATATGATCTTGTTCATCTTCATATCGATCTTGATCCGTCTGATCTCGATCGATCTCATCTTCTCTTACGATTTGCAACCTTCTCTTCTGATCTTCTGGTCATCTTCTTTTCGGTTTATGCACTCTTGATCATTAGATCGGCTAAATGCATTACAGTCATCGATCAATTCATACGGTCATCTTGATTGGCTTAGCCTTTCTTCTCTTCTGATTTTGCTTTCGGCTCATGGGTTTGGAACTCATCTAACTCCTCGATCTCGATCGGTCTAAATGCTGCAACCTCGTCGATCTCGATCATCTACTTCGATTAGTGAGTTCCCCTCAATTCGTTCTCTCGTTCCCCCTCGGCTTTTTTTTACGTAAATTAGCTTCAATAACACAAGTTGATAATGTTTTGGCATAATTCATCAAAACTAAAATATCCTCGGTTCCTCCAACACTTTTTCCAATTCCATTATCGGCTTTCTGTTGGCTTAGAAGCCTTAGCCCTTTTCCTCTTGGGTTCAACAAGCGCCCACGGCCTTCCTCTTAATGGGTTCTTCAGCACCGGCTTGGCTTGTTCCAACCTTTCTTCTAGCACTCTGTTTTTCGGCAATAACTTCTTGCATGGTTTCCTCAGAAACATGAGTGTAGATAGACTTCTCCACTTTCTTGGATTTGAGCTTTTTGGCTTCAACTTCCTTCAAAGGCTTCAACAATATTTCTTTTTTTTCGGCCCTCTTTATCGCCTTTTCTCTCAAGGTGTGTGCAATAATACTCTCGAGGTTGGTCAAGGCCTTTCCCTTCTTGGCACCATACCTTGGAAGAAGTTGGGATAGTCTGCGATGTCCATATGATATTGTTCTTTCTCGACACCGCACCTCTCGATAGCCCAGTATTGCTCTTCTTCTAGCCTCATCAAGTGGTTTTTAGCCCACGAGAACTCTCTTGAGACATTGGTGCAAACGGATTTGGACACATCTTTAAACATCTCTATCATCTTGGTTGTGAGCATGGGCCCATTTCCTCAACAACATTTTTGATCGATTGATCATTCTTCTCCCTAAGCTTGGCTTCTAGAAATGAAGTCCTTTCTGATACATACGCTTGACTTTCTGTACTTAGCTTCGATCTTGACTCCATCTATCTTTCCTTCCATGGCGGTCATCTTGTCGGTCGAGAAATCAATCGGTGAAGTAGAACTCATACTTTCCATCTTCTGGGACTGGTTGGCCAATGCCTCTTCAATCTGAGCCACTTTGTCCATGATTGGCACAACCTTGTCCAGCTTCTCCACAATGGGAGTGAGATCAATCTCTGAAGCATAGAGAATTTGCGGTTTGCCCTGAGCTGGTTGCTCTGCCTGAGCCTTAGTCTCTATCCGAGCGGTCTCTCAACTCGATGTCGGCTGAGCGGTTTCCACCTGAGCCTCAGTCTGCATATCAGACATTACAGAATTAAAGATAGAAACTTCAGTAGCCTTGGCATAATGTTTAGTAGTGCCAAAAGTTACCTGAAGAGTACTAACTTCAGTCTGAGGATGTGTGACATCAGGCTCTCCATCATCAGTACTATCCTTCTCCATTTGAGATTGTTTCTCAGCATTCCCTTGTTGGTCCCCATCTTGATCTTTGTCTTTGGAGCTCGGGGCACCAACATCAGCTTCTTCCCTCTCAGCAAGCTTCTTCCTAACCAGCTCATCAAAATCTGACACTTTCATCCTGAGCTTGGTTTTTCTGAACCCGGAGAACTCAGTTAAAACTGTTGTCTCCTCATTCCACCAGTCCTCTCCTCTGAATGAAGCAATATTGAGCATCTCTGGTAGAGTCTGGTTGAGAATGTTGACTGTTGTCCTCAGTCTGAAAAAGAGATCCTGACGGGCAGGATATGTGCTTAGCTTAGGGTACCATCCAGTATAAACCCTTCCCCGCGCTTCGCCACTCGGTTTCGGCTTCGCCCTTCTTACCCGGGCTTTCGGGTTCGATGGGAAGGTCTTACGTGTCTTTGAGGATCAAAAGAATGGATCACTTTCGAGGGCTCATCAAGATTCAATAGCTCCTAAGGCTCATCTTGATCGAGGTGCGAGTAGGCATTTCCTCAATAGGAATCTGGAGCTTGCTCGAGGATTAAGCGAGCACTTCCTCGAGGGAATCGAGCTACCTCGAGGTCCGAGGTCCTTTGAAGATTTCTTGAGAGAATTTACTCGAGCTCGGTGGCGTCTCAAGAACCTCGAGAAGACTTGCTTCTCAGTTTGCTCCTGTGCGTAGATACTACCTGTGCCAACACTTGTAAAGGCGATTTCTGAGCTTTCTGGCCCTCAGGTTTGCTATCCTCCTCCTCAGTGGAAATCAGCATCCTTCTGCGCTTGGGAGCAAGGGTTTTCTTCTTCATTGCTTCTCCCTTCTCCCTCTTGACCTCCATCAAAGCCTTCCCCCTGGCTTGATGGGCTTCTTCAGCAGCAGCAGTAGATTCCACTTTCTTCTCTTTCTTCCCTTTCAAAGTCTTTCTGGTTGTTGTAGGCTTGAACATGACCTTAGACTTTGGGAAAGGTGAGGAGTTGGCAAAAATGTCCTCCTCTTCACGGCACATCTCCAAAATAAAAGCTATTTTGGTTGCATGGAGAATTTTGCCTTTGATTGAGATCGATCCATCCTCCTTCTTGATCTGCTTGGCCTGGTCACTCACCACTCTAATCAAATACTTCAACCAATTGAAATCTGTGGTGGGTGAGTCTTCTATAGCAGCCATCAATCTAAGCTTGGGAGTGCTTATCTTCTCAAAGCTTCCGGATCTGCTCATTATACACTTGCTAACAATATCTAACAAAACTCTGTATTTTGGGTTCAAATGCCGTTTATTCAATGTAGCCTCAAACTTAATAGGATGCTCTGTTATCCTATCAAGGCATTCCTGCTCCCGACTCAACATATAAGTCGTGGGATCCTCACCTCTATCACACAACTCAAAAACATCATTCAAATTTTTGGGGATTATATACACCCCCCGTAAAAAATCAACGTACTTAGAGCTATGTTCTAGATGGGAAACAGTAATCTGGGATTCGAAACCATCCTCATCATCTAATCTCAGATTTGAAATAAACTTTATTACCTCTTTAGAGTATTCGGCTTCCGGTTGGCTTGCGACAAGATTTGTAAGCTTCGTGATTCGGATCATATGAAGCGCCTCTTCTTCGTGGGTAGCATTTGAGGAACTTTCGAGCGACACCACATATTCGTACCAGGGCTTGTTCGAAATGGCGAGTTTATCATAAATGGAGAAAGTCATTTTGAGGAATTTTTGAAGTGTAGGGTTTTGAGACGATGAAGATTTCTGGGCAAAAATGGGTTTTAAGTTTGCAAAGTGTTTTTGAGAACGAAGGCTTTTGTAATTGGAGTTTTGAATGAATTCTCAATGAATATATAGGATCAATTCGTGGGAAATCGTATAGATTAATCACAGACTAATCGGGTATATGAAAGGACGATTTCATGAATAAATACGCCGCCAATTTAACCTTATTGGTGATTAATTGAATCAGAGCAATTAATGACTGTTGACCTTCTTCGACATTTCAAAGATCCCGCCCAAAACATTCCCTTCAGGTGTTATGCTATTTATTGCAAATGATTACTGAGATTCAGTTAAGCAATAAATGAGTTGCATGAGTCATTACTTCTTCAGACTAATTTCCCTCTATCAGTCTTATTGAGTATTGACCTTGATAAAATGTCGACAGGATGATCGAGTCTTGAGCGAGTTGATATAATCTTTAATCTTGACCTTCAGTACACCTGAGTTTCCCAAGACTCAGTTCAGTATTTCCAATTTTATCCTGAGTTTCTCAGTAGAATTCTGAGAAAACTTCATGCATCGAAAAACCTTCAATTTTTGATTTACTCTATACACTGGATCAACATCCCTAATTCAACTGATAGTTCCTGAAATCTTGATTCAGCCAAAGGTTTAGTCAAGATATCAGCTCTCTGCTTATCAGTATGAATTTTCTCCATCCTGATGTCCTTCTTCAATCATGATCTCTGATGAAGATTCCTTCCTTAGCTATTCACTTGAAGTCCAAGAAGGAAATTCATCTCATCCAACAATGACATCTCAGACTCTCCTTTCATCCCAGTATGATGTCTTCATTATTTCGATGCCTTTATGCATTTTACGAAAAAAGCAGATTAGTTCTATGGTACCCATTTGGTGTAGCCAGGTTAGCTGTACCTTTTGGAATCCAAATCTGCCTGACAACTCTAATTACTTTAGAGTGGCTGATCTGTCTTCCATAAACATCTACATACACATTTACCACTCTAGGTGGCTTAGCAGTATCCTGTGTATGAGTGCTAGCCTTGGCATGAACATGAGCCTTAGAATTTTTCTTGGGTGCATGCCTTTTGTTCCATTGCTTTGGCTTTTGTGCAGCTGGTCTTTGTCTATGTTGACTTGGGTTCAGGAAACCTTTACCCTTAGGCAAGTGGGGTTTGGGTTACTGTCTTTGAAATTGGGGGTATTTCGATGTCGAGGACTTGGTCTTTTAGGTTGAGAATGTCTCTGCTTTGAGTGTTTCTCTTTGAAAATTCCTCTCTTTGGTTGGTCTTGATCTTTTCGAGGTTTGCATTCTTGCTTTGAGGCTTTGAAGTACTAACTTTGAAAATTTCCTCTTTTTGAGTGGTCGGGTTTTCTAGCCTTTTCACGAGGTTTGGGCTTTCTTACGTGAACATTGGTTTTTACGGAACCATAGGTCCTTTTTCCTTGTCCAAAACTTTGGGCAATTCTTCAATCGAATCAACATTGGTTTTACGGAACCATAGGTCCTTTTCCCTTGTCTAAAAACTCTTGAAAGTGCCCACTTGTTTAACAAAAGACAATCTTTGTCTACTAGAAGCAACATTGAGATGACTTTGTGAGGTTCCCCTAGAATGTATCTAATCCAGATTTTATAGTGGCGGGTCTCGATAACTCTGAATTTCATCTATTACTTTAGATCGAGATTCAATAGAGTTAGCTTTCTCTGCGAGACTATCCTCACATTTTTGTAGAGTTTCATGCTTCTCGGAGAGGTCATTGAACTTAGTTACGATAAATTTGAATCTCCTCGATTGGATTTCTCTAGTTTTCCATTTAGGGTCTCTATCAACTTCTCTTTTTCTGAGAGTTGTACTTTCAGAACATCTAGTTCATCAGTAGTTCTCATTAATTGAGAAGTGATCTCAGCATTACTAGAGTCTTTCCACTTAAAATTCTCAGCAATCAGTTCTTTGTTCTGCTCTTGAGTTTCATTGGCTGGTTCTTGTAAAAAAAACATAGTCCTTCATCGGACTCTCAAAAGAATCCATCGGTCGAATTATTTATTTCGGTGGAACTTGACAACTCTTGTGCTTGTGTAGGGGCAACAACAGAGATAGAAGAATTTACCTCTCCTACAGCCATGAGACAGATGTCATCACTGTCACTTTCTGAGCACATCTCATCTGAGGAGCTGGAACTTTCTTCAGACTCCTTTTCTTTCTCAGCAATCTCAGCAAGTGTATCCCATATCTCCTTTGTAGTTTCACAATGAGAGATCATCCCCATAACACCATCATCAATAGTGTTATATAATGTATCTTTGGCAATATAGTCAAGATTAACTAACTTTCTCTCATCAGGAGTTAGTTGATCATCAGACTTTGGAAATTCAGTCCTAGGATCATTTCTCTCATTTTCAGTTACTCTGGGATTCACAACAGCGAATTGGAATGGTACTTCAGAGACCACTCTCCACATTCGTTCATGCTTGAATCTGGTGAGCTTTGCATTCTTAATCTCCACAAATCATAGCTCTCTCGAGAACATTGGAAGTTTCTTAGAAGGCATTATGTCTGAGCCTTTTAAGATTTCAGCAAATTAGATCTGTTCAGATAGACCACAAGAATCTTTTAGCAAATAAGACTATTGTCAACAAAGCAGGTGGTCAAATTGAACAACTGCTCTGATACCACTTGTTGGTATCAGATCAAAGATAGGTTTTTAAAATAGATCAGTTCAGGTGATCACTTTTGAAATCAGTGATCTTTTTAACTCCTGCTCTAATACCACTTGTTGGTCGGTGCAAAGCGAGTCTTACACGTGTATGGGAGAATACTGCGTGTTTAGTGATTTTTAAAACTTTTTCTTCGAGGTCGGATGGGTCGGGGTTGTCCTAATGATGATTTGTACAGGAAGCCGCAGATGCATACGAGTAAAAAGTCTACAGGAGGCGGTGATCTGGAAATTTGCTTTTAGAAGCCTCGGATAATCCCAAGCCCGAGCTGAGTTTTGAGATCTGTTGCTTTGATATAGCTACTCGGATGTGCGGAATGGTTGGCCCTAAGTTTATACTCGTTTTAAGCTTTCTTTGAAAACCTTCCTTTTAATGAAATAGTGATTAAAGGCTGTGATTGGTTAGATGCAACCCGATTGGATTGATTCTAATGAATATCGTGAAAAATATGCTTTTCGGTTAAAGATATGCCTTGAGATAATCAATGCGTCTGAAAGCAAATAACCTGACAATGTTATAGTGGTTAGGGAGACTCAAGCTCCTCGTCCCTCTCTCGACCTTGAGAGAAATTCATTAACCACTTCCTAAGGTTTTACGACTACCTTAATGTAGTTTACTAACCTTTCTATTTTGAGCTTTCTGACTACCTCTGTAGTTTACTTACTCCAAAACACACACAAGCTTTTCGACTATCCAAGATGGTTTACTCACTTCTTCTCTAGAGTTTTCTGACTACCTCTGTAGTTTACTAACTCTTTACAACTCCAACTCACCAACAATCATACTCAAACTACCTTACAAAGGGTTTGGGGTTTCTTGGTTGATTTCCAACTAGGATGAGATATCCTTTACAATTAAGTACAATGCAAAGGCTAGGATATCTCTACTAAGCTTTGAATATATCTTATCAAAACTAGGCTTAGTGAATGAGCTCTCTTCAATGTAAAGCACTTGGGAAATTCTTTGGTTTTCGAGTGCTTCAACTTGCAATAATAAGTTTGAGCTCTCTAGTTGCTTACAAATTTCCCGTAACCTTCAATGTAGAGGGTCACAAGTATTTATAGGCAAACACCAAGGTCACTCTTGAAAAACTATCCGTTGGAAGAGATAGCTTCATGAGTTTCCTCTTATGGTGTGTGATGAACGACTATTTTTAGGGTTTGAATACTCCCTAGCATGTTTTAGGCAATATGCCTTTATGCGACCGATCACCACTTTTTGCGATGCGGAACATAGTACTCTTGACATGCTTTAGTGACACTGTAATTTTTTAGTGTCAGTAAAGTATAGTGCTATCTTCCTTTGATTGGTTGTTGTCTTCAGTAAATGTAGACAAACATAATGCCTCTTTTTGGTTAATATCTCTGAGTGATATAACCTTAACAACACTTTGTTTTAGTTCCTTTTGTCTGCATGTTAATGTCTTGGGCAATATCTATTTTTCTAAGTAATCACGTTCTTCTCAGTATTGTATCCTTCAGATAGATATTTTGATTGCCTCGAACATTGAGTTATCTTTGAGCATTGATGAATTTAAAGTCTTGATAACTCTTGTGCCTTGATATCTTCTCTTGATCTTGATCTTACGAGTCTTGATGATATCTTGGTGATATAATGAGTCTTCATACTAAGTCTTCAGTTTCTCAGTCTCGTTCTGAAACTTCAGTTTCTTCAGTTTCATACTGAAACTTCAAAAACTTCAGAAACTTACTGAGTCTTCAGAATCTAACATGATCTATATCTGCTGACTATACATGGTGCAGATAACATCCTGAACACTCTAAAACTAAATCCTGACTCATCTATCAAGATTATCCTGAACATGTCATACTCAGGGGTTTTGGGATCTAATCAAAATCTTCTTTATTAAATTCATCTCCCAACAAGCTGTCTCTTCCAACGGATAGATTTTCAAGAGTGACCTTGGTGATTGCCTATAAATACTAGTGACCCTCTACATTGAAGGTCACGGGAAATTTGTAAGCAACTCAAGAGCTCAAACTTATTATTGCAAGTTGAAGCACTTGAAAACCCAAGAATTTCCCAAGTGTTTTATGTTGGGAGACGAATTTAATAAAAGATATATGATTTTGATTAAGATCCCAAAATCTGAATGTTGTAATGATCTTGATAGTCGAGTCAGATTCGCTTTAGAAAGTATTCAGATGTTATCTCGCAAAAATGTAGGCCGCAGATATAGTTCAGATAAAGTTCTCAAGACTCAAGAACTCAAAGATGTTTCAAGAAATGAAGTTTCAAAGATGAACTCAAATCTCAAGACTTCGAGAAATCGAGAAATCAAGATCAAGAGGATAATCGAAATCAAGACTCAAATAAGGAAGATTCATAAAGTGATAAAGTCAATATGTCTCGGGAAGACCTCAAGACTCGAGAAGACTCAAGACACAAGATCAAGATCAAGATCGAAGATCAAGAATCTTAAAAGCACGGTAATTATCGAAGACTCGTAATGTCTTCGAATGCTCGATATGAACTGAATGTTCCGAAGTAATGAATATATCTATCCGAAGGATGCAATCTTGAGAAGATCGCGATTCTTAGAGAAATAGATATCCGCCAACGACATTCAAATGCGCATAAAAGGAACTAAGTCGGAAGTGTTGTTAAGGTTATATCAAACTTCGGAGTTTGTAACTAAAAAAAAGAGCCGTTGAAGGTGTCTACCTTTTTGGAGACAAAAAGTCAAAAAGAGGAAGACAACAACAACAAAATCGAGCATTGACAAAGGATGAAGTTGAAAAAAGATGTCGAATGTAAAAAGTTCCGCATCGCAAAAAGTGAAGACCGGCTACATGAAAGGCTATTGCCTAAAACGTGTTAGGGAATTTCAAACCCTAAATATAGTCGATTTCTCACACCATACGTAAGAGGAAACTCACGAAGCTATCTCTCCAACGGATAGTTTTCAAAAGTGACCTTGGTGTATACCTATAAATACTGGTGACCCTCTACATTGTAAGGTTACGGGAAATTTATTCGCAACTCAAGAGCTCAAACTTATTCTTGCAAAAGTTAAAGCACTCGAAAAACCTAGAATTTCCCAAGTGCTTTTATATTGAAGAGAGCTCACTATACTAAGCCTAGCTTGATAAGATTTATTCAAAGCTTAGTCGAGATATCCTAACCCTTTCCATTGTACTTCATTGTAAAGGATATCTCATCCTAGTTGGAAACCAACCGAGAAACCCCAAACCCTTGTGAAGGTAGTTGGAGTGTGTTTGTTGGTGAGAAGAGTTGTAAAGAGTTAGTAAACTACACGGAGTAGTCAGAAAACTCTAGAGGAGAAGTTAGTAAGCCATCTGGGGTAGTCTAAAAAGCTTGTTTGTGTTGAAAAGTAAACTACGGAGGTAGTCGTAAAGCTCAAGGTCGGGTTGAGTAAGTAAACCACGCGGAGTAGTCGTAAAACTCGGGGCGAAGTTGAGTAAGTAAACCACGCGAGGTAGTCGTAAAGCTCGTAGTGATTAGTGAATTTCTCTGAGGATCAGAGAGAGTGGACGTAGGAGCTTGAGTCTCTGAACCACTATAATTGTTGTGTTGTTTATTGCTTTCCTTATATGTGCTTAACTGTTGCATTGACTTGATTTTGAAAGCATACTTTTCACTGATATTCAGTTGGAATCAATCCACTGAAGTTGCATGTAAATTGAATCACATCTTAATCACTATTTCATAAAGGGAAGGTTTTTCAGCAAAGCTTAAAACGAGTATAAACTAAGGGCCAACCATTCCAAGACATCCGAAAGTAGCTAGAGCAGAGATAGTTACCAAACCGAACTTACTCTTACGAGGGTTGATAAGAATTTAGTTATCGATCCAAGCAACTTAGGATCTCGACACTCGAGGACTCGATTGGGATTATCTCGAGGTATCTGAAAAGCGACTCGGGATCTTTGTCTCAATAGACTTTGACTCAGAGCGATCTGTGCTTCTCAGAACCTAATCTTCAGGATTATCTGACCCAAGCTGACCTCAGTAAGAAAAAGTTGTAAAAACACTAAACACGTGTATCTGAAAGCAGCTTCAGGATTAAGAAAAAAACTCGTTTACACCGGGACCAACAAGTGGTATCAGAGCAGTTGTTCAACTTGACTACCTGCTGTGTTGACCAAAGTTTTATTTTTTCTAAAAATACTTGTGGTCTATCTGAACTGATCTTATTTGCTAAATTTTTTCTTTTCAAAAGATCAGATAAAATGTCTTCTAAAAAACTTCCCATGTTCTCAGTAGAGAACTATGATTTGTGGAGAATGAGAATGCAGGCTCACCTATATTCTAAACATAGGCGTATGTGGAGAGTGGTCTCTCAAGGTCCATTCCGGTTCTTGTGGTGAATCGGAGGAAAGAAGAAGATGAGAGAATTGATCCTAGAGCAGAATTTCCTAAGTCGATGACCAATGACTGACTCTGAGGAGAGAAAAGTTAGTCAATCTAGACTACATTGCAAAAGACACACTATCTGATACAATTGATGATGGTGTGATGGGAATGATCTCTCCTTTGTAATCTTTGCTAAAGAGATTTGGGATACACTAGTTGTGAATGTGCCAAGGCACATATCATATAAAAGAAAACAAACTTTCAGTGGCAATTGGAAAGTTTGATAGTTTTGAAATGGATGATGGTGAATCAATAGACAAATTGGAAGTCAGATTCACTAGCATCATGAATGATCTAAATGCACTTGGAAAGAAATATCCACAAAGAGAAGTTGCATTGAAAATTCTTAGAGGTCTTTCTAAGAAATGGGATATTCATGCAGTGGTGATTGAAAATACCAAGAACATTAATTCAATGCCATATCAACAAGTCTTCTCTGAGCTGAAGGCCTATGAATTTGTAATTGATAAGAAATCCAAAAAGGCTGACATCAAAGATGATTCATCATCTAGTAAAAATGTGGCTTTAAAAGCCAAAGATAAAACCTGTAAAACTAGAGAGCCTGAGAACTCCCATGCCAAAAATCAGGATGAGCTTGAGGAAAAGCTAGCACTGATGGCAAGGAGGTTTGATAGACTTAATAGTAGATTTGGAAAATACAAAATCTATTACAGGAACCACAGGTACCAGAAGAGACCTGAGGACAAATCAACTAAGAAGAAGAAGGACCTGAAAGCTGAAGGATCTTCATCCAAAAGGAAGGACTCCAAGTCCAAAGAAGAAAGTGATCAGGATGATGATACCAACAGATCTTTATAATTGCGGAAGAAAGGTCACTTCGGTATGATTGTCAGATTTGAGTGCTAAGGAGAGAGAAGAAAGGCAAGCTAAAAGAGACAAGAAGTTCTCTAGCAAAAAGGCCATGGTTGCAGAAGAAGAACACTCTGAGGAGGGATCCAGCTCTTCAGATGAAATATTCTCAGACAGTGAAAGTGATGACATCTGTCTGATGGCCATTGAGGAGGTAAACTCTTCTTTCTCTGTTGTTGCTCCTACACTAGCACAAGAGTTCAAGTTCACCGAAAAAGTCATTTTGACTCGATGGATTCTTTTGAGAATCGATGAAGGACTATCTTTGTTTTGCAAGGATTGCTAAATAGAACTCAAGAGCAGAATAAAGGCTGAAAGTTGAAAATCTAAAATGGAAAGACTCTAGCAATCTTTGAGATCACTTCTCAATTAATGGGAGCTCTTGATGAACTGGATGTTACGAAAGTACAACTCTCGAGAAAGAAAGAGAAGTTGATAATGACCCTAAGCGAAAAAGCTAGAGAAATCCTCTGAAGAGATTCAGTTAATCAGGACTAAGTTCAATGACCTATCTGAGAAGCATGAAACTCTACAGAGCTGTGAGGATAGTGCACAGAAGAAGTTAACTCTATTGAATAAAGCATCTAATGTAATAGATGAAATTGAGTTACGAGAGATCTGTCACTATAAAATCTGGATTAGGATATATTCAGGGGAACCTCACAAGGTCATCGAATCTTTGCATCAAGTAGCAAGAAGACAATCTTTGTAAAACCGATGGCACCTATACTTCAAAAGGTGAAGTAATGCCCAAGGTTGTAGACAAGGGAAAAAAGACATATGGTCTCAATAAAAAGCTGAATGATCGAGGTTGGAAAGCCCAAACCTCGGGTAAAAAAGGCTAGAAAACACGAGCAATCGATTGAAAATTCGACGCAAGCACTTCAAAGCCTCGGGCTAAGAATGCAAACTGAAAAGTCTCCACATTTGAACCATCGGAGGAATCCTCCCGGATGAGAAACACTCGGTGAGAGACATTCTCAATTGAAGAAAACCAACTCTTGATACCTTTGAAAAGACCCATATTTCGATCTGAGACAACCTGAACCCCACTTGCCTAAGGGTAAAGGTTATCTGAACCCAAGTCATCAAAGATTTAGACCGGCTGCACAGAAGCCAAAGCAATTGAACAAAAGGCCTGAACCAAAGAAAAATTCAAAGGCACATGTTCATGCTAAGGCGAGCACTCATACACAGAAAACTGCTAAGGCACCCAAAGTAGTAAATGTGTATGTAGATGTTTATGGAAGACAGATCAGCCACTCTAAAGTGATTAGAGTTGTTAAGCAGATTTGGATTCCTAAAGGTACAGCTAACCAGATAGGACCCTACACAAACTGGGTACCTAAGAATTGATCTGTTTTTCAGGAGGAAAACAAGGGCACTAAGCTGATGAAAGATCACATGGCACTGATGAGCAGAGATGAAAAAGCTCCTGATGTATGGTATCTTGACAGTGGATGCTCAAGACATATGACAGGATTCAAGAAGATGCTCAGTGACTATGTTAAACAAAGAGGCCCGCAGATCACTTTTGGAGATAACTCCAAGGGACAGACTGAAGGATGTGGAACTTTGGAAATCGACTCAGTTCATATCCATGGTGTTTCATATGTATCTGGATTGAAGCATAACTTGCTCTCAATTAGCCAATTCTGTGATAAGGGTTTTAATGTTGAGTTCTCTAAGAACTTATGTTTTGTTAAAGATGATACATCACAGAAAGTATTACTGACTGGTACAAGAAAAGGGAATGTGTATCTTGCTGATTGGAGTTCAACTCCTAAAGATACATGTTTAGTTGCCAAAAGTTCCACAGATACCAGTTGGTTATGGCATAAAAGAATGAATCACCTGAATTTTAAAACCCTGAACAAACTTGCAAGATTAGCTCTTGTAAGAGGGTTGCCTAATGAAGTGTTCAGCAAGGAACACATTTGTGATGCGTGCCAGAAAGGAAAACAAGTTAAAGCATCATTTAAAAGCAAAGTAGAAGTTTCTACTGATAGAATACTTCAGCTATTGCATATGGATCTCTTTGGTCCTATAACACCAGTGAGCACCAATGGCAGGAAATACACACTAGTAGTAGTTGATGACTACTCAAGATATACTTGGGTCATATTCTTACTCAGTAAGAAAGAGACTCAGATAAAATTGCCAGAACTACTGAAAAGGCTCAGTATTGAGAAAAATCTGAGTGTGGTCAAAATCAGATCTGACAAGGGAACTGAATTTATTAATCATATCATATCTGATTATTGTGCAGAAAATGGAATTTCACATGAAACATCAACTGCAAGGACCCCTCAACAAAATGGTGTTCTTTGAAAGAAGAACAGGACTCTACGAAAAGAATTTGCAAGGACAATGATTGATGGTGATATTCCTAAAAGTTTTTGAAATTTGAACAATCAACCTTTGCATGCTACTCTCAGAATAGATCCATGCTGACAAAAATTCAAGGCAAAACGCCTTATGAACTTTGGAATGAAAGGAAGCCTCTTGTTTCTTTATTTCGTGTGTTTGGTTGCAAGTGTTTCATACACAATAATGGTAAAGATCAGTTGAAAACATTTGATAGTAAAGCTGATGAAGGAATATTCTTAGGATATTCTGAAGTTAGTAAAGCTTTCAGAGTTTACAACTGTAGAACTCTTATTGTGGAGGAAACACCTCATGTTGTTTTTGATGAATCTACTTGTGTTCAGAAGAAACAGGAACATGATGCAAATGAATTGACTAAGAGGATCACCAGATTAAGCCTGAAACAAAAGGATAAAACATCCACTGAACCTGAAAAGAAGAAGTCAGTCACATCCTATGATTGGAGTGACTCGGACTCGAATAAAGAAGTTCGAGGATGGAACTCGGGGATGGTGAGACTCGGGAAAACCAACACTCAAAGGTGACCAATCGAGCAGACACCGATTCGGACTCGGGTATGTGATGCCAATGAAGATGTGGTCTGGTGAGGCAAATTTTGAATCTATCAACCAAGGGGGAACAAATGTCTCTGACAATTTTCTGAATAGAATTTCCCCTGAGGAAGATGATTCCCTTTCTCCTTTTCTATTGTTTCCTGAATTTACTGAACTAACTGAACCTAACATTTAAAATGTTGAGGATACTCTTAAAAGCTTGAGGAACATCAAGAAGGAAGTGGTTAGATAGTCATCCTACAAGTCAGATTGTGGGTGATCTAAGCTGAAGGTGTTAAAACAAAGAAGGTTCCATGGTGAGAGTGCACTATTCTGCTTCCCTATCGGAGAAAGAGAACTTTGAGATTGGTGAAGCTCTACAAGATTCTTATTGGATTCTTCTTTATGCAAGATGAAAGTGAATCAATTCTCAAGGAATGAAGTATGTGAGCTAGTAGATAGACGAGGAAAAGGCACAATGTCATTGGAACCAAGTGGGTTTTCAAGAATAAGAGAGATGAAAACAACAACATTGTGAGAAACAAAGGCAAAATTTAGTTGCACAAGGTTATTCCAAGAAGAAGGCTTGGATTATGATGAAACCTTTGCACTGTTGCAAGACTAGAAGCCATCAGTTGTTTCTTGCATATCTTTGCCCACATGAAGTTCACAGTCTATCAAATGGATGTGAAAAGTGCATTTTGAGCGGTGTGCTTAAAGAAGAGGTTTATGTGGAACAACCTCACGGTTTCAAGCGGAATGACCAAGTTTCTGAGGCTCGAGAAAAGCTTTTTATGGTCTTAAACAAGCACCCGAGCATGGTATGATACTCTTTCTCGGTTTCTTCTTGACCATGGTTTTGTCAAAAGGCTGTTGATTGATAGAACTCTGTTCGGGATAGAAGATGGGGAAGATATCTTACTAGTTCGGATATATGTTGATGACATCATTTTTGGATCTCAAACCATCAATTTGTGTGAAAAGTTTTCAACACCGATGAAAGGCAAGTTTGAGATGTCAATGATGGGAGAGATGAATTTCTTTCTAGGTCTTCAAGTGAAACAATCAAAGGAAGGAATATTCATCAACCGTGCAAAAATACACCGAGGATCGATTGCCAAATATGGTGTACAAAATTGCAATGCGATTAGGATTCCTATGAATATTAACTACAAGATGGATCGATTCTAAAAGGCAAATCAGTAAGTCATCTGCGATTATAGAGGAATCATTGGATCATTGCTCTATCTCAAAACAAGTAGGCGGATATAACATTTCTTTGTTGGGATATGTGCAAGATACCAAAGCTAATCCTAAGGCTAGTCACATGGAGGCCGCCAAAAAGATATTGAAGTATCTTAAGGCACAAAGTGAATAGAGGATTATGGTATCCGGTGATGATAACCTTGAATTAGCTGGTTACTCGGATCTTTGATTATGGAGGTTGCAGAATTGACGGAAGTCCACTACGGGAACTTGTCAATTTCTAGGAAATGGTGATATCTTGGTTTTCAAAAAAGCAGGACCTCGATAGCAACCAAAGACGGAAATTTGAATACATGGTCTGCGAGGATGCCGATTGCTTTCGATTCTTTGGCTCGAGAGAACAATTAAGGGATTATAAAGTTGTAGCCAATGAAGTACCAATATTTTGTGACAATAATAGTGCCATTGCTATTTCACAAAATCGGTATTGCACACGAGATGCAAGCATGTGGATATCGGACATCACTTCATCGGAGATCATGTCGAGAAAAGGACATAAGGATGGAGAAAATTCATCTTGATAGGCAAAAGAGCCGATATCTTGACTAAACCTTTGGTGAATCAAGATTTCGGGAACTTTCGATTGAATTAGGGATGTTAGATCCGGTGTATAGAGTAAAATCAAAAATTGAAGGTTTTGGATGCATGAAGTTTTTCGATTTCTCTTGAGAAACTCAGGATAAAATGCAAATACTAAACTAAGTCTCAGGAAACTCAGTTCTTGAAGGTCATTTTTCGATAGCATATCTTGAACCCATTCGATGACTCAATTATCATCTTTGAAATTTTATCAAGGTCGATTACTCGATAAAAGACCGATAGAGGAAATTAGTCTGAAGAAGTAATGACTCATGCGATTCATTTATTGCATAATGTGAAACTCAGTAATCATTTGCAATAAATACAAAACACCTGAGGAATGTTTTTGGGCGGGATCGTTTTAAATTCCGAAGAAGGTCAACAGTCATTAAATGCTCTGTTACATTTCTTGACCAATGAGGATGTTTTGGCGGCTTACTTTTTGGAGATCGTCGGTTCGTATACCCGATTAATCGGAGATTAATCTCAACCATTGCTTTTCACCTAACCAACCTGATTCCCCACGATCTCGAAGCTATATATACCCCAATAAGCCATTCAAGCCAAAATTTTATCAAACCCTTCGTTCCCAAATCCTCTGCAAATAAAATCCCCTTTGCCCAGAAAATTCCAAACCCTAAAATCCTCATTTCTTCAAACAATCTCTGAAATGGCCCCAACCTTGTTCGAGAGATTAGCCGAAACCAACAAGCCGTGGTACGAGTTTGTTGTCTCACTCGAAAGCACAACCAACTCAAAGCCGGAAGAGGAGGCTCAAGATATGATTCGATTTGGCTAAACTCACCCATTTAATCATGGCCCGAGCCGGACAGGAGTTTGCAAAAAGGTGTCAATTCATCGTAACTTGAAGATAGATAAAGAGGATGGTATGCATTCTTCGATTACCGTATCACATTTAGAGCATTCATCCAAATACATTGATTTTGAGAGGGATTTGTATGTAGTTCCGAAAATTTTGAATGATGTTTTTGAGCTTTGTGATAGAGGAGAGGATCCTGCGATGTATATGTTGGGTAGAGAGCAGGAGTACTTAGATAGGATTGCTGAGAATCCTGTGAAATTTGAGGCGACTTTGCATAAGAGGCATTTGAAGCCACAATATCGAGTTCTGATGGATATTGTGAGCAAGAGCATCATGAGTCTTGCGGGGAGTTTTGAGCAGATCAGTACCCTGAAGCTCAGATTGATGGCGGCGATCGAGGCCTCACCCACCACTGACTTCAACTGGATGAAATTTCTAATTCAGATGGTGAGTGAGCAAGCCAAGGTCTTCAAGAAGGTTGATGGGGTGATTACTATCAAAGGCAAGATCCACCATGCAACTAAAATAGCCTATATTTTGGAGATGTGCAGAGAGGAGGAGGATATCTTCGCCAATTCGACCCCATTCCCTAAGTCCAAAATTCTCTTTAAACCCATTCTTTGCCAAAAAGCGAGGCCATCAGGAAGGAAGAGAAAAGCGAGAATCACCTAAAGCTGCTGCTGCTGAAGAGACTCAACAAACCAGGGGGAAGGTTTTGTTGGAGGCAAAAATGGAGCAGTGTGCAAGAATGATGAAGCAGAAGAACCTTGCCCCAAAACGCAGAAGATTGGTGGTTCTCACCGATGAAGATGGCAGTGATTCTGAAGAGATTCAACCTGAGGGCCAAACCACTCAAAGTTCGCCATTGCAAGTTTTGGCTCAGGTTATCTCGAAGGCACAAGAACAAACTGAGGAGCAGGTCTTCTCTGAGGTGCTTGAGACATCTCTAAGTTCAGACAAAATTTCTCAGGAAATTTTCAAAGGAACTCAGGCCTCAGAGATTCCTACTAAAGAAGTGCCGGCTCAAACAGTAGAAGAGCCAACTCAGAGTCAATTTGAGGATATGACAGCTCAGGTCCCAGAACCCACTCGGATCTAAACCGAGGACTGTTATTCAACAATCGAGAAATTTCTTTGAGACTCAGGAGCAGAATATTCTTGATGAGCTCCTGAGTGATTTACTTCTAGATCCCTCAGAAGAAGCTTCAACTGAACCAGAGAGCCCGAGATGGAAGAAGGGTGAGGCTGAAGAAGGGGAATGGAGGAGCAAGGGGAGCGGTTCATTCTTGACGGCTACCTCCGAGCTCGGCTCATATCACGATCGCAAGATGTCTTCTTGATTAAGGATGGTATGTTCATCCTCAATCGGACTCTTCCCGAGATGCTTGACATTCTTTGCATTAGGAGGGAAGACCGGTGGAATGAGGAGACAGTCTTCTAACCCGACTTCTCGGGGTTCAGGAGAATAAAGCTCGGGATGAAAAACTCGATTTTGACGAATTTGGTTGAGAGGAAGTTAGCCGAGAGGAAGCGATCAAGTTGGTGCCCCTAGCGGAGACAAATCTCAAAATGGAGATGGGGACCAACGGGGAGATCTTGAGGATCGATCCGGATGGAAAAGGAGACTTCATTTCCGATCAACTGAAATTGGTCAACCTCGGTGACGGTTAGCACTCTTGGTACCTTTTGGCACTATTAACAATTATGCCAAAGTTCTTTGAAAGTTCTATCTTTAATTCTCAATTATCGATAAATGACCGAGGCTCGGTTGGAGGCCCGGAGCTCGATTGGAGGCTGGAGCTCGAGTTGGAAGGCAAGCTCGGGATGATCAAACAAAGATGAAGGTCGAGAAGGTTCTGAGATTGATCTCACTCCTTGGTGGAAAAACTTGAGAAGGTTGAGCCAATGATGAACAAGATTGCTCGGATGGAAGAAACATTGCCAACCAAGCTCGGAAGATGGAAAGTCTTAGTCACTCTTGAAATGGTGCTAATCCAGTAACACTCGACCTCCCAGATGACCTCCATGGAAGAAAAAGGTGAATGAAAAATTTGGAGGGATTCAAAGGTGAGCTCGATCTTTGAAATGAAACAGAAGCACCAGGAGTCAACTGCATTTCTAGAGGCGAAATTGGCAGAGAGAAATGAAGTGATGATTAAATCTGCTGTTGAGGAAATGAGCTCTGCACTCATGACCAAGATGACAGAGATGTTCAAAGAAGCACTCTCTGGCCAGTTTGCCCATATGTCTGAAGAACTTTCTGTGGCTAAGAACCACATCAGGAGGATGGAAGATGAGCAAGATCAGATAGCAGGGGAGGTTCGTTGTGTGAGCAAAGAGCAATATAATAGTTGGACACAGCACTCTCCAGACTTCTTCCAAATTACGGTGCCAAGAAGGGGGAAAGACCAGGTGAAGACTTCAGGAAGTTATTGGCACATACTTTGGAGAAGAAGGCTCAGAAAGATGCTGAATTGTACAACCTATCCAAAGCCTTTAAAGAAGTCGAAGCTACTGAGAAGATGAAGTCTGCTCAGGTGGAGAAGCCCATCTACACTCGAGTTTCTAAGCAAACCATGCTTGAGGTTGCAAGAGAGAAACTGAGTGCTAGAACTAAGGTTGGAACAAGCCAGGTTGCTGCTGAATTGCCTATGAAAAGGAAAGTCTTGGGCGTTGTTCAACCTGAAAGCAAGCGTGCAAAGGCTTCTAAGCCAATCCAGAGAAAGCTGATTCTGGATGATGAAGAAATAGAATAATCTGAGTCTCAACCTCAGAAGAAAGTCTTCAATACGAGGAATGCTCTGAAGACACTCCAAGTAGAACAAGCCATGAAAGCTGCCGCTTCAGTCTCAGGCGTGCCTGTGATAAGAAAGAAGACTGAAGAGGAGCTGAAACGAAGGAGTGGATTCAAGAAGTTTGCGAGCAAAAGGAGAGAGACATCAAAAGCACTGAAGTGGCCCCACGTTGATAAATGGATGCCCATCAAACTCAACGATATGTGGGAAGAGGTCGAAGAACCTTCCGGTTCTATTATGATGTGCTTTCGGGGAGTGGAGAGGGGAAAGCTCGGATCGAATGAAGCATTCATTGAATATCTCTAACCTTCTATCCAAAATATCTCCAAAAATTTGGATTAACCTTGCGGATGAAGAGAGTGCGAGATAGTAGCCCCGGTCCATATTCTTATCCTCCTCCAAGACTTGGTAATGGCTTGGTGAATGAAAAACCATTACTCAAGAAATTGCTCGATATCTTTGGTCGATTGGGTTTAACATGGAACAGTCCGGATATCATCAAGGAGAGAAATGAGCTGAAGAAGAGATTTTTGGAATGTTCGACCTGGATGTGCCCACTGATGAAATTGAAGAAATAGCAAACTGAAGAGCAAGAAGACTGAAGAGCCAAAATCTGAAGACTGGAGACTGAAGACTCAGAAGATTCTGTAATCTTTAATTTTTTTTGTCTTTTTGATTTTGTTGATAAACTCATTGTAATTTGTAACTCAAACCAATCATCAATGAAGATTTATCATTATGCTCAAAAGATAATATCTCATTATCTTATTTACATGTCTTTTATATTTGATATGCCTGATATGAATGTCTCTGAATTAATTGTTTATGGGAAAAATGTTTAAGTATTTAGTAATGAACTATTAAGAAGATTCATTACTGAAGAAATTATTGAATGATTAATTGTTGGGAGACCCTCTGAAATTGTTGGGAAACTCATCATTGAAGGGGGAAGATTGTTGAAAATTGTTAATCAATCTTGTAATAGGATAAACTGAAACCTGAGTATAGGTTATATGTTTGTAACAAGATAGGTTTTGGCATCATCAAAAAGGGGGAAATTGTTGGGAGATGAATTTAATAAAAGATATATGATTTTGATTAAGATCCCAAAACCCCTGAGTATGACATGTTCAGAATGATCTTGATAGTTAGTCGAGGATTAGGTTTTAGAGTATTGAGGATGTTATACGCAAAATGTATAGTCAGGAGATATAGTTCAGGATAGGTTCTGAAGACTCTGAAGAACTCAGTATGTTTCTGAAGAAACTGAAGTTTGATATGAAGATGAAAGTATCTCAAGACTCGATATGAAATCGAGATCAAGACTCGAAAGGATCTTGAGTAATCAAGACTCAAGCGTGAAGATTCAGTATAAAGTCAATATGTCTCAGAAGACCCTGAAGACTCAGAAGACTCTGAAGACACAAGATCAAGATCAAGATCAAGAATCTTGAAGGCACAATAATTCGAAGACTCAAGAATGTCTTTGAATGCTCAGTATGAACCTGAATGTTCCGAGGCACTGAATATATCTATCTGAAGGATGCAATACTGAGAAGATCGCGATTCCTTAGAGAAATAGATATCTGCCAACGACATTCAAATGCAGACAAAAGGAACTAAGTCAGAAGTGTTGTTAAGGTTATATCAAACTCAGAGTTTGTAACCAAAAGAACCGTTGAAGGTGTCTACCTTTAACTGGAGACAAAAGTCAAAAAGAGGAAGACAACACTGAACAAAACTGACACTGACAGTGACAAGCCGCTGAAAAAGATGTCAGAAGTACAAAAGTTCCAGACGACAAAAAGTGAAGACCGGCTACATGAAAGGCTATTGCCTAAAACGTGTTAGGGAGTTTCAAACCCTAAATGTAGCCGTTCCTCACACACCATAAGAGGAAACTCACGAAGCTATCTCTCCAACGGATAGTTTTCAAAAGTGACCTTGGTGTATACCTATAAATACTGGTGACCCTCTACATTGTAAGGTTACGGGAAATTTATACGCAACTCAAGAGCTCAAACTTATTCTTGCAAAAGTTAAAGCACTCGAAAAACCTAGAATTTCCCAAGTGCTTCTATATTGAAGAGATCTCACTATACTAAGCCTAGCTTGATAAGATTTATCCAAAGCTTAGTCGAGATATCCTAACCCTTTGCATTGTACTTCATTGTAAAGGATATCTCATCCTAGTTGGAAACCAACCGAGAAACCCCAAATCCTTGTGAAGGTAGTTGGAGTGTGTTTGTTGGTGAGAAGAGTTGTAAAGAGTTAGTAAACTACGCGGAGTAGTCAGAAAACTCTAGAGGAGAAGTTAGTAAGCTACAGGGGTAGTCTGAAAGCTTATTTGTGTTGAGTAAGTAAACTACGGAGGTAGTCAGAAAGCTCAAGGTCGGGTTGAGTAAGTAAACTACTTGGAGTAGTCAGAAAACTCAGGGCCGAGTTGAGTAAGTAAACTACGCGAGGTAGTCAGAAAGCTCAGAAGTGATTAGTGAATTTCTCTGAGGATCAGAGAGAGTGGACGTAGGAGCTTGAGTCTCTGAACCACTATAATTGTTGTGTTGTTTATTGCTTTCCTTATATGTGCTTAACTGTTGCATTGACTTGATTTTGAAAGCATACTTTTCACTGATATTCAGTTGGAATCAATCCACTGAAGTTGCATGTAAATTGAATCACAGCTTAATCACTATTTCATAAAGGGAAGGTTTTTCAGCAAAGCTTAAAACGAGTATAAACTAAGGGCCAACCATTCCAAGACATCCGAGTATTTAGAAGTAAGATAGTTACCAAACCGAACTTACTCTTCCGAGGGTTCAAGAAGTTAGTTATCGATCCAAGCAACTCGGGATCTCTCGACACTCGGGACTCGGTTGAGATTATCTCGAGGTATCGAAAGCGATTTCGGGATCATTTGTCTCAATAGACTTTGACTCAGAGCGATCTGTGTTTCTCGAACCTAATCTTGAGGATTATCGACCCCAAGTGACCTCGATGAAAAAAGTTTTAAAAACACTGAACACGTGTATTCCCCCCCCATACACGTGTAAGACTCGTTTGCACTGGAACCAACACTTTACATTGAAGAGAGCTCATTCACTAAACCTAGTTTGATAAGATATATCCAAAGCTTAGTAGAGATATCCGAGCCTTTGCATTGTACTTATTGTAAAGGATATCTCATCCTAGTTGGAAACCAACCAAGAAACCCCAAACCCTTTGTAAGGTAGTTTGAGTGTGATTGTTGGTGAGTTGGAGTTGTAAAGAGTTAGTAAACTACATTGAGGTAGTCAGAAAACTCTAGAGAAGAAGTGAGTAAACTATCTTGGATAGTCAGAAAGCTTGTGTGTGTTTTGAGTAAGTAAACTACAGTGAGGTAGTCAGAAAACTCAAAATAGAAAGGTTAGTAAACTACATTGAGGTAGTCATAAAACCTTAGGAAGTGGTTAAGGAATTTCTCTGAAGGTCAGAGAGAGTGGACGTAGGAGCTTGAGTCTCTGAACCACTATAACTTGTTGTGTTGTTTTGCTTTCTGTACTGCATTGTTAACTGTTGCATATCTTTAACTGAAAGCATATTTTCACTGATATTCAGTTGGAATCAATCCACTGAACTTGCATCTAACTGATCATAGCCTTAATCACTGTTTCATTAAAAGAAAGGTTTTCAGCAAAGCTAAAAACGAGTATAAACTTAGGGCCAACCATTCCGCACATCTGAGTAGCTAGAACATATAGTTACCAAACTGAACTCACTCTACTGAGGGTTCAGTAAGATAGTTATCTGATCCAAGCAGCTCAGGATCTCTGAAAAACTCAGGCTCAGTTGGGATTATCTGAGGCTTCTGAAAGCAGCTCAGGATCATTGTCTCAGGTAGACTTTGACTCAGGCGATCTGTGCTTCTCAGAGCCAAATCATCAGGACAACCTGACCCATCTGACCTCAGTGAAGAAAAGTTTTAAAAATCACTGAACACGTGTATTCCCCCCTCCCATACATGTGTAAGACTCGTTAGCACCGGGACCAACAGAAAAGATGTGAACTCCCTCCATATATTGTGAATTAGAAGGCTGAGAATTAGAGACATGGAAATTAGTTTTTTGGAGACATATAAGACATTGGTTTTTTTAGTTTATTGCTTCATGTAGTATTGATAACAAAGATTGTTGATTGGTTTCTAATTGTTTGAAGGACTTTTTTGTTAATGCAAATTAATTATTTTATCTTTAGTTAGTTTAGTTTTTGTTGTAATATTTATTATTTAGTATTATTAAAAATTCAAATAAATTGATAATAAAAGTAATTATTTCATGATGAAATAAATGCGTCACAATATGCATCATTTTTATGACGAAATAATAGTCACGGTATGTTAACTAATCATGACGATAAATGTTGTTACTATATCAATTTCTTCAGTGACTATTATCATCATCGTAACTGAATAATATTTTTTTATGACAAAAAATATTTTGTCACCATTTTCACATCTTTTAACGACGACAAATATTTTGCCACTAAAGTTTACTTTTTTGTTACGAAATTTAGTTGTCATTATATCTATATATATAACCACGATTAATTTTTTCGTCATTTTTCTGTAATTCTTTCATGACGAAAAATGTGAAATATGACAAAAAATATATTGTCACCAAATCTGTACCTTTAGTGATGATTATTATTTCGTCACCAAATAATACATTATAGTGACAAAAATATTTCGTCACAATTTCCACATCATTTTGCGACAATAAAAATTTTGTCACTAAATCATACTATTTAGTGACAACTTTTTTCATCATTTTATATGTACACATACAATGACGATCAACATTTCGTCACCGAATAACAACTTTCTTGACGAATATATAAAACGCGACGAAATAACCAAGCTAATTGTGACAAAATTAACGTCACTAAAGTAACCTTTTTTGTGACAATTATTTATATCGTCACGTAAAGTTGAACTTTAGTGACGAAACGTCATATTAAGCGATGAATTTTTGATACCTAAAGTGACAATTTTTGCGTCACAATAGATGGAAACATATAGGGACGATGAACTTTTTCGTCACCAAATGATGCCCTTTTCACGATGAATTAATATACCGTCACATTTTTCATAATACCAAGCACTATAAATGACGATCTATGCCACAAAAAAATCATCACAAATTATCAATTGTGACAAAAAATGATGTTTCAGTGAGGAATTTTTTTGTCGCGATTTCTCGAATTTCCTGTAGTGTAGAGGAAAATACTTCTGGTTGTTTCATATAAACCCGTTCCACTAGATCACCTTTTAAGAAAATTGTTTTCACATCCATTTGATGCAAATCAAAATCAAAATGGACCACTAATGCCATAATAATTCGAAGAGATTCTTTCTTAGATACAGGAGAGAAAGTCTCTGTGTAGTCGATTCCTTCCCTTTTAGTGGATCCTTTGGTGACGAGTCTAGCTTTATATCTCTCGTTGTTGCCCTTCGAATCCTTCTCTGTTTTAAAGACCCACTTATATTCGACAGTATTTACACCATCAGGCAACTGGACGAGATCCCAGACCTTATTGGACGCCATATAACTCATCTCATCTTTCATGGAATTATACCATAAGTTTGATTCCATAGAACTCATAGCTTGTGAAAACGTTTCAGAATCATTTTCAGCTCCAATATTGTAGTCACATTCTTGCGGATACTGTTGGAATTTAGAGGCACGTAAACACGTAATACATCCGCAGCGGAATTAAACAGTTCACCAACAACGAACAATAAATTACATAATTAAATACGAGTAAATATAAACATAATTCTTACAGCAATTCCTACACGGATTCCTCAACTATGGTATCCACGTAACAGACTTTTACTAACTCGCACAGATCTGCCAGCGTTGAATCCCCGAGATGAATTTGCTAGGAAAAATCTAACTTAGAGATTTTATGGAGAAATATGAAGTCTTGTGTTATGAATTCCCAAGAGCTCATATATATAGGGGAGGCCCAGCTTAAAACTTAAGCTAACCTGATTAGGAAATAAAATCCCTAATCTTGTAAATTAAATCTCATAGATTTAATTCCCATATACATAAATCTCTATGGATTTGATTTCCATGTATATCAAATCTTTACGGATTTGATTCCATATATATCAAATCCCACAATAATATTACATATATTATTATTGGGAATCTATTTAATTAAATAGTAATAATAATTAATTTTAAATATAATTATTATTATATTCTCCATAAATTATATATTAATATCCAATATAATATTTAATCAACCAACTATAATTAGTAAACAACTGTTACTTGTTGTGTGACCCATAAGCCCTCATATATCGAGATATTAGTCAAACTAACGGTCTTAATTGAACCCTAGACAATAAATCAGACATTCTCAATAAATGAGGTACGTTGCGAGGAAATGTGTAACTAACTGTGTTGGGAGATGAATTTAATAAAGAAGTTTTGATTAGATCCCAAAACCCCTGAGTATGACATGTTCAGGATAATCTTGATAGACTGAGTCAGGCTTCAGTATAGAGTGTTCAGGAAGTTATCTGCACCATGTATAGTCAGCATATATAGATCATGTTAGATTAAAGAAGATCTTTTGAAGACTCAAGGTATGTTTCAAGAAATCGAAGACTCGATAAGTTTCAAGAAATCAAGACTCGATAAGTTCAAGAAACTCAAGACTCAAGAAAGTTTCAAGATATCAAGATCAAGAGTTTCAAGAACCTAAGACTCAAGAAGTTTCAAGATATCAAGACTCAAGAAGTTTCAAGATACTTAAGACTCCAAGAAGTTTCAAGAAATCAAGACTCAAGAATTTCAAGATATCAAGACTCAAGAAGTTTCTAAAGAAATCAAGACTCAAGAAGTTTCAAGATCAAGGCGACTCAAGAGCCAAGAAATCAAGACTCAAGAAAGCCAAGAAACTCAAGACTCCAAGAAGTTTCAAGAAACTCAAGACTCAGATGTCATCAAGACTCAGAAGTCATCAAGACTCAAAGATGTCATCAAGACTCAAGAAGTCATCAAGACAATCAAGACTCAAGACACTGAAGACATCAAGACTCGTAAGACATCAAGACTCGTAAGATACCGGGAAGACCCAAGAGAGTTACTAAAGATCCAAGAAGATATCAATATCAAGATAAATTCGAATCGTTCGGAAAGGACCGGATAATATCTATCTGAAGACTACAAAACTGAGAAAAACGCAAATATTCAGAAAAATAGATATTGCCCAAATCATTCATATGCAGACAAAATGAACTAAGTCTAAGTGTTGTTTAAGGTTATCTCATTCAGAGATATTGACCAAAAAGAGCCGTTATCTTTGTCTACATTTACTGAAGACAAGAACCAATCAGGGGAAGAAAAGATTGTACTTTCTTATCGACCTTCGAAAGCGACAGGACCTTTGAATCATGTCGGTAGTCTTATGTTCGCATCGCAAAAATTGGTGATTAGCTACATGAATGCATATTTCCTAAAACATGCAAGGGAGTATTCAAACCATATATATAGTCGTTCATCAAACACCATAAGAGGAAACTCAAGAAGCTATTTCCTCCAACGGATAGTTTTTCAAGAGTGACCATGGTGAAGTTGCCTATAAATACTAGTGACCCTTTACATTGAGAGGTCACGGGAAATTTGAAAGCAACTCAAGAGCTCATTCGTATTATTGCAAATTGAAGCACTCAAAAAACCTAGAATTTCCCAAGTGTTTCACATTGAAGAGAGCTCATTCACTAAGCCTAGATTGATAAGAAATATCCAAAGCTTAGTAGAGATATCCTAACCTTTGCATTGTTCTTATTGTAAAGGATATCTCATCCTAGTTGGAAACCAACCCAAAACCCAACCCTTTGTAAGGTTAGTTTGTGTGTATTTTGTTGGTGAGTTGGAGTTGTAAAGAGTTAGTAAGCTACAGTGAGTTAGCTAGAAAACTCTAGAGAAGAAGTTAGTAAGCTACTTGTGGTAGTCTGAACACTTATGCGTGTTTGAGTTAGTAAGTTGCAGTGAGTCAGCCAGAAAACTCAAGGTAGAAAAGTGAGTAAGCTCTGATGAGTTAGCAGTAAAGCTTTTAGGAAGTGGTTAAGGAATTTCTCTGAAGGTCAGACTGAGTGGATGTAGGAGCTTGAGTCTCTGAACCACTATAATTGTTGTGTTGTTTTGCTTTCTGTACTGCATTATTATCTGTTGCATGTTTTTCACTAAAAACATTGTTCGCTGATATTCAGTTGGAACCAATCCACTGAACTTGCATCAAATTGATCACAGCCTTAATCACTATTTTATTAAAGGGGAGATTTTCAGCAAAGCTAAAACGAGTATAAACTTAGGGCCAACCATTCCGCACACTTGAGCAAATTTAGAACATATAGTTACCAAAATCGAACTAACTCTCTTGAGGGTTCAAGTAAGATAAATTATCTAATCCAGCGCCTCGGGATCTCTCGATAAACTCGAGGCTCAATTGGGCTAATCTGAAGCTTCGAAAGCGGCTCGGGATCATTATCTCAAGAGAACTTTGACTCGGGGCATTACGTGGCTTTCGGGGCAAATCATCGGGATAACTGACCCATCGACCTCGGTGAAAGAAAAGTTTTAAAATCATTGAACACGTGTATTCCCCATACACGTGTGAGACTCGTTAACACCGGGACCAACAAGTGGTATCAGAGCAGTGGTTCATTTTGACCATTTGCTTTGGTAGCCATAGTCTAATTTGCTGAAAGACTTTGGTGGTCTACTGAATAGATCTGTTTGCTGATATCTTACAAGGTTCAGTCATCATGCCTTCTAAGAAACTTCCTATGTTCTCTGTTGAGAGATATGACCTATGGAGATTAAGAATGCAGGCTCATCTGTATTCAAAACATGAAAGAATGTGGAGAGTGGTTTCTGAAGGACCATTCAAATTTACTGTTGTGAATCCCAAAATCACTGATACTGAGAGGAATGATCCCAGAGATGAATTTCCAAAATCTGATGATCAACTTACTCCTGATGAGAGAAAGTTAGTCATTCTTGACTACATTGCTAAAGATACTTTGTATAGCACTATTGATGATGGTGTTATGGGGATGATTTCTCAGTGTAAAACTGTAAAAGAAATAACGGACACACTTGTTGTTATGTGTCAAGGCACAGATCATATTAAGGAAAACAAACTTTATGTTGCTATTGGAAAGTTTGATAGTTTTGAAATGGAAGATAGTGAATCTATTGACAAACTTGAGGTCAGATTCACTAGCATCATGAATGATCTGAGTGCTCTTGGGAAAAGATACCCACAGAGAGAAGTGGCACTGAAAATTCTTAGAGGATTATCTAAGAAATGGGATATACATGCTGTGGTGATTGAAAACACCAAAAATATTGATTCCATGCCATATCAACAAGTTTTCTCTGAGCTGAAAGCTTATGAGTTTGTGATTGACAAGAAAACTAAGAAATCTGACAGCAAAGATGATTCTTCATCTAGCAAGAATGTGGCTTTCAAAGCCAAAGAGAAATCCTGTAAGTCTAGAGAGTCTGAGAACTCACTTGCCAAAAATCAGGATGAGTAGGAGGATAAGCTAGTACTGATGGCAAGGAGGTTTAAAAGACTCAATAACAGATATGGGAAATATAAGAAATATTACAGGAATCACAGGTAGAAGAGAGACTCAAAAGCTGAGGACAAATACACTGAGAAAAGAAAGGACCAGAAAGCTGAAGGATCCTCATCCAAGAAGAAGAACTCCAAAACCAAGGAGGAAAGTGATCAGGATGATGATGCCAACAGATGCTACAACTGTCAAAAGAAAGGTCACTTCCAATATGACTGTCCTGAGTTGAGTGCTAAAGAAAGAAAGGAAAGACAAGCCAAGAGAGACAAGAAGATCTCCAGCAAGAAAGTTATGATTGCTGAGGAAGAAGAACATTCGAAGAAGGTTCAGGTTCCTCGATGAGATTTTCTCGAGATAGTGGTGATGATGATATCTCATCTTATGGGTGTAGGAGGTAAATTCTTCTATCTCTGTTGTTGCTCCTACACAAGCACATGAGTTCTCAAGTTCAACTGTAAACAGTAACTTTGACCTGATGGATTCATTTGAGAATCTTATGAAGGACCATTTTGTGTTACAAAAACTGCTCACTGAAACTCAAGAGTAGGACAAGGAATCGATCACGAGAATCAAGTGGAAAAACTCTAAAAAAATTTGAGATCACTTCTCAATTGATGGGAACTCTTGATGAACTAGATGTTGCGGAAGTACAACTCTCGTAAAAAAAGAAGGTGATAGAGACCACGAATGGAAAATTAGAGAAATCCACTAAAGAGATTAAACTTATCGGAATCGAAAGTTAATGACCTCTTTGAGAAGCATGAAACTCTAAAAGAAATGTGAGGATAGTCTTGCAGAGAAAGTTAGCTCTATTGAATTCGCATCTAAAGTGATAGATGAAATTGAGTTATATCAAAGACCAAGAACTATAAAAATTTGGATTGAGATACATTCGAGGAAACTCACAAGGTCTTCGAATCTTCGCTTCTAGTAGCACCAAGATTGTCTTTGTTAAACTAGTGGCATCTAATCTTCTTCTTGAAGAACTACCCGAGTTTTAAACAAGGGTAAAGGACCTATGGTTTGAAAAAAACCGAAGGTTCGGGAAGAAAGCCGGACCTCGGGGAAAAGGCTAGAAAAACTGAACACTCAAGTAGGAAATCTTGAGCCAAGATACTTCAAAGCCTCGGCTAAGAATACCAACCTAAAGAGATCTGCCTTTGAACCATCGGAGGAATTTTGAGAAGAGAAACACTCAAGCAGAGATATTCTCAATTTGAAAAAGACCAAGTCCTCGACATCGAAAAGACCCCAATTTCAAGATCTTGGCAACCTAAACCCCACTTGCCTAAGGGTAAAGGTTTTCGAACCCAAGTCGAGAGAGAGACACCGGTTGCACAAAAAGCTAAGGCACTTGAACAAAAGGCTGAACCAAGAAGAACTTTAAGACTCATGTTCATGCTAAGGTGGCACTCATACGTGGGATTGCCAAGGCACCTAGGGTGGTGAATGTGTATGTAGATGTTTATGGGAGACAAATCGGTCACTCTAAAGTAATTAGAGTTGTTAGGCGATTTGGGTTCCAAAAGGTACAACTAACTTTGGTAGGACTCTACACCAAATGGGTACCTAAGAAGCGATCTATTTTTTCGGGTGAAAGAAAGGGCCTTCGATTTGAATGAAAACAACATAGCAGCGATGAGTGGAAATGAATTGGCTCTTCTTTGTATGGTATCCGGATAGTGGATGTTCAAGACATAAGGCGGGATATAAGCAACTAATCACTAACTATGTTGAGCAAAAAGGCCCTCGGATCACATTTGGAGACAATTCAAAGGACAAAATTTGAAGGATATGGAACTCTTGAAGTTGACTCTGTTCATATCCATGGTGTTTCATATGTATGCGGTCTAAAAGCATAACTTGCTTTCTATCGGTCAATTTTGTGACAAAGGATTAGGTGTTGAGTTCTCAAAGAACTTATGTTATGTGAAAGATAATACTTCGTAGAAAATTTTCTTGTTGGTACTAGAAAAGGAAATGTGTATCTTCTTTGATTGGAGTTCAACTCCTAAAGATACATGTTTGGTTGCAAAAAGTTCCGATACCCGGTTGGTTTGTGGCTAAAAAGAATGAATCACTTAAACTCAAAAACCTGAACAAACTTGGAAGATTAGCACTTGTGAGGGGTTACCCAATGAAGTGTTTAGTAAAGATCATGTATGTGATGCTTGTCGAGAAAGGAAAACAAATCGAGCATCTTTCAAAAAGCAAAGTAGATGTTTCTCTCGATAGAATACTACAAGCTGTTACATATGGATCTCTTTGGTCCAAATAACACTGTGAGCACTAATGGCAAAAAAATACACACTTGTGGTAGTTGATGACTACTCTAGATCGCATGGGTCATATTCTTACTCAAGAAGAAAAAAGAGACTCGAACAAAAGCACTGAACTCATTGAAAAGGCTCATCTTGAAAAGAAATCGAGTGTGGTCAAAATCGGATCAAATAAAGGAACCGAGTTTATCAATCATATTATATCGATTATTATTAAAAGAAATGGAATAGCTCATGAAACATCGGTGCAAGGACCCCTATGAGAATGGTTTTCTTTGAAAGAAGAAATAGGACTCGAAAAGAAGTGCCGCAAGGACAATGATTCTTTGAAGGCGATATTCTAAGAGATTTTTGGGTTGAAGCTATCAACTTTGCATGCTACTCTCGAAACAGATCCATCTTGACCAAGAACCAAGGAAAAACTCCATATGAGTTGTGGAATGAAAGGAAGCCTCTTGTTTTTCTTTTCGTGTGTTTGGTTGCAAGTGTTTCATACACAATAATGGTAAAAATCAGTTGAAAACTTTTGATAGCAAAGATGATGAAGGGATATTCTTAGGATATTCTGAAGTCAGTAAAGCCTTCAGAGTTTACAACTGTAGGACTCTTATTGTCGAAGAAACTCCTCATGTTGTTTTTGATGAATCTACTTGTGTTCAGAAGAAACAGGAACATGACTCAGGAGAACTGACCAAGAGAATCACCAGACTTAGCCTAAAAAAGAATGATAAAACATCATCTGAACCTGAAAAGAAGAAGTCAATCACTTTCTATGAATGGAGTGAATCAGACTCAGACAAAGAAGTTCAGGATGGAAAAACTCAGGATGTTGAGACTCAGGATGGAAATTCTCCACTGAAGGAAAGCCAACACACTGAAGCTGACCAATCAACACACATGATTCGGACTCAGGTATGTAATGCCGATGAAGATGTGGTCACAGCTGAGGCAAACTCTGAATCTATCAACCAAAGGGGAACAAATGTCTCTGACAATGATCTGAATGGAATTTCCCCTGAGGAAGATGATTCTCTTTCTCCTTTTCCATTGTTCCCTGAATTTAATGAACTACCTGAACCTAACATTTATGATGTTGAGGATACTCTTTGAAGGGGAACATCGAGGGAGAAAATGGTTGGATAGTCATCCTAAAAGTCGATTGTGGGTGATCTATCAGATGGTGTCAAAACAAGAAGGTTCCATGGAGAAAGTGCTTTGTTCTGCTGCTTCCTATCTGAAAAAGAACCTATTGAAATTGAAGAAGCTCTACAAGATTCATTTTGGATTACTACTATGCGAGAAGAGCTGAATCGGTTCTTAAGGAATGAAGTTTGGGAGCTAGTGGATAGACCTAAGAGGCACAATGTGATTGGAACTAAGTGGGTGTTCAAGAATAAGAGAGATGAAAACAACAACATTGTGAGAAACAGGACAAGGCTAGTTGCACAAGGTTATTCCCAAGAAGAAGGCTTGGATTATGATGAAACCTTTTTTTTGTTGCAAAAGACTAGAAGCCATCGATTGTTTCGTGCATATCTTTGCCGGATGAAATTCACGATCCATCGGATGGATGTGAAAAGTGCATTTCTGAATGGTGTGCTTAAGGAAGAGGTTTATGTGGAACAACCTCCCGGTTTCGCAACGAAGAATGACCAAGTTTACGTGCTCGGGGAAAGCCTTGTATGGTCTTAAGCAAGCACTTTAGAGCATGGTATGATACCCTTTCTCGGTTTCTTCTTGACCATGGTTTTATCAAAGGAACTGTTGATAGGACTCTGTTAGGGATAGAAGATGGGAAAGACATCTTACTTGTTGATTTATGTAGATGACATCATATTTGGATCTCCAAATCATCACCGTTTGTGTGAAAAGTTTTCTACCCCGATGAAAGGAAAGTTTGAGATGTCAATGATGGGGAGATGAATTTCTTTCTTGGACTTGGTGAAACAAACTAAGGAAGGAATTTTTTCATCAATCAAGCAAAATACACAGAGATCGATTGCAAAGTATGGTGTCTGAGAATTACAATGCGATTAGAATTCCTATGAATACTAACTACAAGATGGATCCGATCACGAAGGAAACCGTCGATAAATCACACCGATTATAGAGGATCATTGGATCATTGCTATATATCTCATGCAAATACGCTTGATATTACATTTCTTTGTTGGGATATGTGCAAAGATACCAAGCTAATCTAAAATTTAGTCACATGGAGGTCCGCCAAAAGATTCTGAAATATCTTAAAGGCTTTGTGAATAGAGGATTATGGTATCAAATGATGATAACCTTGAATTAACTTGGTTATTGAGATGTTGATTATGGAGGATGTAGAATTGATGTGAAGTCTACCACAGAACTTGTCAATTTCTTGGAAATAAACCGATATCATGGTTTTCAAAGAAACAAACCTCAAATAGTACGGGACTGCGGAAATTTGAATACATGGTTCTGAGGAAATTTGTTTGTGCCTGATTCTTTGGCTCGCACAACAATTGAGGGATTATAAGATTATAGCCAATGAAGTACCTATATTTTGTGATAATAATAGTGCAATTGCTATTACACAAAATCCGTATTGCACACGGATGTAAGCATGTTGATATCGGACATCACTTCATCGGAGATCATGTTGAGAAGAAAAGACATCATAATGGAGAAAATTCATCTTGATAAATAGAAGCGATATCTTGACTAAACCTTTGCATTTGAATCAAGATTTCGGGGAACTATCGATTGAATTAGGTATGTTGGATCCAGGTGAATAAAGCAAATCTGAAAAATTGAAGGTTTTCAGATGCATGAAGTTTTCTCAGGTTTTTACTGAAAAACTCAGGATAAAATTGAAAGTATTGAACACTGAGTCTTGGGAAACTTCGGTTATTACGAAGATCAAGATTTTCGATTATTATCTTGACTGTTATCAAGCTCGATTACTTTCGATATTATCTTGACCTAGTTCAAGATTACTCGATATTATCTTGACATTTTATCAAGGTCAAAACTCAATAAGACTGATGGAGGAAATTAGTCTGAAGAAGTATTGACTCATGCAACACATTTATTGTCTAACTGAATATCAGTAATCATTGGCAATAAATAAAAAAACACCTGAAGGAATATTGGGTGGGACCTTTGAAATACACGAGGAAAGTCAATGGTCTGCAGGAACAGTAATTAAAGCATTGTTCATTAATCACCAATAAGGATAAATTGGCGGCTTTATATTTGTGAAATCGTCCTTTCATATACCCGATTTAGTCGGTGTTTAATCCTGTGAGGTCCCGATTAAAACCGATTTTACGTGCGAAAGCAAATCATTTCGTGTTATGCATATAAAATAGGGGTGAGGGAATGGTGATACCATTTTTTTTTTGCTTTTAAGAACGATGTGTGTTGTTTTGCTTGTAATCGAATGCATATCGCAAGTATGAACATAAAGCAGTAAAGAACACACGATATTTTATAGTGGTTCGGACGAAAACCCATCCTACATCCACTCTTCCCTTAACACAGGGGAATCTTAACCGACTTTAACCTGCGGGACTTATACCCCTCATGGGATGGCCGAGATGTTTACCGAGTTCTCACTCAAGCGGGACTTATCTCCCTTACGGGATTGCCGATAGATGTTTACCGAGTTCACACTCAAGCGGGACTTATCTCCCTCACGGGATTGCCTATAGATGTTTACCGAGTTCACACTCACCTAACAATCTTAACCTCACTTTGAGTTTGGGTAAAGGTTTGTTTGGTTTCCAACTAGGTTGAGATTTTCCCTTACATTTGTTTAGCCTCAATGCTAAGGATGGGAAAATCTCTCTAAGCTTAGGATATAACATTTGTGCTTAGTTCTAGGGTAGAACACTCTTGAATATATGCGTGTATTTCTAGCTCTGTGTTCTATGGTGGGAATGCTTGAGTATATAGGATTGGGAGCACAATTCCTGTTGAATGCCTTAGCCGTGCTACGATCAGGCCATATTTTAGGACTCGCATCATCTGGCACACGACCTTGGCTGGGAACTGCTGGAACTCATATCTTCTTAGCTCTGTAGCATCGTTTTCTACATTCTCCATACTCTTCCACATTCATCCACACTCGATAATGAAGGAGGAACTTGTATTTATAGTGTGGATTTGAATGTTACCGTTGGAGAGAATCACATTCAAATCCATACTACTGTAGCTTTTTTGCGACTTTTTAGGGCTTGTCGTCTTCCTCTCATTGGTCCACGTCATTTGAATCTATGGCTATATTCTTGATTTCTTGAGTCTCTAGCAATTTATATTCTTGAGGATCTTCAGGTCTCGGGATCTTGATTCTATCGAGCCTTGGGTTATCTGAGCCTTGAGGTTCTTTAGTAACTTCTTGAGTCTCGAGGTTCTTGTTTTAATGAGACTTCTCTTGGCCGGACCTTATGCGATTAGGCATCTTGACACTTTCGGGCTTCTTGAGTTCAGTTCTCTGATCCGAACATCGACCCTCAGTCGCTTATTTCGAGTATCGATTTCTTCTTTTGATCGATCATTTCGGTGATCGGATCAACATATCTTCAAGATCATCTCAGGATATCATCAGGTCATCTGCAACAGGTTGGCATATCAGATTATCATATCTGATCTCGATCACGTCTGATCTCTATCAGTCTCATCTGCTCTTCTTCATATCTGATCTCGATCACGTCTGATCTTGATCAGTCTCATCTGGTCATCTTCTGATCTGCAACCTTCTCTTCTGATTAGCTGGCTTTAGCTTTTTCTTCTCTTCAGATTTTGCACAGCTCATCAGCTAACTCCGAAACTCATCTGACTCATCTAATCTCGATCATTCTCATCTGCAGCCTCGTCTGATCTCGATCATCTTCTTTTGATTTCGTGAGTTCCCCCTCAATTTGTTCTTTCGTTCCCCCTTAACTTGTTATCTGTAAATTCACTTGAATAACACAAGTTAATAATGTTTTGGCATAAATTATCAAAACTAAAATATCCCAACAATTTCCCCCTTTTTGATAATGACGCCAAAACATTTAAAATATATGCATTTATACAGAGATCGGGTTTTTGTTTTAAAAGATCAGTTCAGGTGGTCACTTTGACAGCTTGTGAACTTTTGAACCCTGTTCTGATACCACTTGTTGGTATCAGTACAGATGTTCTCCTTGAAAAAAAATGACCTGTTGAACAACCAACTCTGATACCAATTGTGAGGTCCCAATTAAAACCGAGTTTGCGCGTGCGGAAGTAAATCATTTCGTGATATGCATATAAAATAGGGGTGAGGGAATGGTGATACCAAAAATTTTTTTGCTTTTAAGAACGATGTGTGTTGTTTTGCTTGTAATCGAATGCATATGGCAAGTATGAACATAAAGCAGTAAAGAACACACGATATTTTATAGTGGTTCGAACAAAAACCCGTCCTACATCCACTCTTCCCTTAACACAGGGGAATCTTAACCGACTTTAACCTGCGGGACTTATACCCCTCACGGGATGGCCGAGATGTTTACCGAGTTCTCACTCAAGCGGGACTTATCTCCCTTACGGGATTGCCGATAGATGTTTACCGAGTTCACACTCAAGCGGGACTTATCTCCCTCACGGGATTGCCTATAGATGTTTACCGAGTTCACACTCACCTAACAATCTTAACCTCACTTTGAGTTTGGGTAAAGGTTTGTTTGGTTTCCAACTAGGTTGAGATTTTCCCTTACATTTGTTTAGCCTCAATGCTAAGGATGGGAAAATCTCTCTAAGCTTAGGATATAACATTTGTGCTTAGTTCTAGGGTAGAACACTCTTGAATATATGCGTGTATTTCTAGCTCTGTGTTCTATGGTGGGAATGCTTGAGTATATAGGATTGGGAGCACAATTCTGTTGAATGCCTTAGCTGGTGTCTTCGATCGAGGCCATATTTTAGGGACTCGATCATCGGCACACGACCCACTTTGGGGAACCTTTGGAACCCATATCTTCTTAGCTCTGTAGCATCCTTTGCTACATTCTCCATACTCTTCCACATTCATCCACACTCGATAATGAAGGAAGAACTTGTATTTATAGTGTGGATTTGAATGTTACCGTTGGAGAGAATCACATTCAAATCCATACTACTCTGTAGCTTTTTTGCGACTTTTTCAGGGCTTGTCGTCTTCCTCTCATTGGTCCACGTCCATTTGAATCTAACGGCTATATTCTTGATTTCTTCGAGTCTCTAACATTTATATTCTTGAGGATCTTTCGAGTCTCGGGATCTTGATTCTATCGAGCCTTGGGGTTATCTCGAGCCTTGAGTTCTTTAGTAACTTCTTGAGTCTCGGGTTCTTGTTTCAGAGACTTCTCTTGGCCGGACCTTATGCGATTAAGCATCTTGACACTTCGGAGTTTCTTGAGTTCGATTCTCTGAGTTCGGACATCTTGACCCTCGAGTCACTTGACTCGAGGTATCGATTTCTTCTTGCTGATCGATCGGCTCGTTGATCGGATCAACATATCTTCGAGGATCATCTCGAGGATATCATCGGTCATCACCTTGAGGTTGGCATATCAGTTATCATATCGATCTCGATCACGTCGATCTCTGTCGGTCTCATCTGCTTTCTTCTTCATATCGATCTCGATCACGTCGATCTTGATCGATCTCATCTTTTCATCTTCGATCGCAACCTTCTCTTACGATTAGGCGGCTTTAGCTTTTTCTTCTCTTACGATTTTGCCTGACTCATATTAACTCCGGAACTCATCTGACTCATCTGATCTCGATCATTCTTGTCTACAGCCTCGTCTGATCTCGATCATCTTCTTCTGATTTCATGAGTTCTCCCTCAATTTGTTCTTTCGTTCCCCCTTAACTTGTTATCTGTAAATTCGCTTGAATAACACAAGTTAATAATGTTTTGGCATAAATTATCAAAACTAAAATATCCCAACAAATCTCAACCGTCGATTTCTCCATCTATGCAATTTTCCATGAATCAAATCCTATATATCTATTGAAGAATTCCTTCAAAGCCCAATTTCAAAATAACCTTCATCTTCAAACACTCTGCGTCAAAAACTCTCGATTGCCCAGAAATTATCATCTTTCTCAAAACCCTTCACAGAAATTCTCCAAAAATGACGTTCTCTGTATACGACAAGCTCGCTATTTCTAATAAACCTTGGTACGAATATGTCGTATCTCTCGAAAGCTCATCAAATGCAACTCACAAAGAGGAAGCGTTACATATGATTCAGTTGGCAAAGCTTACTTGCCTGGTTGCGAATCAACCAGAGCCTGAATACGCAAAAGAGGTAATAGAGTTTATCTCTAATTTGAAGTTAGACGAGGAAGATTGTATAGAATCGCAGATTATTGTATCGCATTTAGAGCATAGTTCAAAATATGGGGATTTTGTTTGGGAATTGTATATCATTCCTAAGAATCTTAATGCCATATATGAATAAAGTGATAGAGGTGAAGACCCTACAGTATATATGATGGGTAGGGAGCAAGAATATCTGGATAGAATTGCAAAGCATCCAGTAAAGTTCGAAGCAACTCTAAATAAAAGGCATTTGAAGCCTAAATATCGAGTAATGCTGGACATTGTAAGTAAATGCATCATGAGTCGGTCTGGTAGCTTTGAACAGATAAGCACGCCTAAGTTGAGGCTAATGGAGGCGATTGAAGATTCACCCACAACTGCATTCAACTGGTTACACTATTTAATCAAAGTGGTGAGTGATCAAGCTAAGCAAGTTCAAAAGGTGAATGGATCTGTTGTTGTCAAAGGAAAAATCCTTCATGCAACCAAGATTGCATTTATCTTGGAAATGTGCAGAGAAGAGGAGGACATCTTCGCCAATTCCTCATCCTTTCCAAAGTCAAAAATCCTGTTCAAACCACCAACAACAAAGAAGACTTTGAAAGGAAAGAAATAGAAAAGCTCTAAGTCTCAGGAGGAGACCGGTGAAGAAGGAGCTGATGAAACCAAACAAGCCAGGGGGAAAGCCCTGATGCAAGTGAAAAGAGAGAAATGAGAAAATCTGAAGAAGAAAACACTGGCTCCTCAGAAACTCAGAAAACTTCAAACTATTACTGAGGAGGAGGTCAGTGACACTGAGGAAATTCAACCTGAAGGCCAACAAGGGCTGAAATCTCCACTGCAGGTTCTGGCTCAGGTTGTGACAATTGCATAGGATCTAGAAACTGAGGAACAAGTTTTCTCTGAGGTACTCAGAACTTCTCTGAGCTCAGATAAAATTTCTCAGGAAATCTTCAAGGGACCTCAGGTTCCTACTGAAGAGATACCTGTTCAGACCTCAGATCAGTCTGAACCTCAGGAACTGCTGAATTTGGATGCGCTCCTGAGTGAACCTTTTCTCGATCCATCAGCACCTGAACTCGTTCAATCTGATCCTACTGACCCTGAGAGCCCAAAGATGAAGAAGGGAGAGGCGGAAGAAACTGAATGGCGCAGCAAGGGGGAACGGTTCATCCTGGACAGATACCTTGAGCTGAGCGCAAATCCTGACCTTCAGGATCTTTTCTTCAGACTCAGAACCACAGTCTACATCCTGAATCAGACTCTTCCAGAGATGCTGAATATAGCCTCCTTCAGAGGAGAGGATTGGTGGAATTCTGAGACTGCTGTTCTGACAGAGTTCTCTGGATTCAGGAAGACAAAGCTCAGAATGAAAAATGCTGATTTTGATGAGCTAATCAAGAGGAAGGTGGCTGAGAGAAGGAAAGCTGATGTTGATGCCTCCAGTTCTAAGAATCCAGAAGGAGATGAGGATCAAGATAGAGAACAAGATGATGCTGAAAAGCAATCTCAGATGGAGAAGGACACTGATGCTAATCAGACTGATATCACACATCCTCAGACTGGTGTTAGCATTCTTCAGGTATCTTTTGGCACTATTAAACATTATGCCAAAGCTACTAAAGTTCCTATCTTTAAATCCGTTATGTCTGATATGCAGACTGAGGCTCAGATGGAGCACCCAGCTCAGGTGGAAAAAGTTGTACACACTCCAGAGATTGATCTCAGTCCTATATTGGATAAATTGGAGAAGGTGGTGCCAATGGTGGAGAAAGTGACTCAAATTGAAGAAACCTTGGCAAGCCAATCTCAAAAGCTGGAAACTCTGAGTTCATCTTCAGACATGCTGCAACTACAAACATCTCTTGCAGATAAAATGACTTCTTTGGAAGGAAAGGTTGATATAGTCAAAACTGAGCTCAATGCAGAGATGAAGCAGATGTATCAGGAAAGAACATCCTATCTAGAAGCAAAGCTGGTTGAGAAGAATGATCTAATGATCAAGACAGCTGTTGAGGAAATGAGCTCTATACTCATGACCAAGATGACAGAGATGATGCAAAATGTCTTCTCAAATCAGTTTGCACCTCTTTCTGAAGAGTTCTCAATGGCTAAGAATCACATGAGAAGGCTAGAGGATGAGCATGATCACTTGGCAGGGGAAGTGCGAAGTATAAGCAAAGAGCAATATCATATGGATACTGCACTTTCTCAACTTCTTCCAAGGTATGGTGCCAAAAAGGGGGAAAGGCCTGGTGGCAAACTAAGTGAGTTGTTGGCACAAACCTTGAAGAGAAAGGCTCAGAAAGAAGCTGAAGAAAAGATAATTGTTGATGCCTTAAAAGAAGTTGAAGCCACTGAGAAGCTCAAGTTCAAAGAAGCTGAAGAACCTATCTATACTCAAGCATCTGAGCAAACTATTCAGAAAGTAATTTCTGAGAAACTGAGTGGTAGAAGGATGGTGGAAACAAGCCAAGCCGGTGAAGATCAAGTCAAACCTAGAAAGAGAAAGGCTGTGGCATTTGTAGAACAATAGAAGAAGAAAAGAGCTAAAACTTCTAAGTCTACTCAGAGGAAATTGATAATAGATTTTGAAGAATCTGAGGAAGAAGCTGAAAAAGAAGTCTTCAATACTAAGAAAGCTCTGAAAACCCTTCAAATTGAAAAAGAGAGGAAGACTGCTGCTTCTGTATCAGGTGTTCCTGTGATCAGGAAAAAGAAAGAAGAAGAGCAGAAAAGAAGAAGTGGTTTCAAGAAGTTTTTGAGCAAAAGGAGGGGTACAGAGAAAACTCAGAAATGGCCGCACATTGACAAATGGATGCCTATTCAGTTCAATGATGCGTGGGAGGAGATCAAGAGAACCTTCTGGTTCTATTATGAGATTCTGAGAGAATGGAGGGGGAGCAACTCGGATATGAATGAAGCCTTCATTGAGTACTTATTGACATTCTATCCTAAGTACCTGCTAAGTTGGATCAACTTGGCAGATGAGGAAAATACTCAGATAGTAGCCCCTGGTCCATACATTTACCCAGCTCCAAGACTTGAGAATGACTATGTGAATGAAATAACCATTTCTCAGGAGATAGCTCAATATGCCATCCAGCTAGGCCTAACAGGAAACAACCCTGATATCATCAAAGCAAGGGATGGGCGAAGAAAAAGATCTTATGGGATGTTCAACCTGGAAGTGCCAGAGGATGAAGTTGAAGAAGATTGAAGATTTTGTACTTCTGTTTTTTGTTTTTTTTTATTTTCATTGTAATCTGTAACTCTGATCTTACATCAATGAAAATTTATCTTTATGCTCAAAGATAATATCTCATTATCTTTTTACATGTCTTTTATGTTTGATATGCCTTTTGTTTTGAAATTGTTGGAAAAATTGTCATTTTGGATTGTAATAGAAAAACTGAAACCTGAGTATAGGTTAGGTTTTTGTAACAAAATGGTTTTGACATCATCAAAAAGGGGGAAATTGTTGGGAGATGAATTTAATAAAGAAGTTTTGATTAGATCCCAAAACCCCTGAGTATGACACATGTAGGGATAATCTTGATAGATCGAGTCGGGGTCAAAAGATAGAGTGTTCAGGAAGTTATTCGCACCATGTATAGTCGGCAGATATAGATCGGGTTAGATTCTCAAGATATTTGAAGACTCAAGAAGTTTCAAGAAATCAAGACTTCGATAAGTTTCAAGAAAGCGAAGACTCGAGAAGTTTTTGAAGAAACTGAAGACTCGGTAAGTTTCAAGATATCAAGACTCAAGAAGATTTTTCAAGAAATCGAAGACTCGAGAAGTTTCAAGAAATCAAGACTCATTAAGTTTCAAGATATCAAGACTCAAGAAGAAAGCCAAGAAATCAAGACTCAAGAAGTTTTCAAGAAATCAAGACTCAAGAAGTTTCTAAAGAAATCAAGACTCAAGATGTCATGAAGACTCATGAAGTCATCAAGACTCATTATGTCATCAAGACTTAGTAAGTCATGAAGACTTTGAAGACTCGTAAGACATCAAGACTCGAAAAGACATCAAGACTCGAGGAAGACATTGAAGACTCAGAAGATACTGAAGACCCAGTAGTTCCTGAAGACTCGAGAAGATCTTGAATATTCGAGATAACTGAATGTTCCGAGGTACTGAATAATATCTATCTGAAGACTACAAAACTGAGAAAAATGCAAATATTCAGAAAAATAGATATTGCCCAAATCATTCATATGCAGACAAAAGGAACTAAGTCTAAGTGTTGTTTAAGGTTATCTCATTCAGAGATATTGACCAAAAAGAGCCGTTATGTTTGTCTACATTTACTGAAGACAAGAACCAATCAAAGGAAGACAACACTGTACTTTACTGACACTGAAAGCGACAGGACACTGAATCATGTCAGTAGTACTATGTTCCAGACTGCAAAAATTGGTGATTGGCTACATGAATGCATATTTCCTAAAACATGCAATGGAGTATTCAAACCCTAAATATAGTCGTTCATCAAACACCATAAGAGGAAACTCATGAAGTTATTTCCTCCAACGGATAGTTTTTCAAGAGTGACCTTGGTGAAGTTGCCTATAAATACTAGTTACCCTTTACATTGAGAGGTCACGGGAAATTTGAAAGCAACTCAAGAGCTCATTCGTATTATTGCAAATTGAAGCACTCGAAAAACCTAGAATTTCCCAAGTGTTTCACATTGAAGAGAGCTCATTCACTAAGCCTAGATTGATAAGAAATATCCAAAGCTTAGTAGAGATATCCTAACCTTTGCATTGTTCTTATTGTAAAGGATATCCCATCCTAGTTGGAAACCAACCCAAAACCCAAACCCTTTGTAAGGTAGTTTGTGTGTATTTTGTTGGTGAGTTGGAGTTGTAAAGAGTTAGTAAGCTACAGTGAGTTAGCCAGAAAACTCTAGAGAAGAAGTTAGTAAGCTACTTGTGGTAGTCTGAACACTTATGTGTGTTTGAGTTAGTAAGCTGCAGTGAGTCAGCCAGAAAACTCAAGGTAGAAAAGTGAGTAAGCTACAGTGAGTTAGCCAGAAAGCTTTAGGAAGTGGTTAAGGAATTTCTCTGAAGGTCAGAGAGAGTGGATGTACGAGCTTGAGTCTACGAACCACTATAATTCTTTGTGTTGTTTTTTTTTCTGTCTTTGCATTATTAATCATTGCATGTTTTTCCTTTGAAAGCATTGTTCATCGATATTTGATTGGAACCAATCATTTGAACTTGCATCAAATTGATCACGGCCTTAATCCTTTGTTTTATTAAAGGGAAGATTTTCAAAGACAAAGCTAAAAGCAGTATAAACTTAGGGCCAACCATTTCGCACACTTGAGTAGCTAGAACAGATAGTTACCAAACTGAACTAACTCTACTGAGGGTTCAGTAAGATAAATTATCTGATCTAAGCGCCTCAGGATCTCTGATAAACTCAGGCTCAGTTGGGCTAATCTGACGCTTCTGAAAGCAGCTCAGGATCATTGTCTCAGTAGACTTTGACTCAGGGCAATCTGTGCTTCTCAAGGTCAAATCATCAGGATAACCTGACCCATCTGACCTCAGTGAAAGAAAAGTTTTAAAAATCACTGAACACGTGTATTCCCCCCATACATGTGTGAGACTCGTTAGCACCGGGACCAACAAACTGTAACTGAAACATGGGCTATTACGATAACTTCATTTCATTCGTGAATACTCGATTAAGTCTTGAACATGATGAAGTATCTATTCAATAACTTAATCATATTATCTTTAATCACTAATTGATCATGTATGTCACACTTAGCCACAAAGTCTAAGTTGACGTGCATCGGTCGATGACTTAGATCCAATTACATGGAGGAATGAATCATATTCTTGGCTCAACTACCACGCACATGCATTTCGGGATGAACCCAATCAAAGCCATATCTACCCATGGAAGGGTGCAAGAGTCGGTCATGGTCAAAGTTCATCACTCCACACTTGTTGTGCGTATTGACCTCAAGTCAAGGGAGTATCGCATCGCTCCCACTAACTATGAATTTGCTAGACACATATTGTGGACTTACATCAAACAGTTTCTCGGATAGGTATACCAATACCCTCTAAGGTATTTGTGCATCCATCATGAGATACCTAGTATCTCGCAGTAAGTGAGATCTTACTACACTCTTTAACAGTGTGATGCAGATCGCACACCAATCTCAATTGCATCATCAATATCCCATTCTTGATGATCCTTGATCGGTGCCATTTGAGAATCATGCATAAGTCATCTGAGTTCTCACAATCTCAATGACAACAATGACTCATGGGTACACTTGCATGAATAAATGCAAACAATCAATCATAATATTCAAACAAGTGTATTATCATAGTCATACATTAATATTAAATGAACTATAATATTAAATCAAACTGAATATTATCGAGTATTATGTCCTTACAATAGATTATCTCTAGGACACTAACACTAACAGATACACAACATAATCACTAGGTATTGTTGGTTTCCTTATTCTATTAGATCTTCTTGGCATTACATCAACATTTTCCTCTATATGTTGATCAACTGGCTGCTGAACAGGTTCATCTACTTGTTGAACTTCATGATCTAAAAGGACCAGGATTTTCATTTTGTGGAATATCTAATACTTGTTGCTCAATATGCACTTGATCTTGAGGTGCACTGTCAACAACAACCAGTCTATCACTTGAAGTGAATAATTGAGAATTTAATTAATCATTCTCAAGACCAACATCCTGAGTTTCATTGCTCACACTTATCAAGTCATTTTCAAGAAATTTGGTATTTCTTGACTCCACAAACCTAGTGCTATGAGATGGACAATAGAATATGTATCCCTTAGACTTTTCGGCATATCCAACGAAATACCCACTTATAGTCCTTGGGTCCAACTTCTTTTCTTGAGGATTGTACACCCTTATTTCAGATGGACATCCCCAAACGTGCACATGTTGAAAACTCGATTTCCAACCCTTGAATAACTCAAATGGCGTCTTAGGGATAGCCTTGGTTGGAACTCAGTTTAATATGTACACTACCGTCTTAAGAGCTTCAGTCCACAAGGTCTTAGGAAGTTTGGAGCTCGCAAGCATACTTCTTATCATGTCCAACAATCTTCGGTTTCTTCTTTTAGACACACCATTTTGCTGTGGAGAACCAAGCATGATGTATTGGGCAACAATCCCATTATCTTGAAGAAACCATGCAAATGGACCAATCACTTGTCCATTTTCCGTGTATCTACCATAATAATCTCCACCTCTATCTGATCTCACAATCTTAATTTGCTTTCCATATTGTTTCTCTACCTTAGCTTTAAAGACCTTAAAGGCATCTAGTGTTTCATCTTTATTGTTGAGTAAATAGATATACATGTAACGTGAGTAATCATCAATAAAGGTGATAAAGTACTTGTTCCTATATGCATCCATATCAGGACTACAAATATCTATATGAATTATTTCCAATATTTAAAACTCCTCTTGGCACCTTTCTTTGACATGTTGGTCTGCTTGCCTTTAATGCAACCTATACATGTCTTAAAATCGGAAAAGTCAAAAGCACTAAGTACTCCATCTTTGATTATGTTAATGGAGATGTGTCCCAATTTCTTTTGCCACAAGTTTGAGGATTCTTCATTCACAACACAACGCTTAACACCAATAGTTTCATGAACGTGCATAGTAGTATACTGATTATCATTTTACAATTTAAGACGATAAAGACCATTCCACAAAGTACCATATCCAATAACATTATTTTGATTTGATAAACTGAAACCAGTGTCCGAAAAATTAAAGGAAAAACCAGATGATACGAGTCTAGAAACCGAAATTAAATTCCTAGCAAAACTAGGGATATAAAAAGTCTTTTCCAAAAGCAAAACAAAACCAGTGTTCAAAATTAATTTGCACGTTCCAACTGCCTCCACATGTGAGGGCATCTTATTTCTAGAGTAGACGCTTTGCTCACTTCCCACCGGCTTCCGCAGGTTTTGCAAGCCCTTTAAGGAATTGGTGTCCTTTCTTCTTGCAGAAGAAGCACTTGCTCTCTTTCTTTGTGTCCTTTTGAGGAAGAACTTTGTCATGATTTTTCTTAGCATGGTTTGACCTTTTCTTTCCTGGCATGGTAGCTAAATTCACCTTCTCACCTTTCTCCATAGTTAACCTTCCTTCTTCCTGAACTCATATGGTCATCAATACATTGATGGACCATTTGTCCTTATGTGTGTTGTAGGAAATCTTAAAAGGAGCATACTGTGGAGGAAGAGTGCACAGAATGAAGTTAACTAGGAAAGAATCTGACATGTCAACTTCCAATGATTTTAGTTGAGCCGCGATATCCCTCATGCGCATGATATGCTCACGCACGCCTCCTATCCCGGCAAGCTTTAAGGATGAGAACTGCATTATCAAGGTGCTACCTAATGCTTTGCCTGACGTCACAAATTGATCATCAATGGCCTTCAGTAATTTACGTATATTGTCACAATGCTCAACAGACCCCCTAATCCCAGCTAATATTTTTGTCTTTATGAACATAACGGAGAGACGATGAGATCTCTCCCACTTTTCATAAAGATCAACTTGATCTGGGATGCTATCTTCAGTTATGGCAGGGGGTTCGTCTTTCCTGATAGCATAATTAATGTCCATCCATCCCAAATGAAGGAGAATTCTCTCTCTACAAACCTTATAGTTATCCCCATTGAGCTCGGGAACATCACTGGAACATCACATTTCGAATCAGAGAAGTTAACAAGTTGAATTGCTGCATTAATAAGATAAATATGCACATATTAATGTTAAGCCTTTTGTAAACTATATAACATGTCATAACAATGCAAAACATGTCAAATATGAATCTAGTGACATAAAACCTGTATGTGGTCTATAACTTTAATTCTATTAGGTTCATGCATTTTATGATAAAACTATCAAGTTATAATGCCTTTTCTAATACCTCTGGGTAAATTAGAAAATATAATTTGACATTTTATCCTAATTAATCATGTGGAGTGTAACAAAAATTCCTGTAGGATAAAATTTATCACACTCAATATGATTAATCACAATTAATGTTATATTTTTCAAATGTGATTATTAATTCTTATTGTATAATTATAGTCAATAAAGGATGTTGTGGCTATTCCTTAGGTAATTATAATTATATATATCACTTAACATAAAATACTTTATAGATAACTATGATCTCTTAAAATTAGTTACACAATGAACCTGTAACCCAAAACTTTATGCATTATTATTTGTACACAAATCATACTAGCAAGTACATTAAATATTTTTATGCAATTAGGATTACACAAATAGTTGATAGAAAAGAACTCACTGTATACAATAATTTTTCCAATTCACATATTATAAATCTATCAATAAACCCCTACACAATCTTTGCAGTACATATGATCATATATATAATATAATATGTATGAACAAGTGTTGATTGCATTGATATTAAAATATTAAAACTGAATTGTCCTTATGGCAAAAAATAAATTGGAACTGTACCGTGAATATATTATAAAAAACAAGATATTAATAAGACATAGTGGCCATTCCATAACTCTCATATATTGAATTAGAAAAAATGTAATCAACATATCAATGTTCATGATACTAAATCAATATAAGCAAGGCAGAGACAAAACATGCTCTGATACCACATGTAAGAATTTTAAAATATTTTAAGCATGCAATTTAGAATATTTTATCATGCTTAATAGTTGCAGCGAAAATAAATCAAAAATACCTCCATCCATTGCAATTGAGTCAAGAACAAAATCGAAGTTGAATGGACCTTCCAATCTCTTCCCCTTTCTGCTTGATGGTGTATGAGATTATTTTAGAGATAAGCTCAGGGAACTTTCAGCCGTAGTGTTTTGTATATATAGAAGTTCTGCTCATCACATAAATTAAATGCGTCCATAATTTTAGTCCAAAATTTGTGGGATTTAATATTGATTTAGTTGACCTTAATTTGAATGAGGATTTATTGGTCTTAATTAATTCCTCAAAAATAGGAAACATGTGGAGCATAATATAATTATCTTTTATATTAATGTATTACCATAAATCAATGATCCTTTATTTGATTTAATTAATTAATAGAGATAATTTCAATATAATTGTCCAAAAATGACAAAATTGATAGTGAAATGCTAAGGGGGCAAAAAAGAGTATGGTAAGGGGAAATTGGGCTTTTTTTTCATATTATTCGTTATTTTTTATGATTTTGTTACACTTGAAAAATTAAATTGCATATATTATTATTAATGTTGTGCAGAAACTAGTGATCACGATAAGAAGCGTCGAGTTTATGCCATTTTTCCTTTCTTTGTTCTCGTTTCTCAATGGCCTTTGTTGGACTACATACACCATTATCCGCTTTGGTCCTTTCGTTGTTGTAAGCACTCTTTCTTTATCATTTCTACCCTCTCAATTTCTTTAGTTTAAATTTTGAAAAAAGGTAGACACTTGAAGAAATAATGAGAAAAAAAAATATAAAAAGTTAATTTCTCACCAATATTTCTATCTCTCTTCGAAATTTACACAAACGTATAGGAATGGCTCATATCCAACTCTTAACCCTTCCGATTATGTGGAAATTAAATGTTAATACAATACTCTGTCAATATTGATGACATTAGATTTTATATAACTAATCATTCAGAGAAAAATAAATTGCAATAAAGTTTAATTACTCATTTAAAAAAAATTAACTACATATGTGAAAAACAATTATAAATATATTCGGATTCACTAATACACATTTGGGCTTGGACAGCTGTTAAAATAGCCCTTAGAGAGCGGTTATAACAGATGTCCAAGTAACAACTATCCAAGCTTGGATAGCTATTAAAAAACCGCTATCCAAAAGATTGGGCTTGGACAGCTGTTTTCAACCGCATTGCAAGAGGGGGGCTTGGACAGCGGTTAATAACCGATGTCTAACTTTTTTTTTAATAATTTCTTTTATTATGTTAGATAGACAGCGGTTATAAACTGTTGTCCAACATCTTTATTTTTTAATTATTAGTTTATATTTTAATAATCCTATAATAAAACTATAAACCAAAACTTATATATACGTCCAATACCATAAGTCATAAACCATGAACCATAAACCAAAAATCCTATAATAAAACCATAAACCAAAACTTATACCACATATACGTCCAATACCAAAACATCAAATAAATAAACATACACATCAGGAAATAAATAAACATACACATAACATACGTCCAATTAGTACACCAAAAGCATGAAATATATATCATCACAAATATATAATTTCATTACATGCTACCAAAATTTCAAACTACGATCACTCAATATCGTATGAATATAAGAATCGATTGTAAAGGTACCCCGTCCAATCGTTTTTCCATTTCTCCAGTCTTTTCTTAGAGTAAGACTTGAGCTCACGTTCATAGACAAACTGCAAACAACGAATCAATCAATATAGTATGAATTTTTATTCAATCAATAATAATTTAAATAAATCGATAAATTGACTTACATTGAGAGGAATGTTCGTTAGAGAAGTGCGGATTATATCTTCAATAAAGCAACACACAAAATGTCCACAATGTTCATTATCTCGTTGCCTCGGAACCTGTTGATTAACAATTATAATCACGTATTACAATTATGATTTCTTTCTATTAATTTGATAATTTACTAAATTAAATTTACCTTAATGTTAATCCAGTTCACTTTATTTAACTTAGATCTTGAACCTTGACTCTGAAGGCGACTCCGATACATCGTCATCACACTATTATTATTATAATTAAAAAATAAAAATAGATTAAATATGCATAATTTTAAAAGTAAAATAAATTATTATATAGAATATTAAAAATGAACTTACGCTTCCATATATGAAACGAGATCAGGGCGATTTGAATAAACTCCATCCTGAGCTGCATCCATAAAATACACACTTAATGTATTCATGTGTATGGCGACCAGCACCCAATGGTTCCTATATTATATTGAGAATATTAAAATTAACTACAAATTTAGCATATATATGTGCAACTATTATAAACATGAATACAAATTTTAACGAAATGTTTATCACTCACTCCACATTTGTTGGCCAAAAAATGAGATGTTCGCTCCCAGTTTGATTCGGCATATGATTAACTAACCCATCCATGGTATGTACTCTATCACCCAATATGCAAGACACTTGGGGGGAGATGAAGGAATACATTCCACTTGCTCGGACATCTCTAGAGAGATATACATCACCCAAATATCTTTAACCAACATATATACGCTAATTAATATTTAAAAAGAAAATTAAACTATACAGAAAGTGAATATTGAGAATTAGTAAACACATACCTGAGGTAAAGGGCTATGGTGGTTGCACTCAACCACTCGTCATTCAAGACTTCGCGCACATGTTCTTGGAAAGTATTCTGATGAAAGTGAGCAAGCATGGGAACTGTGACGATCTCGAAAGCATTAGACAATACCATCCGGTGTACCCTAGACTGTACATTATCATCGTGATCTAAGTCTCCAGTCATGGGATAACCAAGTCTGAGCGCAGTGGAGTCCTTCGTTCTCCCCCTCTGACTGTCTACGACACCCCTCAATTTCTCTTTAGCCTTTTGTGGTGATTTCTTCCGAGGCACTTGTGGTGTCAGCAGATTCTACAATTAATTTGCAATATTATTTAGAACCACAAATAAGATAATAAACTTTAATAAAAACATATATTTTACCCTCATGGTGCTAGAGACCAAGTTTCTCGGCCATTCGATGAAGTGCCCGACCGTTGTTCCGACTGTGACGGCTTCATCGATTGGTTTTGGCACCGTTGAATCCTCTTGTCCGATTACGGGTACATCGAGTGTGACCCTCACGAAACTAGGAGTGATGGGATGACCATGAATCATTCCATGGGAGTTGTGCAACGTTCCTGTGGCCACCAACCGATCGGGATCCTCCAAATAAAGGTAGCAAAAGGTCGTTGGTTGTTCGAATAAGATATTTAGTTAGAAAATTTTAATACACTAGTCTTTAATTAAAAAAAATGTGAGACATGCATATCTGATACCTGAGAGACGTTTTTAAGTGCCTCAATAAAGTTGTCCCTAGGGTTAGCTGAAAACATAGCATTAGCGACACTATGTTCACAGCTTGCTCCACTCGACGACATTCTGTGGCTCGTTCTTCTCTCGAACCTCAAACGTTCCACATCTTTAGACAACTTGGCAACCTGTTCCGTTAGTATACCCACCATATTCATGGCTTGAAGACCAGGTGCCATCGCTAACGATGTCTTCGTCACGCCATATCCGACACTCCGTAAGCGGCCGGGATGCTCCTAGCGACCTATAGCCCATCCAAACAGATCATCAATCCAGATCGTCGTGGCTCGTTGCCAAATTCTGGATGCTTGACATTGAATGTCTTCCACTGGGGTGAATCAATAGGGTGTCTTAGCATTCCATCTTTGATCCTATCATCATGATGCCAAGTTAAATTTCTAGCATCCACAGCACTACTATACATTCTCCTGAATCTTGGTATTATTGGAAAGTACCACAACACCTTCGCGGGAGATTTATTTTTCTTATATCGCTTCTCCCCACACTTGGGACATTCATCAAGGTCTGCATACTCCTTCCGAAAAAAGATACAATCACCCGGACAAGCATGAATTTTTTGATGTGTTAACCCGATGGACTTGAGCATTTGTTTAGCATCATATGCTCTCTTAGGCAGTACATTTTCATCAGGCAATGGACCACTAACTGTTTCCAGCATACTTGTGAAGCATTCATCGGACAACTGGTGAGCTGCTTTTTGGTTGAACAATATCAACACAGCTGACAGTTTTGTTGCCTTCTTACACCCGGGCCATAGTGGTAATCTAGTAGAATCCCTTAACTTCTCTGACATATAAGGGTGATCTCGCAGATCATCGTCATCCCCACTCGATGTATCAACAGTCGGTACATCATCGAAAATATCCGCATCCACTGTATCTTCAAACCTAAACTTAGTTTCTAGATTGCTTGAGCTACATCCATCTCTTCTCTCGCCATGATATGTCCAAACGGTATATGTTTTATCAATACCGTGAATCATCAAGTGGTGGAACAGACTTTCTCGACCACTAACGGTTTTTCCATTCATACATTTCCAACACGGACATGGAATGTACCGAGGGTCGGTGCAGTGTCTAATTGCATGATTACAAAATTCTTCCACCCCATTCCTATACTCATCTGATAATCGATCTGCTCGAACCCAATTTCGATCCATATAGAACTAGAGATGCCTATAGGAAAGACAATATGAAGACGGTTTCTCAAGACAATTATCTTAAAGTATTAAACCTAAAAGCATACCTAACCATACTTAATCTACATTCATTTTAATTTTCTAATTTTGAAATCCTTCCAATTTTTTACTCATTGCAATTTTTTGTTGCTTCTCAAGACAATATGTATCCTAATGTATCATCATTAATCATCTAATTAAAGAAACACACTATCCATTCATTAAATTAATAACCAAAATATATCCTAATGTATTAATCCTAATTTATGCTTAAATCCTCACACAAGCATATTATCAAACACCTTAAGTGCATTCTTCATCTCTAACAAAATGTTCATTTCTAACACTAACAAAAATTAATTCAAGCCACTAACAACAATTAATCCAAGCTACTAACAACAATATAATTAAACCAACATTAATCCCACACTAACAACAATTAATCATAACAAATTAGCTATATATATACTAAACATATATATATAAACACATTTATATATATATCGTAGCTTATAACAATTAATCCATATATATCCTAACAATTAATCCCAAACATATATATATATATATAACACATTTATATATATATATATATATATATATATATATATCCTAACAATAATTAATCCCAAACATATATATATATATCCTAACAATTAATCTCAAACATATATATATAAACACAATATTTATATATATATCCTAACAATTAATCCCAAAACACACACACATATATATATATATAAATAAACACATGCAATATATATATATATATATATATTAATTAAAATATATATACATATATACATATATATAAAAGAAAAAATACCTATATATATATGGAGGAGGGCGGGATGATTTGGCGGTAGTAGGGGGATGAAGGATGATGAGGCAGAGGGGGGGGAAGCAATGTAGGGTGGGAGGAGGGAGGAGGAGGATTGACGATTTGGGGGGAGAGGGAGAAGCTAGGTCAACCATGACGGCGGCGATTTGGTTGGAGGAGGAGCAAGCGGCGACGCCACGATTTGGGGTGAGAGGGATGAGCTAGATCTTCGATTTGCGGTGATTTGGGGGGAGAGGAATAATTGGGGAGAAGAAATGAAGGCACGGGGTTCGGACTATCTGCGTCTGTGAGCATATATCAATCGATATAATAAAAAAAAAAACGGCGGTGGTTATTAACCGCTGTCAAGAAGTTTACTTAGACGGTGATTTATTAATTTGTCGTGCAAGTGATCTTGCAATGCGGTTTAAAACCGCTTTCCAAGTTTTATTCTTGGATAGCGGTTTCAAACCGCTGTCTTTTTTTTATTATTTTTTTTAATAAAACCGCTCTCTAAATTTATAACTTGGAGAGTTTGTTGAAAAAAGAATCGCCCAATTGGGTTAAAAGCCTAAATGTGTAGTAGTGATTGCCTCTAGTTTCTCTCTCTAGTTTTCCGGCAAGAACATCAACCCTATCCGGGCAAATGAATGATTAATTATGATGCCTTGGGCGCCTGTTTGGGAGACTATGACCCAATCTAGTAGGAACATTAACGTTATCTAGGAAAATGAACGATTTTGAGATGCTTTGGGCGCCTGCTTGATTTGAAACTAGGGTTTTTTGGAGAATTCTTTTAAATAGTCGTGAGTCTGTAATCTCTCCTTGTCGAGAGCCATTTTTGACTTGATATTTGGTTGTGCCGTTGGCAATTTTTCTGGTGCTAATATGGAAAATATGATGAAGAACATGGCGATCTCAACAGAGGAGGATGAGGACTTGGTCATCGAATTAGATGATGTGGAGGAGATTATGGAAAATATTGAGTTGTTTATTGTGGGGAGATTCCTGACGGAACAAACCACAAATTTCAATATCCTGAGGAGCCGTATGGCTGGTGTCTGGCGGACAAAGATAGGAGTTTCGATTAAGGAAATTGGAAATGGGAGGACGTTATGCTAATTTTATCATGTGCTTGATGTTAAACGTGTTCTTGAGGGGGGTCCATGGACTTTTGGGAATCACCCTCTTCTGGTTCACAAACTGCGTTTAAGAGAGTATCCTTTGACTGTACTGCTCATTAAGATACTCTTTTGGGTTAGGGTTGATAACATTCCGGCTGGTTTTTTCACAAAACGGGTGGGGAGAATGCTGAGGAATTTCATTGGCAAGTTTTTAGAGTATGATGGATCCAATAAGGGATCTGTATGGTAGAATTTCATGCCTATTCGAGTCGAGATAGATTCAACATTGCCACTGAAACGTTGGAAGTATCTCAAACTGGCGAATGGGGCCTCTGAAAAAGTCACCTTCCAATACGAACACCTGAATCTCTTTTGTTTCATATGCGGAAAGATGGATCACACTGAAAGCTTCGGTGACATAGCGTTTGATTCGGCCGATAGGGGTAATTGAGAAATGATGGGGACCGAAGTTGAGATTCACTAAATGGTGTGGCCGACTGATGAGAGGTGACCGCTGGTTGCGAGAAGGAGAGGGAGATGAACGGATTTTTTATGACACCGGCAAGAAAGGTGGATCTCATGGCGGTCATTATGGCACGAGCGAATCTTTCGGAAGTCGTGATGGTAACCCCTTAATTGTCGTAAATTCAAAACGGTAGATTTCAAAAACAGATTGCGTTAATTTTGGGGCAACCTTAATAGCAAAAGGATTGACTTTTAATCCCATATTTGAGAATGACCACGTGGGTGATTTAAATACAATTGATGAGGATACCCTCGGGGGAGAAAAAAAAGAAGAGACTTAATGATAATAAGGCAATTGTTCCTGTGATTTTTTTCTGATGGCAAAGAAAAGAACGTGGAGGACGATGAAAGGAAAGAGGACATGGAGGACGATGAAAGGAAAGAGGACATGGAGGAAGATGAGGGGGACCATACCCATATAAAAAAGGACCATTTTTTAACGGCAGGCCCCGGCCATGGGGCCGGCCAATCCGGATGAAACTACTTTGTTGGAATTGTAGGGAACTTGGTCATTCCACTGCAATTCCGTCTCTTCGTGACTTAGTTCGCATACATAGACCGGATGTATTCTTTTTGAGTGAGACTATTTATCGCAGTAATAAAATTGATGAAATAAAAGTTATTTTAAGTTATGATTGTGCGTTTATGGTGAATTGTGTTGGGAGGAGGTGGCTTATGTGTTTTTTGGATGAACTCTGCTATGTGCACCATTAATAGTTTTTCCCAGAACCATATTGACATGATTATGAATGGACATGATGGGAGTTGGCGGTTTACGGGTTATTATGGGTGCTCTGAAACGACAAGGCGACATCATTCGTGGAATCTACTTCGTACTCTAGCGAATGTAAATTCAATGCCATGGATGAGTATGGGGGACTACAATAACATACTCTCACGTGATGATAAAGTTGGGGGTAACCCTCACCCGTTGGAAGCTTAGTGGGTTTCGTGAAGCTGTCCTAGATTATATTCTCCATGATGTTGATCTTAGTGTGTATGGTTTCACATGGTTCCGGCGTAAAGGTTCTAATATTGTGGTGGAGGAGAGACTCGACAGAGCCATGGCTAACCCTGGGTGGCAAGCTAGATTCCCGTCGGCTCAGTTGAAAATTTTGGTGGCTCATATTTCTTACCATAACCCAATTCTATTGGATATTAATCCAGTGGTTATTACGCCGAAGCCAAGAAGATTTAGATTTGAAAACAAATAGCTCGAGGAGCTGAACATATATGATGTGGTGAACAAGAGCTAGGAGGGTTTCCGAGACTTTGATCTATTACGGTGTCTGGAAGCTACTTCTGGTGTTTTGTCGGATTGAGGTAAGCACATTGTCAAAGCAGCTTCTCCGAATCGTTGTGATTTAGAGAAGGAGATTGAGAGTCTAAGAGGTTGCAAAAGTGATTCTCACTATGATCGGCTTGCTGAAGCTACACGTGAGCTTACTCGCTTGCTCATCAATAAGGAGGTATATTGGAAATAGAGGGCAAAACTTTATTGGTTGAAGGAGCGTGATTTCAACACGAGATTCTTCCACCAAATGGCGAGTGCACGAAAGAAGGCTAGTCGAATTTTTGGCCTCTGTAACAGTTACAATGTGTGGGTATCTTCTCAAAGAGATTTGAATCAAACTGCAATGGTCTATTTTGGGGAGTTATTTGTGGCTACAGAGAGTGCACAAGATATTGAACATGTGATATCTATTGTTCGATCGTCCATCTCAGTAGATGATAATGCCTTTTTTACTAAAGATTTTGAGCCGGAGGAGTTTCGAGTGTCCATTTCACAAATGCATAAAGAAAAGGTGTCGGGGCAGGATGGTTTCAATCTGGGATTCTATAAGAAATTCATGGGAAAGTTGGGGCTAGATATTGTGGAGGCGAGCGTCCATTGGCTTAGGAATGGTTATTTCCCGAGCGATCTTAACAGAACAACAGTTGTCCTCATTCCGAAGTGTCATCAACCTCAGATGGTCAAAGACCTCCGTCCCATTTTTTTTGTGCAATGTGGTCTACAAAATCCTCTCGAAGGTTTTGTGTAACAGGCTTAAGTTGGTACTACCAGATCTTATCGATGAATCTCAGTCAGCTTTCCAATCGGGACGCTCCATTCAAGATAATGTTCTCATTGCATTTGAAACTTTGCATGTGATGAAGGGTAGACGGAAAGGAAATAAGAGGGATATGGCAGTCAAGATTGATATAAGCAAGGCGTAAGGCAGAGTTTATTGGAGATATCTTGACAGCATATTACGGAGAATGGGGTTTTTTTGTGAGGTGTGGATGAAGTGGATGCAGTTGTGTATTTTAATAACATACTCGTTTCTCGTCAATTATGAATTAGTTGGATCCGTATTACCGGGTTGTGGCCTTCGACAAACATATTACTGGGTCGTTTCTCATTTCTCACCTTATTTATTTATTATGTGTGCCGAGGGCCTCTCTAGTATATTGAGAAGATAATATAATAGGGGTGCAATTCATGGGTGTCGTGTGAATAGGAAGGCTCTGTTAATTTCTCATTTGTTATTCGCCGACGAGGGATGATTGTATGGTTATGAAAAATTGTTTGAATCTTTATGAGCGTGCTTCTGGGCAGGCCATTAATTTTCAAAGTCTGGCATCTTTTTCAGTCCTAATGTTGGGAATGGGTTGAAGCAAGAGTTGAAGAATTTATTGGGGATTAGCAATTCGCTGAATACTAGAAAGTACTTGGGCCTTCTTTCACTTAATGGTAGGGGCAAGGTTGAAATATTCGGGTATATCCGGGATAAGTTGTGGTCTAAACTTAACCTTTGGCGGGGGAAGAAACTATCTAAAGCGGGGAAAGAAGTCCTCTTGAAGGCGACAACTCAAGCTATCCCTAGTTACTGCATGAGCACCTTCCTTTTACCCTCTATATTATTAGACGAGCTCCATCGTATGATGAACTCGTTTTGGTGGGGTCATGGGACAGACATGAAGAAAGGCATGAAATGGAGTACCTAGGAGTCGCTTTGCAAGCATAAGAGCAAAGGTGGCATGGGGTTCAGAAATCTACATATCTTTAATATTGCCATGTTGGGAAAGCTAGCTTGGAAACTATAAATGCAGCTGAATATGCTCATTAGCCATATCCTAAAGGCCAGATACTTCCCACATACGGATTGTCTTGAGGCTCGGTTGGGTGCTAATCCAAGTTACACTTTGAAAGGCATTCACACGACTATGGATATTGTCAAACGAGGTATGCGATGGAAAGTTGGGGAGGGTGATTCGATTCGCATGAGGGGTGATCCTGTTGGAAAAATCGGGGTGCCCGGATCTATTCGAGATGATTATTTAAATACATATTTAAATTAAACAGTTAATTACTAACATGAATTAATCCTAAATCAATTCAACATAATAATAAACAACATGCGTACACATAATTCACGTAAATCCTAAACATGCGGAACTAGGAGTTACGGAATTACTAACCTCTTGAAGAATCAAACGGATGAATCAACCCAAGAGCCTTCCCAAATATATCCTCAAAGTCCACAAACGTTATCCGGTGGGAAGATTTCAACGAACAATTTTAATGGGAGAGAAATTAAATATTTTGCTACCACCTTTGTGGATTTCTAATATTTCCAACACATGGAATTGCCCTTGGGAATGAAGAGCTCATCCCCTATAAATAGGGAGGAGGGGGGCGAAAATTAGGGTTGGAAAAATAAGGAAGAAAATCTTTTCTTGGTCTCCAAGAAATCTTGAATATATCTTCTATATTCTTTTCTCCTTAATTAAATTTTCCATAAAAAATTATTTCCCCTTTTCTACCTATGATTTTCGAAAATTACACTATTATAGGAGTCAAGATTTGACTTCTTGAATTTATGGGATAATTATATATTCCTACAATAACTATCTATTTCCATAAAATATCTACAAGGAAATCAAGACAATCTTTTCTTCCTTTAGTAGACAAAAATTTTGAAAATTACTATTGGAAATTTAGCAAGAATATTTTCTTCTCTCTCTCATTAATTGGACTTTATTTTGGGCTATTTGGGGGGCCTTTAGAAGAATTAAGATTGGACCTCCAATGGACTATGAAGCTTTAATATTTTGGGCCAAATATTATTCAAGTCCATTAATATTAATTTACTCCACTATAAAATTAATATTGAACTATCCATCTTAACCCATATTACAATTTCACATATAACATGGCTCTCGGTCATTATTTCCCGCGTTTAAGATTATCTTAGTCCAATAATTAATTAAGCCACTGAACAAGCTTTATATTAATTAATATCTTTGTCCTTAGAGTAAAGACAGCTCAACATTATTATCCATGCCGGAAATAAATTTCCACTTGCAAGATTTGACATGATAAAGGATATGAGCCCACCAAGGGGACAAATCAAGCAAGACGTACTTGCACGCGATTCTCCGTATTAAATGTCAGCAATCGTCATGTAATTAATAATATTGCCCAAGATATAAGGTATCGAATCGCATTAACTCTCTTCCCATCATAAGTCAAAGCAATAGTTATTAATTTCACATGATCCTATTTAAGGGACAAAGATTAAGAAACAACGCACCACTAAGGTCTAATTCTTGTATATTCAGTACCGAAGAATTTGTCTTCCTGTAGGTCCTCATTCAGCGCACCTAAATGCGCTAGTGTGATCCCTTGGTCAAGACAGGCCAATCTGGGTCTCACACTTCAACCGTTCATGATGGTTCGTTCATTTCCATCTGGGTTGTGAATTTGTACTTAATTACGAGGGCTGTTAATTTGATCTTCAGTGATCGGGTATCACCAAATTAAATACAACGTAATACGTATTGTCTTATTGAACGGGTTTGCAATAAACATATATAACATTCATTCATATTTAATGCAACAGTGATTAAATATTTATTTCAGCAAATAAATAAGAAACTTCAGTTTGGTTATACAAAGTAAAATCATACTTTTCAGTATAACCCCAACAGATCCATGGTTAGATAATGACAGAAGTTTCTACGTGGAAATGGCAGCGGTTGTGAATTTTGAGGATATGGTCATTCGGGACTTTTTTACTCCAGGGACAAGGCAGTGGGACAAAGAGCTCGTCCAGGAGGTTTTCTCACACGATGATAGCGAGAAAATTCTTAAGACCATCATTGGTCCACATAGGGTAGTAGATAAGAAAATTTGGCACTTTTCTCCAAATGGTGTGTATACGGTGAAATCGGCTTATCATCTTGCTATGCGAGTTATTAATGACAATTGGGATTTCATAGACACTCCATGGAAGAAACTTTGGAAGATTAAACTCCCACCGAAAATAAAAAATTTCTACTGGAGATTGTGTAAAGGTTGGGTTGTTGTCCGAGCGAAATTAGGGATATGGTATTCTGGCATGAGTACGCTATGCCCGATTTGTGAAAGAATGGGTGAGTTAATATGGCATCTTTTTTGTGGATTGTCCGTTTGCTAGAGGATGTTGAGAGGTGGGTAACTTATGGGAGAAAATTGACATATTGTGCTATGACGTCGACAACCACGTTGAGCTTTTTCTCAAACTCTTGTGAATTCTTGAACCAGATGAAGTGGAGAGGGTCATGGCTTCTGTGTGGGCTATTTGGCATACGAGAAATGCGTTGGTTTGGAGCAATGAATCTGCAAGTGTTAGCAACACAATACATAGAGCGATGAGCTTTGTTGATGAGTTGAAGCATGTTAGGCTTCGTCCGGTTGCCACGCGAGGCGATAACAGCTGCAACAAGTGGCACGCACCGGTGCCGAGTTATCTAAAGGTAAACGTGGATGCTAGCTTTTTCGCGGATTTAATAGAAATCGGGATTGGTATGATAGTTCACGGTGATGAGGGATACTTCCTCATGTGTCGAACGCTGGTGAGATCGGGGCTGATTCAAGTAAACGATGGCGAAGCATGGGGGGTTGATGAGGCGCTCCACTGGGTTTATAATTTGGGTTTTGAATGGAAGCCCGGCCAAAATTTTATGTGAAGTGGGTCTGTAGAACTGCCAATAACTTGGCACGTTCTCTGACTAGGACTGCTCAGAATTATAGTAGTCCTCAGTGTTGGGTAGAGCCTCCGACTTGTGTGGATGGCCTACTCAATAGATGCACCTCTTGCATCTAAGTTTTCATTCCGTCAATTTTTTTTTTATAAAGATTAGATAATGAGTTGCATTAATATTGCATTGCAGGCCTCTAAGAGCATCCCCAACACGGTGAGCAAATCCAACTTGGACATACTTTATACCCAGGTATACAAATGGGAAAGGAGGTGTAATTGATGAGAGAGAAAGTTGGGTAGTAAATAATTACTACCATATTGATTATGACAACGGGGACCAAAAACCTGAAGATGTGATTTTTTTTTTTATTATTATTATTATTACTATTATTATTATTTTATTATTATTATTTTGATTAGCCGTTAGACCCAATGCTTTGTTTGATATGGATTCAGAATATATTTGCATGCATGCTTTCTTTTCTTTTTCCTTTTTTTTTTCTATCCCTTTTCAAATTTTGAGTATTACCGTTGATAGTAGTGATATAAAATTGAACTGTTACTACCTTTTAGTCATTGTCAATTTAAGAAAAAAATGATCGTTCATATTATATCTATATATAAAAGTTAATAACACATTTTATCCAAACACACTTCAATTTTATCTCATTTTATCCCCCAAATTCTTGCAATTTGAAATCTGAAAATGAAAAATAATTCTTACACGAATTGGTTTGGATCTCCAAGTTCGGAAGAGAATTCCTATTCTCAAGGTTCCAATATCCGTCCTCAAAATTTCATCATCTCCCCTCAAAATTCCAATGTTTTTCCTCAGAATTCCAACATTCGTCCTCAAAATATTCTTATTCGTCTGAGCCATCAAAAAAATCCGATAAGTGCAACCGGTGGTACATTTTATATTTATCAACCAGAAATGTACCAACATCCTTACATGCTAACCCCTCATTACGGAATAAGTCCTCCAAGACCACCATGGATGACTTCCAAATCGTCGAGAAGAGCTAGTTCGGAAGGAACGAGCACAGACAAGGAGTGCGGAACGGTGTCTACGGGTCAAGGCTCTCTTTTTCAGCCATATCCGTCTCCCTCGGGCATCGATGCCATTAATCTTGATGCGAGTGAAGATATTGATGATGGAGGCAATGCATCAAAACCAAGTCGTACTTATTCTGCAAGGTATACCGGTCCTGAAAATGAGATGCTTGCACGAAGTAGGGTGAATGTAAGAGAAGATGATGTTGTCGAAAATGATCCAAGGTTAGATGTCATGTGGAAAAGAATTGCAGAAGATTATAACAACTCCCGATCATCGATAAAATACCCATTTTGACATTGGGATCTTTTAAAAACTCATTACTATACGGGTGTAAAGGTTCGTGAGTGCTTTTAACGGATTGTACGATCAAATCAAGAGGGATTGGGCAACTGGACAGAGCGATGTTGATATTCTCATGCATGCAATGAATGAGTGGGCAAAAAATCACGACAACCATGCGTTCGCTCACTTGGGCATGTGGATTCTCGGGGAATCCCCTAAGTAGCAGGCACAGCAAGATTGTGATCATTGTGGTGGGAAGAAGACAAAAACTTCCACTGGAGAAGGATACACATCTTTCTTCTAATGCAGAGGATGTCAATGAAAAGCGCGTATGACCGATAGGTCAGAAAGCGGTGAAAAGGAAGGCTAAGGTGAATCACTCCCCGAAAGATGACCAGATAGAGGTGGCACAACAAAAAATCGACCAAAGCATGGATGAATATAAAGAGATAAATTATGCAAAATTGAATGAATCACAAGCACACACCAAACTCATGGAGTATGAAGTCATCATGAATGATACCACAGGAATGACACCAAGACAGTTAAAATTGTATCTGTAATTGGTTGACCAGATTGAGAAGAAGTGGGAGGCTGAGGCCAAAGCTAATGAGTAGTCTGTTTATTGTCATGTTGTTTGTTCATTTATGTATTGTTTAAATTTTTATTGTACTGTTTGAAATTATGTTGTATTGTTTCATATTATGTTGTAGTATTTAAAATTATGTTGTAATATTTGAATTTCGGTTGTATTTTTAAAAGTGGGTTGTATTTTAAATGTAATGATTTGAAATTAGCCAGTATGAAGAAACTAGCCTTTAAAAAACTAGCTATTATAAACTAGTTGTTACAACTAGCCATTATAAACTAGTCGTTACAACTAGCCGTTATAATGACAGGACGGAGGCCGACCTGTCACGTAGTAGAGAAGCTGGGGCAGATGAAATCCACCTGCGACCTGCCAATGGACACTCGCTAGTCAGAAAATATGGGAGAAATCTGGTTTATTTAAGGAGGTGGATTTCTCGGAGTTTATCTGTGGCATATGTACCAGAATCCGGAGATCGTGACCCCAGATCGCGGTTTCCATATTTAAGTTACCCGTAACCCTAGAAATTGATGGGTCAAGCCCGTAGAAATCATATAACCTAGTTGTAATCTATAAATACGAGAGATATCATATGTTGTAAAGGATCGAATCTTAGACTCTTAGGCTTATACATTTTCCTAGCTTGGTACTGCCCCCAGACGTAGCCTTTTTGTCGAACTGGGTTACCAAACTCTATGTTCTTTACATTTTCGTTGCCATTTATTTCCCGTATTATTGTTATCACAACATTGTAATATTTGAATTTATGTTGTATTATTAAAAGTGTGTTGTATTTTAAATGTATTTATTTGAAATTAGCCAGTATGAAGAAACTAGCCATTAAAAACCTATCCATTATAAACTAGCCGTTATAAACTAGCTATTACAACTAGCCGTTATAAACTAGCCATTGTAGTTAACATTATATATTAGAGTAGTTATTTCACATCTCACCACAATACTCAAAGCAATCTTCTCAGCATACCATTTTCTTCTCATAGTCAGACTACCCGCAATTAAATGTCTTCAAATCGCAACAACAATACAAACACCAACACCAACATTGATGGGATGATGATGAAGATGATCAGATGTTTTTTGAAATTTTTCAACAACAACAAAAGCTTCTTCAATACGTAGCAAGCTCGTCCAACGCACCAAAGAAGAAAAGAAGATATGTGGAGCGTGATCGTGAAGAAGGCCATAGTCGTCTTGTGGACGACTATTTCTAAAAAAATCCAACATATCCAAGTGATGTTTTCCGTCATCGTTTTTGGATGGGACGATACTTATTCATACGCATAGTCAATGCCTAAGAGTCTCGTGATGACTATTTTAAGTCGAAGGTCGATGCAACGGGAAGAAAAAGTTTCTCAGAACTTCAAAAATGCACGGTGGTCATCCGTCAATTTGAGTATGGAGGTCCCGAAGACCAATTTGATGAGTACCTATGTATTGGTGAAACAACCGCCATTGAGAGTTTGTTCAATTTTTGTCGTTGTGTAATCAATATTTTTGGAGGAAAATACTTGAGAAAGCCAACTAGTGCTGATTATGAACGTTTGCTCCATATGCATGAGCAAAGACACGAGTTTCCCAGAATGTTGGGTAGCCTTGATTGTATGCATTGCGAATGGAAGAATTGTCCAGTAGCTTGGAAAGGACAATTTTCTCGAGGTGATCATGGAACACCAACAATAATGCTTGAAGCAGTAGCATCTGCTAACTTGTGGATATGGCATGCTTTTTTTGGAGTTGCAGGTTCCAATAATGATATAAATGTGCTTAATCAAAGCCCTCTTTTCGGTGATGTATTAAAAGGGAATTGTCCAGATACTAACTTCATAGTGAATGGTAGACAATATACCAGATGATACTATCGTACGGATGGAATCTATCCTGAATGGGCTATTTTCGTCAAGAGTTTTCAATGCCCTCATGATCCTAAGAAAGAATTGTTTAAGAAAATGCAAGAAGCTGGAAGAAAGGAGGTTGAACGGGCATTTGGGGTCTTACAAGCTCGATGGGCGATGATTCGAGGACCCTGACGTTTTTTATACCAGAGTAACTTGAAGGATATCATGTATACATGCATTATTTTGCATAACATGATAATTGAGGATGAGAGGGATTTAGCATTCAACTGGTCGGAGGAACCCAACAACACGAATAATACAATTCCCGAAATATTTCAAGGCCCCGTCGGAGGATTTACTGCGTACAGCAACAGACATGCTGAACTACGTGATAAGAAAATGCATCATCAACTTCGATTTGACTTGATTGAGCACATTTGGGCACATTACCAGAATTAGATGCAACATTTAATTTAGTTGTCTATTTCTTTTCATGTATTATTGTGGTTTATTTTAAGTTTGTACTCGTGTTTCAAATCTCAATAAAAGTGTGCAATTTACTTATCACAATTTTGTGCAAAAATTACCATTAATTTATTGTACTATTATTTTTATGAAAAGTACAATTAAGATCATACGAAAATATTTTTATTAAAATTTTAATATTAATTATAAATATTTTTATTATTTATTTATTTATATAAATTGATATATTTAAAAACAAAATAAAGTTAAAATGTATTAAATTAAATAAATATTGTATGAATTAGGTGATGTGAAAAGTGGGGTCCTTGAATAGTAACATTTGTACCTGAGATGATTGGGGAGTAGATGGGGTAAATTAATGAGTATAATTTTCTTTTGATGTGCCAACTGGTATGGCATAAATTTGTACCTGGAAAAAGGTACACGAATGGTGATGCTCTAATGGGAAGGGATCTTTAATTGGGCTGGCCCAGTTATAACTGTACGCGACGTTCTACAAATCCACCAAAACAATTATGGCACAAAAAAAAAGCCCAAGCTGAATTGGGCCTCACAGAGCACTTATAGGTTATAATTTTTTTTTTTTTGAAGAGCACTTATAATTTTATGTTCAACAAAAAGAGCTACAATTTAATCTCTGACTATTCTGTCATTAATGTTAAGCATGTCATTAATGTTAAGCACTTGTCGTTTACTCATTTATTGTTGTGTCTCAATCTCTATCTCCTAACATATAATTATAATATAAAAGTAGATCATCGGTAAAACTTGTTCATATACACTTATAAATTAATACTATTATATTTATTTATTGATATTATTACACTTATAAATTGAAATCATAGTATTAGATGTTATAGGTATTAATCTATAAGAATAGTGTTATCAATTTATAAGTATTATAATGGTATAAATTTCATATTTTGAGCATGTTTCACTGGAGAGTTTGTGATAATATTAAGTGTAGCACCCTTTTCTTAACTCTTTTTTAGTTTTACATTTTATATTTGTTGTTTTCATATTTCGTTAACTAGCGATTTTATGTGTGCTTATGGGTGTATATATATATCAAAATTGACTAAACTATCATGTTTGGAGAAAATAACGAAATTATGAAATAACATTAGGTGGTGACACATGTTAGCCCAAGATTGGGAATTGTTTTTGCATCCATGGGAATTAATATTGTTCTTTTAATTAGTAGAGTTTTATAATGCATTGTACATATGTGATTAAAAGATTCTAGAGATTAGTACATATATAACGACCAATATTCAAAACTAAAGAAGAATAAGGTGCAAGATCGACGCTTATTGAGAAAGCCATTCACAAATCTTGGTCTCAATTACTGTTATTTTGTATTTTTTGTGAATTTAAGGTTGTTTTAGAGTATTTTTTAACTTAAGATAAATTGGCAAACTTGATGCAAGTTATGTGTACACCAAAACCACACAAACATACAAACAGTGGAAAATCGACCGAGAAATCAAGCACAAATATCACCCCATTCATTACCATTCATTGCCATCATACTAATGACCAAAGAATTGCCATCATACTAATGGTCATGAATGAGGAGACTTTATTCTTGCAAGATTTATGCCTCTTGGAGCACTATATAAAGCCTCACAACCTTGGGAGAGAAATATAAAGAAAACAAGAAACAATTGTAGAGAATTGAGAGATGCAAGAACATTTAGTTTGTTTATTTTTATTTTATTTCATTAGCCACGTTTTGTGGTTAATTTAATATTCTAGCTCGAGGAGAAGCCGAACCCTGAATGTTTTGATGTTTTAATTAATTTAGTATCGTTATTCTTGCTCTACTCAATTTCTTCGTTATTTAATCTTATGCTATGCATGTTTAATTAATTGAACTATTAGGTTTGGCCACCCAAATACTTCTTTCGATTATTTTTAGCTAGATTACACTTTATAAATTCGTAATCTTATTATATAAAAGGAGGATGTTTCTCCTTAGAAGCTGCCAAGTGTCCTTCTAATTTAGTGCCAAGTGTCATTTTTAATATTCTGCCAAGTGTTACCCTAAAATGCTGCCACGTGTGCTGCCAATCTGAGACAAAACGTCGCCCAAATAATCAAAACGTAGAAAACCCTTGAAATTCTACTGGAAGTTTTTTCCCCATCTTCTCCAAGTGATTTGAACGGTCTTTTTCAGAATAAATAGATTAATTTCTTTCATCACTCTCTGCATCTCTCATAAACTTAGGCTGTTTTTTTTTCTATTGCCCTCTCTCCATCGAATTTACAGAATTCGTTTTTTATGTCAAGAAATTTACATCAGAATATCAGTATTCATATGCTACCAATGCCTTCCTGCGCCGAGTCCATTGCCACCACCTGAGATTAATGGCAGATCCTTCCACAGCCACCGGCCGTGGCGGAACCGGCGGGCATTCCAAGAAAGCGGACAACTCCCAGTACAAAATCCATCGATAACAGTCCGTGCTGAAAAGGTTTGCATTGTTAGAAATTAATACATTAGATCCAAATAAAATCTACGATGATTAAACGAAACAAGGAGAATATTAATCATAAAGTAGAAGCATACTTGAATCAATGATTGATTTATGCCTCAGACTGGTTTGGTTTCCAAAACTATCAGTTTCACCCGTCTTCACTTTTCTGTAGAGAGAATACAGTGATAGAGTGAAGAACGAATATAACGAACTATGAATCAATACGATAAATCCTCAAACGAGGTCCCAGAGAATATCTTTGCCACAACCAAACCGGTTGAACAATAATAATATCTGCTTCCAACTCAAAATTAGGTTTACGTACTTATTTAAAGAAAAGGAAAACTGGCCCATCCACAAAGTCCATAATAGCATACGTAATTAATTAAATAAGAATTCAGGAGAACTAATAATTAATTTCCAACAGGCCTGCACCTGTATTCTTCTTGGGCCGCCGCCTATACACTTGCACTATAGGCAATTATTCTCTATCAACTCCTCCCACCGGCGAAACAACATTGTCCTCAATGCGGAGGTCCAGAAATTGGCCACACAAATCCACAATATCCATCCAAGTGTCATCATCCATCCCACGATTGAGCCAACGAACTAAAACCTGCTCATTAATCCCATCCCACTGGACAGTTCGATGACCCAAAACTTGTGAAGAAAGGAAAGGCACATCGACTGCAAGGAGATCATCCGCAAGGACTGGAGTTACTGCCACATTTCCTACAGCTACCTTCAACAAGGACACATGAAAAATCGGGTGAATTCGAGAGTCGGCCGGGAAACGCAGGTGATACGCCACCTGCCCAATGCGTTCTAATACCTCAAATGGCCCGAAGAAATGGGGTGCCGACTTTGCATTGCACGTCGGGAAGAGAGAACGTTGGCGATAAGGTCAAAATTGTATGTAGACCATGTCGCCGACTTGAAATTCCAGGGCACTGCGGTGTTTGTTGGCTTCCCTAATCATTCGTTGTTGAGCCCATTCCAAATGAACACGTAGAGCACTCAAAATCTCATCCTGCTCGCGCAAGGAACCCACTAATAACTGAACTCGTACCTCCCCCGGCATAAATGGAATAATAGTCGGTGGAGGACGCCCATAAACAACCTCAAATGGGATCGTTCCAGCCCCGGAATGGAAGCCCATGTTATAACAAATCTCAGCCCAAGACAACCACTTACCCCATGCCTTAGGTCGTTCGGATGAAAAACAACGAAGGTAAGTTTCCAAGCAGTGGTTAAGAACCTCCGTTTGTCCGTCTGTTTCCGGGTGGTAGGAGGAACTCATTCTCAATTTCGTGCCCATGTTCTTGAAAAGTTCCGTCCAAAAAGAGCTCAAAAATATAGGGTCATGATCCGAGACAATAGAAGTCGGAACCCCGTTCAGCCTCACCATTTCCCTTGCAAATAAATCAACAACCGTTCGTGCTGTGAACGGATGTTTCAGCCCTAGGAAATGGTTATACTTCGAAAAATGGTCCACGAAAACAAGAATGCAGTCGATGCCTCCTGATCCAGGCAACCCGGTAATGAAATCGATGCCTATGTCGTCCCAAACCCGAGTAGGAATAGGTAGGGGTGATAACAGTCCAACCGACGATTTTATTTTGTACTTGCTACGCTGACAGACCTCTCATTCCGCCACAAATTGTAAAATGGACTTCATCATACCCGACCAGTATAAGTTAGTGGCTAAACGCCTATAAGTACGAAAGGCTCCCGAGTGACCCCTGGACGGGGATTCATGATATTCGTGTTACAATTCCATCACCCACCTCGAACTGCGGTCTGCAAGTCGGTCCAATCCCGTTCCCTAGGTTCCAAAACCACCGAACACTCTAACTCGTCATGGCAGAGCGACAATGCATCTGATGCCTTGTTATACACACCCTCCTTATAAATAATTTCAAAGTCAAACCCCAGAAGTTTGGCTGCCCAATTCTGTTGCGCAGGAGTGGATAGAGGTTGGGATACTAGTTCTCGTAAACTGCGGTGATCAGTGCGAATGTTGTACTGCTAGGACCAAAGCCATCAATTCCTTCTCGTTGGTTGATTTAGTTAGAAGATGCCCAATTAGTTTCTTGCTAAAGTATGTGATCGGTTGCCTCTCTTGCATTAGTATGGCCCCCTAACCCCACCAGAAGCGTCACATTCTATCACAAAAGGCTCGGTAAAATTGGGCATTCAGAGCACCGGGGCGGATGTAAGGGCTGATTTCAGGTCCTGAAAGGCTGGCTCGGCCTCCAGAGGTCAACTCCATTTCAAATTCCCATCCTTTTTAAGAAGAACCGTGAGTGGGGCCGCCAGTTTACCATAATCTCGAATAAAGCGTCGATAGTAGCCCGTAAGGCCGAGAAATCCACGTAAGGCCTGGGGGAGAAGTTTGTGTCGGCCAAGCAATCACTACTGACACCTTCACGGGGTCCATACAAACACCATCACTTGATACCACATGGCCCAAGTACTAAACCTGTGGAGAGCCCAACATACATTTCTTTGGGTTAATATATAGGGAAAGATTCGATAGTAACTGAAAAACCTACCTTAAATGATGGATATGATTTTGCCAAGAACTACTGTAGATGAGTATGTTGTCAAAGAAAACCAAGAGCGAACGACAAAGAAGGGGTCTGAAGACGTTATTCATGTGGGCATGACACGTTGCAGGTGCATTCGATAACCCAAATAGCATGACTGAGAACTCATAATGGCCGGAGTGTGTGCGGAAAGCGGTCTTCGGGACAACTTCTAGGGCCACCCTAATCTGATGATAGCCTGCCCGAAGATCCAATTTTTTGAACCAATGGGCCCCGTGTAACTCATCGAGCAACTCTTGAATCACTAGAATGGGGTACTTATCCGGAACTGTGACTCTATTATGGGCCCGGTAATCCACGCAAAATCACCAAGATTCGTCCTTCTTACGCACTAGAAATACTGGACTTGAGTAAGGGTTGTTACTTGGCTGGATGATTCCTGCAGCTAATATCTCCGTCACTAACCTCTCCATCTCGTCTTTTTGGGTGTGGTTATATCGGTACGGCCGGACGAAAACTGGTGGTGCATTCGGTTCCAGTGTGATATGATGGTCCTTTTCCCGATGGGGAGGAAGGCCCATCGGGGTGTGCGTGATGGACTGAAATTCTGAGACTAAAAGTTCTAACTGAGTAGCGGACAGAGATTTCTGTAACCCGAACTGGTGAAGGCCATGTGACCCATCCAAACTCCATAATAACCATCTATGTTCCCCTTCCTCTATAAACTTTAAATTTGTTGCGTCATAAGCCCTGCGGGTGAGAGAGGGGTCCCCAAACAGGCGCATCGTCCGTCCACCCACCTGAAATTCAATAGAAAGCTTGGCCCAGTAAGCTGAAAATCACCCAAGGTAGATAACCACGACACACCCAATATGATATCAAAACCGCTCAATGGAAATATATAATAATCAATATAAAAAGTATGATTATCCAAAGTGAAAGGAATAGCCTTATAGATTCCTTTTGTGTCGAGTGTAGTTCCATCATCTAGAGTTACAGTGAATCCCGTGGAAAAATCAATGGCAACTCTAATTTCCTTGCACCTTCCTCAGCTAAGAAACAGTGGCTAGCACTACTATCGATCATCGTCAACATTTTTCAATCCCCCACACTACCAAACAACTTCATAGTGCGGGCTCCGTCGAATCCATTCGAAGACAATTCGGACAATCGAATGGACTGAAATTCATTGTCAAACGTTTGTTGTGTGTCTGAAAATGTGTGCTGATCAGTTTTAGGGGTTAACTCGTTGACCATCTCATCGATATTTGCCTAAATGATGGTCAGGAATTTAGAGGCACACTTGTGAAGTGGACCGTAAGGCTGACTGCAGCGTAGCAAATTCCTTTCGCGGGGTATTCACTCATTTCCTTGGCAGAAAAATGACTCGTACCCCGAGATGGTTTGTGGCTCGACTAAGAAGACGCTGAAGGTGGTGGGAATGAAGTCTTAGAATGGAAGTCAGGAGACGCATTCCCTCCCGATTGGGGCTGATTTCATGGGGAACGTACAGACTTACTGGTCTGAAAGTGTGGTCGCTGCGAGAATGACTGTTTCGGAGGTGGCGGGATGCGACGAGCTTCACACATAGCTATGAACACATATGTCATCTCAGAGACGGGAATTCATTCCCGGATTGAGCGTTGCAGGCCGCCCAAAAACATTCCCAAGTAGTGGGCTTGTAGGTCCCGAACGGGTTTCAGTGAGGGTTGAAGTCTAGAGGGGAGGGGTGAATAGACTTCAAAAAAAATTTAGTGGATCAGATGTGATTGCACGTATGTCTGATCAGAGTGCGATGTGGATCAGTTTGGACTGATATCCGACTTACTGATCTGACAGGCAGATCAGTTCGGCGTCTATCAGTTTAACTGATGGTGCGGAAGATTAGTTAACCCGTGTGAAAACCAGTTTTACTCAAACAAAGATATGACCAATCTGGTTTGAATCAGATAACTAAAGTGATAAGCTGATCAGATCAGTAGCTTGATGCTAATCTGATCCTGGTACAGAATATGCATGCAGATAACAAGAGTAGCGTGCAAGTATGTGTAAAGCAGATTAAAGGCACACAGATTTATAGTGGTTCGGACAACTTGTCCTACGTCCACTCTTCCCTATCAGCAGAGGCACCAACTTAACTAACTGGACTTAGTTTAATGTGTTAGTCCAACACAGTACAACCAATAGATATTTAACGAGTTCTCACTCAACCAATCCCAGAAATCTAATCTAGAGACCCTAGATAGAAATCCTGTTATAACAAACTTAACCTAACAGTGTTTGGGTATAAGATTTGTTTTGTTCCAACTGGAATATTATCCTATCTTTTAAGTAGCCTAAAGCTAGAGGATAAGTATTTTGGCTAAGAACTAAGGGATGAACACTTAAGAATAAATCTTCGATTTGATGTTCTTTGTACGTAAATTGCTTGTGCTTGAGCTTGATGTTAATTTCCATAACCTTACTATGAAGGTTTGATCCCATATATATAGACACGAAATCGAACTAGCCGTTGGAGAGAAATTCGAATTTCGGTCTATTTAAGGTAGGCTTGCAGGTCCGATTTGATATGTGCAAAGGCGGCATGGCCGAAAGCATGCAAGCTTGTCCTTTCTAGCCGTTTAACTCTGATGCACCTTGTCCTGCAATGTCAGCTCCGTACATACGTGTCTTTCTCTCATTGGTTATCAAGTACACTTATTCATTGTTTGATTTACCAACTTAGGTTGACATTCTTCGTGTCTGATGAATACATATATCTTGTTGATCTTCTGGTGGTCACCAGATTTTAGCTGACCTGATCATTCCAAGCTGATCAGTCTACCTGATTGAGTCTTCTGATGCAGGTTGTCTTAGCACAACTTTGCAGACTCATCTTCTTCCTATTCTGAAGTAGTTCTTCTGGTCTTCTTAACTTCTGACCTTCTGGTCTTCTGATCCTCTGATCTTCAGATCTTCTGATCTTCTGCATATTGAGTTCCCTCTCAATATGTGACCTATCTGATTACTTCAGCTGTCTATACAATTCAGTTGGTCATCCTAATCTGATATCTACCTCATCAGTCAGCTAACAGGTCTGACTGGTCCTATTACAATCTATTTTGGAACTTCCATCAAAACTGTAAATTTCCCAACAATTTTCCCCTTTTTGATGGAACCAAAACAGTAGATCAGAAAAACACATAATTAAGAAAGAAGTGAAAGAGACAAATTCAGAAGACATTGAGATGATGTCTTAGAATCAGAAAGCAGGTAGATCATTTCATTGATAGATTCGTGTCTTACAGGTGCAGAAATGTTGTGCAAAAAATATTACCTAGCTTCTGTTCTAAGATCTAAGCTTCTGATTACTTCTTGTCTCTCAAGCCTTCAGAAATTTGGAATATGTCGTACGTTCTCTTAAGTACTTCCTTCTGGCGATCTTCCTCAGTATTACTTCCTTTGTCCAGTGCATTAATGTAGGCTTCTCTGAAGGCAACTGGATTGTATCTGTACCTTTTCAGAGGAGGCATCAGATACTCATATCCGAGTGCAGAGGGTCTCATTGTCATCTTCTAACCTTCCTTCATAACCTCTTGATAGAAGACATGATACTTCGCTTCAAGCCAGTCCAGAAAGATTTCGTCAATCACCACATCATCTTTCTCTTCAAGGACTCGCTGTATCATGAATACATCACATAGCCAATCAGTTTCAATCGTCCTCCAAGGCTCGTGAAGATCTTCTCTGCAGATAAGTATATTGTCCACGCTGGCTGGGAGAGCACGTTCAACCCATTCTTCATCAGCATCCAAACTTTTCTTCTTTCTTTTGAAAGCTCTATCAAGACCTTCAGCTTCACGAAGCTTCTTTCTTCTGATGGCTTCTTCCATGATTTTCCTTCTTTTGGTTTGATCTTGTTGATCTCTGATCTGCTTAGAATAAAGTAGCAGCTCAAATCTTGTGACCACAATCTTCTTCTTGGTTTCCTTCACCTGCTTCCCTTTCCCTTTCTGCAGTTTCTTCCTCTCATCAACTGCTTCTGCTGATTCAGAAGCGAATTCCTTTTCTAACTTCCTGGCCAACTCCAGATTTTTAGCTTCTTCTTCTGTTTGTAGCCGTTTCTGAACATTTGAAGAAAAATCTTCAATTTTGTCGACTCGAGAAGTCAGATCCGTCATACCAGCTTTCTGTTCAGAAATGGCTATGTTTTGAAGCTCAAGCTGCTTAGAATGTTCTTCAATTGTGGCAAATAACTCAGCTAGTTCCATGTCAGCCTGAGTTGGTGCAGCAGCAGTAGTCATTATCGTTAACTGTCCTTGACCCTCATGGAGTTTTTCTGATGTGTCAGCTTTGTCCCTACCTTTCCCCTTTTTGGTTGCATCAAAAACGAGTCGGACATTGTTCTCCAAGGTCTGGAAGAGGGATTGCATTTCCTTCTTTAGGTCCTCTGCCTCCATAGACTGAATACGCACAGTCAAAGAAGATGAAGGTGCAGGTCCGAGCATTTTTGAGACTGCTTCTTCCAAGGCTTTCATGGCGACTGAGACAAAGACCTCAAATTTCCTGACTGAAGCTTCAAAACTAGAATCCGCCTACATTAACGATTTGTATGCTTCCTCCAGTAGGACTCTAACCGTAGAGAGCATTGAAACCTCCAAACCTAGCTTCTACAGCATCAACTCTACCTTGTTCATTTCAGATAAAGCAATGGTAGAGTGCATTTCGGTCAGCTTTTTTGCAGTCTGATTCCTCTCAGCTTCAACCAGTTGCTTGGTCCTCTCATCCATCTGATCTAGCAGTTTAGCAGCAAGAGTGTTGAATTGAGTTTCAACCGATGCCTTTCACCCCATCCAGAACAGCTGAAGATACTTGATCTAGGGTTTTAGGCGGAATCATGAAAACGGAAGCAGATGTTTGTGCCTCACCAGCCTGGGTCTCATCTCGTACTCCCTCGACTGGTTCATCGGCAGTTGGTATGAAATCCCATTCATTCTGACCTTCTTCAGCAGATTCAAACTCTGGATAGCCCATCAGTTTATTGACTAACCAGGAAACATCATCATCAGTAGCTAACTCGGTAGCACTGCCCACGCCCATCAGATTTTTCAGTTTCAGCTCCAAGTCAACTAATTCATCTCTCCCATAGGCATCCAGAAGCATAAGAAAGTCTTCAATGTGTTGCAACCGAACATCTCTCCAGAACAAGACATCTGCCACAATCTGACGTAAACCCGGATGATCTTCCAGAAAGGAATAATGCTTGACAAGGAAGTTCTCAACCCGTCTCCTCAAAAATTTGACAATTGACTTTTCTGGCTCAGGAGATTCAAACACAGTTTTTGTGTTGAATGGGTTGTGAGTGACGGATACAAACATAGCCTTTTGCTGGGCAGTCTGAATGTTAGGAGAGGCTTCTCGAAATACCTCAGGCTCAACAGCCATCTGTGGTTGAGGTTCTGAAGGCTCAGGTTGAGGTTCAATAGGCTCAGAGAGAGGTAAGTCAGGGTGAGTGTGAATTGGAGATTGAACCTCAAAAGATGGAATTAACTCAAATGCAGATGCTTCGGGTTCAGTCTGAGCTGGTGGAGTGAGTTGTCTGGGAGGAGAAGGGAATGGTATATCAGTTTGAGGTGATGGAGGAGTGGGTGATCTGGGAAAACGAGTGGGTTCATGTCTATTGTGACCTAGATTTTACGTCTAGGGCAACGTGATATTATTGAATGGGATCATTTAAGTAACAAAGAACACATATGAAATATACGCAGATTTGGTTACCCAGTTCGCCTTTTGAAGAAGACTACGTCTGGGGGCACCTAAGCCAGGAGTATTTTATTATATTTTCTGCCTAAGAGTACTAAGATTTTGTCCCATTACAATGAGTGATACAAGTTGTATTTATAGAGCAGAAATTAGGATATACTCCTCTGTGGGCTTCCTTCAATGGGCTTGCCAAGCACCCAGTCGCCAGAGCTAGGGTTTTATCGGTTAATCCCGTGGTTTCCGCATCTGGATACACTTGCCTTGCTTACCCCTCGATATTCGCGCTTTCAGTTATCCATATCTTTGCTATAATAGCCGTCTGAGGTCGCTTCTGACTTGTGGTCCTTCCCAAGGTCGAATGCGACCTTCTTGTTCCTTCTAGGTCACTTTGCGACCTCTTTCAGCCTCTAAGTCTTTGTGCGACCTTCTTTATCTTTGAGGAAGTCGCTCTGCAGCCTCCTGATTCCTACCGAAGTCGCTCTACCCTATCTCCTCACTGAGTAAGATTATTCCATGGTACAATAATTGCCCCTCAAGTAGAGGTCGCGTGCTTGCATCGGGACCTAGGCTTGATCTGTAGCTTGATCGACTTGGGGAGATTCGACCTCAGGAAGTACTCCCGAGGCGCCTGGTTGATCGTGGGAAAGTGGACTGTTGCACCGATTTGTGCGAGACTCGATGGATTCGCCATGATGATGTTGCAGGCGGATGAGGTCATGTGCCGCAAGCCTCTCCAATCGGTTAGCGCAGTGTAGGTTACACGCGACCTACGCGACTTCATTTCTTTGATAGGGGTCCGACTTATGTCTTTATTGTATTTTGACCCCCGTTTACTTCTATAAAAAGATCTAGGGCTACGCGCCCGTTGCCATTTCTCCTTCTGCGCGCAGCTCCATCTTTCTTTCGAACCTAAGCTTCTACCCTTCCGGCGAGACTCCGACGAGGTTCATTCAGGTAATCCCCCCCCTTTTCCACTCTTCTTCTATGGCTTCCGGTTCTTCTACACCCGTCGCGCCTCGTCCTCCGGCCTCTTCCTCCTCGGAAGAGGACAATGTGGCGATAGCCCAACTTTTGCACCACCGCGGCTCCCGTTCTGCCGCCGGCCGTGAGGGTGGGTCCTCGTCCGCGGGAATCCGGAGTGTTGTCCGTGACACCGAGGGCATGGACGAGCGGTTTCTTTAGGAATTGGAGGACATCACCCATCTCCCTCCGTTAGACACTGGTACATTTCGCCCGGCCGCGTCTGAGCGGGAACAGCCCACCGGTACCTCGGCCCCGTCCCGGGACTATGGGGCATACGAGCGAGCTTTTGACTACCACACCTATTCAGCTGAGGTCCCCCTATAAGCGACCTAAGCGTGCTTATAGGAAGTCGGTTCGGTCTAAGTATATGGCCTCCGACCTGCCCTGGTACAAGTCGGATCTATCTAATCTGCACGTGCGCTCCCTCCGCCGGTTGTACAAAGTGCCCCGCGACGTGCATTTTTATGGGGCGACCTCCGAAGAGAGTGTCGATCAGCCACCTCCAGGCATGATAGCAATCAATGAACACACGATGGAGGCAGAGATTCACTTTCCTCTTCACCCGACGATCTCCCACTTGCTGGCGGCTTAGAATCAGAGCATTACCCAGATTACTCCGAACGGCTGGAGCTACATACTCTCGATGATGACCATTCTGGGTTTGGCTGGGCTACACCGGATGCCGACCCCTAGAGAGGTAGCTTATGTGATGTCGCCAATCTTTCAAGCCGGCGGATACAATGTTGTGCGACTTCGCAAGGGTCGGGAGCTCATGAGTGGGATTCCGAACAAAGTCACAGACTGGCATCAGAAGTGGTGGTTTGTCGGGGGAGCTTGGGAGTCAATTGACCCTTCGAGTACATTGCCCATCCTGGTTCACACGGACTATGCGCGCCGAGTCGAACATGGTAAAACTTTATCTTCATGCTTCTGAGGTCGTACTGATCTAATTCTCCTTTTCTTTTGCAGTGTTCACGCCCTCGACCTCTGACCTATTCTGGGACTTTCAAGAGGCATTCAGGATCATCTGTGACACTGCCCCGAGCCTTTGCGACGTCAACACCCTCAACTCCGAGCTCGAACGGTTAAAGGCCGGGCTTTACACTTTTCCCCGCCATCTGAATATCCCTTGTGAGTACTTGCTCTTTGCCTTCGATTCTTTCACACTTTTTGTTTTGGTTTTTGTCTGACACCTTTGGCGTGCAGATCCTGACATTCCCATCTACCGCCGCCAGCCCTCCGCAGCGATCATGGCCTCAAGGAAGAAATCGGTGCTGGGCCAGATGAAGCATGTTGCGGCCACCGACGTCCCTCCTCCGAGCTCGACTCCATTCGGCCCCTCAACTGCTGATAGGGGCAAGAGGAAACAGAAGGAGCCCACTCCTGAGCCCGCTCGGAAGAGGGCGAGGGAAGAGGTCACCAGGAGGCCGGGAGGTCGCAGCCCCGTCCCTCCTCGCAACTCACCTCTGTTCCTCGAGGAGGTCGGCTTCCGGAGGACGACTCCTGGTTGGGCTGGGACACCGACCGTGTCAACGAGTAAGTTCTAGACTACGAGTCTTCCCTTCATACATTTTATTTTTTCATTATTAATGACCTCCCCGATCTTTTTTTGCCCGAGCTTACTCAAGACAAGTTCGGCCCTGAGGCCCTAAGCTTCTTGAGGTCGAACTACGTTGTCCCTGCTGGGGTCCCTAAGAGCTCGCCCGCCTATCTCCGGAGGGGACTACAGAATCTAACCCGGATGGACGAAAACGACCACAAAGAACGCTCACCGCGTAGGTGACGGGTAATCAGATTCGCCCTCGCCCACTCCTGTAAAGCGGGTCTTTACTCCGGAGAAGACCAAAGGCTCAACCGAGGCCGAGATGGAGGAGCTCAAGAAGTCGCAAGCCCGGGTTGCCTACCAGGCCAAGATGTTGGTCGCCGCGGCAGATGCTCATAAGAGGTTGGAGTCCTCCAACTCCGACCTACTTAAACGACTCTCCGATGCTGAGGGGAGGCTGGCTGAGGTAGAGGGCAAGCTGAGGACCGAGAGAGGTAAAGGTGACCCGGCTGGAGGGCGAGCTGGCCAAGGCTGGGAGGGTGTTGTCCGCGAAGGAGGACGACTTCAGGAGTACAGAGGAGCATAATGCCAACTTTGCTTATGTGATGGCCTACGTCGGGGCCATCTGGGTCTTTCACAAGGTGAATTCGAACGGTGACCTCACTCCTTTTGTTGCCGAGTTTTCGGACTATGTTCGCGACTATCCTCCTGCTCCTACCGTCCTTCTGGAGATCAAGGACCTGGAATACATGGGTTTCGACCTCTCCTTCTTTGCCAACCACTACAAGAAATCCCACATTCGGTGACGAATTTTTTTGTGACGACACAAAATTCGTCACAATATGTTACCTAAAGGTGACAAATTTAATATTCGTCACTAAAAAGTGAGAATTCGTGACAAATTTTTGTTTTGTCACCGCTGATGTTTTTTTTCGTCACTAATTCAAAATTTTCATGACAAAAATAAGAAATTCATCACAATAAACTTTGGTGACGATATTCATAATATTTAGTGACGATATTCCACGTCATGAAAAATAGTATTTTTGTGACAACTATATGTTTTGTCACTAATTATTCAAAAGAATTGGTGACGCACTTAATTCGTCACAATTTTATTTGGTGACGATCGTCATTATAATTAGTGACGATCATAGTCGTCATATAATATTAAATTTCCATGACAATTTTATGTTTCGTCGCTAATTGTTCATAGTAATTAGTGACATATTTTTTTCGTCACCAATACTGACATATAGTGACGATTAATAATCATTTTTTAATGACGCACTTATTTGTCACAATAACATTCAGTGACGGTCTTAATTTTAATTAATGATGATCAATATTGGTCATAAAATATAAAATTTTCATGACAATTTTATATTTTGTCGCTAATTTTTCATAGTAATTAGTGACATATTATTTCGTCGCCAATATTGATATATATTAGCGATTAATAATTATTTTTTAATGACTCACTTAGTTCGTCACAATAGTATTCGGTGACGATCTTTATTTTAATTAGTGACGATTGGTCATATAATATAAAATTTTCATGACAATTTTATGTTTCGTCGTAAATTATTTGTAGTAATTAGTAACATATTATTTCGTCACCAATATTTATATATAGTGACGATTAATAATTATTTTTAATGACACGCTTATTTCGTCACAATATTGTAAGGTGACGATCTTCATTTTAATTAGTGACGATCAATATTGATCATATTACATAAAATTTTCATGACGATTTTATATTTTGTCATTAATTGTTCATAGTAATTAGTGACATATTATTTTGTCACCAATATTTATATATGGCGACGATTAATAAATTTTTCCATATACAATATAAACTTTATTACATAAAAATGCAAATATAAAATTTATTAAAAAAATTCATTTATTAAGGTTCAACACAAAACTTTTCAATTAAACTTGACAAGTAACTACCAAATAAGCTAGATAACTTTTTATTTTATTTTTATATTTATTATTTATTATTTATTATTTTTTGTCGTTAATATCAGGGTTTGAACACAAGATCCTTTTACCTAAAGAGAATAACTACACCACTAGACCAAATGTCAACTTGTATTTATCTATTTGTATAAAAGTACTTTTACCTAAAGAGAATAACTACATCACTAGACCAAATGTAAACTTGTATATAGTTATTTGTATAAATGCATTCAATAGGTTTCGAACACAAGACCCCAAAATAAAATAATAAAAAAAGTTGCATCCATTGAGGTTTGAACACAGGACCTCTAACATGAATAAAGACAATAAAACCACTAGACCAAAGGGACACCTTGGCTTCAATTATTTTTATAAATGTATTTTAAAAGCAAAATCCCACCTTAATAAAAACGCATCGATCCCAGCTTGGCAAATTAGGGTAACAGTGACTTTGTCACAATTCTTCACCCCGCAAATTCACCATTGGTTCACAAGAAAAATACCAGGAAATCGATCAATGGTCAACGGCTTCACCAGAAAATTGTGACGGATTGAAAATCCCTTCCATTCCCTCCCTCGATACGCCATATTCACAATTGCAACGAATTCACAATTCTGTATCCCAATTTTTGCCTAACTGGTTCTTCTGTCAATTGGTTCTTGATTTTTTGATTCGTGCCTTGCAGAATTTCGAGCAATCATCAATAGGTATGCCTCTCTTCCTTTAAATTATTATTTTTCCCCTGCGCTTCTCGTCCCTTACAATTGTTAATATAGAATTGGTTTTTATGTGATTTCCCCTGCACCTCTCGTCCCTTACAATTGTGATTGGTATGAATACAGAGGGTAGTATATCAGGGATTTCGATAATTAATGTAAGACAATTTTTCATTGTTGTATATATTGGTAAGGCTTGAATTTTATATAGACATAAGAATTTCAAGAATAACAGTAAAAATATGAGAAGTTTTTGTAGCATCAAAAATGTTAATACATTCCCTAGTTGTCTACATCAGGTGTGGACAATTTTAGTGTGTAGTGAAGTAAGTGAAGCTCACAGAAATGTTAATGAAGTGCTCACTTTCTGCGCTTGATTTGCATTACCTTTTCTGGACTACTTTTTCTAGCTTTTCTTGTAAAGTCCCCACCCATATGGAAAGTCCATCACCCCTGACTCCGAGAGCTATTTAACAAAATTGACCAAGAACACACTATAAGGGATAAGAATTCAACGTTAACTTGACCTCAACATCATAAACAATAAGAATACAGAAAACATGAATTATTTGAACTTCATTGTTTTATGTGTGTACTCATGTTTTTCACTTTCCCATCAGGAGATTAATATATGTTGTTATTGGCGCTTAGTATATGATCTTACCATTTTTATCATGTTCTTATTGTATGAGATAATATAAATAATGTTTAAAATGCTTGTTTCAGTGTTTGCTCGTGTTTTGCACTTAAAGTGTTAGAGACCTTTGCATTTTGAGTTTGCTTTTCAATTTTCACTAACCCTTAAGGAAATGCATCCACAGTTCTAGAAAATTTATGCTAGATTTATCTTTTAAATCTGATGTGAAGAATTAAAGTTAGATTTTTGTTCCAACTTCCAATTAAATTTAAATTGCTATCGAAATTCGTTTAATCCAAACGAGTTCACATACTAAAAACTTGACATTTTATTCTGATGCAATTGGAATGATATTTGACTAGTATGTAACAACTGACTAGATATTTGGTGTGGTATGTTTCCGATATGCATTATACTTGACTAGGATGCTTTAGAGAAACTGTCGGCCGTTAATCAGTTAACTCCTTGTATTGTTGTCTTATGAATTTGTTTGGTGTTTAGTTGCTCAAATCCTGATCCATAATGAAAGAGTGACCATTTTATGAGACTTACATAATGAGTTGTTTATTTTATCTTCATCTATAAATTCATGACTGATTGCAGGAGTATATGTATGTGTGTGTATAAAATCAGAGGGCTCCAGGTTTTCACTTTTTTGATTTATAATTTTCTCTTTTCCCCATTTTAATTCATTGAGTTGAATTAGTGTTTTTGTTTCTTAATTCATTTAGTGCAACTTGTCGGATGAGTGATTTCTGATTTCTTTTCTACTGTGTGCAATATTTCAACTTAGTAAATGAATCGTTGACATGAGTATTTGATGACTTGTAGGGCAGAATTACAGTTTTATGTTGGTTTTGGGCCTATAATTTTCCATTGGAGATGTCGTTGGGACATAGAGAATACTTGCATATTTTCTATACATGAATCTTAGCATGTAGGGTTTGTACTTCAATATTCACTGATTTAGTATATAGGCTTGTTGAACAAGGTTTCCTTGGGGAATTTCTATTTGATTATCGACCATTTTTTTCCTAGTGAATTATATGTGAGTTGTTGTTTGTTGCTTAACATCAGATTGAGTTGGTCATGGAGGTGAGTTTGTCACTTATAATGCAGAAACTATAAGGGGATTAAGCATGTCGTTGTGGGTATTCTTATGAGTTCACATTGAACATAAAACTCGGGAAAAAAAAAATTTGTGGTTACATTTAAGTTTATCAATCCATTTTTTTTCCGCAACTCTAGTTTCTACCTTCTTTAATTAAGAGGAACCCTTTTCAGATTGGGTTGATTCCTTTCTCAATGAGTTTGTGAAACCATTAATTCTTGTGTCCAATATTGATTATACATTTAAGTCTCTTGAGTTCCTCTTTTTGCTCAGCAGAGCCAGATCGACAAAAAGATTTTGAAAAACAGTGCTCACGGAAGGTATGCCTCTTCATTTTAATTCTTCTTTTCCTTTGTAAAAATTGTCTAGCTCATAACTATTTTTCCCTTTGCTCTCAGTAATTTTTTAGTTTATGGTCAAATTTAATACCAGCTTAAGCATAGGTGTTTTTTGGTGCACCAAATATACAGGCACGTTTATTCTAGGCATGCTACTTCTTCTCCATGTAGTTTATAACTAAGTTTTTTCAATATCCCTGTACTGTACTTCTACTACACCAGTAAATAGCATTCAATCGATGCTCCGTAATATTTCGACTATAGATCAGTATGCAGATCTACAACCCTTAAATAAACTGAACTATATGTACCTGAATATAATCTTGTGAGGGTCAGGGTTAAACTTGGACTGCACTAATGTTATGGCTGTCTACTACAGATTCTATAGGAGTTATTTATTGCTTGTGTAGTTATTGAATTGTTGAAAGGAGAATAGGGTAACTTAAAAGTTATATATGGTTATAACTTATATCTTGAGATTAATGTTTCTGAACAAGGTTGGACTCGAATGATGTGCTCTGAGATTACTTGGTCTAACAAGCATAACGTCTAAAGAAAAACAAGTAAAAAGTATTGTTGTACCCATGAGGGATTTATGTCCCCTAATCTTAAACACATGAAATTAAAAGGCTCAATAATACAATTCTCAGCTGCTACATTATAATTGCTCATCTAAACAACATGATTGGCCTTGTTGCTTTGTATCTTTGAAATTGTATTCATCGTGAATTCATTTTTTACCTTATTCAATACTATTTGTGCCAAATTCTTTTCTTGAGGGTTGATTGGGTAAAATAGTCTAGCTAGTGAATATGAAGATTGTATTGCTTGCATGTTTTATGTTTAGATGACATACTGGAATCACGATTGGACTTATAGGTATTAGAGTATGGAGTTTATAGCTTGTTCGTGTTGTTTATAGTGTATTCGTATTGTAATATGTTGAAATGACATGCCTTTAGAAGTTATTTGGAGCTAGCAATAAACCATATAAGTTGTTAGTTTCTTTTGTAAGTTGATCTGGACATATGATGATACATGGAAACTATAAATAAAAAATATCTGTAATTGAGAGAAATGAGGTATGTATTTGTTAGCTTTTGTTCAGATTCCTCAGTTGATGTTTAGATTTGTTTCAGCTTGATGTTGGGAAGTTGCTAGAAGCGGATGGGAGTTTCAGCTCGCTGTTGAAAATTTCTGATTATAGATTTCTTTTTGTTTGGGAGCTTCAGCTCGCTGGTGGGAGTTTGGGAATTTCTTTTTGTTGTTTTTTAAAAATCTAATGGATGGTGGTTGATGCTTGCGATAAATCTGATTATAGATTGTTGTAGTATGAATATAATCAATTATGTGAGTTGAGATCTGTAGTAGGCAGGCTTATAATACCTTTATTGCTGATTTTTGTGTTATTGAACTTGTGATTGAACTGTTATTTACTGAATGTTCCCCAGCTAGTGCTTTAAATTTGTGTTCTTTAATGCTAATGTTATCCTGTGTTTAATGATGTATTACTTGTAAACTGCAACAGTATTAGTTGGAGTATGTAGAAGTATCAGTTCTCTTATGTAAAGGTATTAGCCTCATTTGTTTTCATCTTACAGTATTAATTGTAAACCGCAACAAATATTAGTTGGAGTATGTAGAAATATCGATTCTTTATGTAAATGTATTAGCCTCATTTGTTTTCATCTTACAAATTATTAGTTGTAAAATGCAACAAATATTAGTTGAAGTATGTAGAAGTATCGGTTCTCTTACGTAAAGGTATTAGCCCTTTTTTTTTCATCTTACAATATTAGTTGTAAAATGCAACCGTATTAGTTCTAAAGTATGTAGAAATATCGATGATGATGATTTGTTTTTTGACTTTGTTAGCTAGTTAAAAGTTAATAGTTAGCTTTCCTCTCTTATAATTAAATACAAGAGGGTTCCCAACTTGTAAACTACTGATTCATCTTCTCAATGTAATTCCATTTCATTCTCTTCAATTCCATGAAATCTGTTAGTTTGATTATGACTGTATACAACTTATATTTAGTGAAACAACTAATACTTTTTAGTTAAAAAATTAATACTTTTTAGTGAAAAGAACTAATATTTTTTACTGAAAACAACTAATATTTTTTAGTGAAAACAACTAAAACTTTTTAGTGAAACAACTAATACTTTTTAGTGAAACAACTAATACTTTTTTTTAAAATACACAATAAGTTGCAGAGTGTGTACAAGTTCCGTCTAACCTACAAACTATGAGAGTTGAACTTGAGTTCTATTTTACCTCCATTAAAAATTAAGACAATCTCAGATCTTAGATGAATCAAGTTGAAAGTTTCAATGTGAAGAATGTTCCAGAAAGACGGATCTATGATTTTAGAGTTGGGAATACAGATAATTACAGTTAAGTATATCGAGACTTCATTTATTAATATAAAGCATTCGACCATGACCTAATTCTACGATGTATATTATAAGCTTATTTGTATATTGATTACTGCGTCGGCCATGACCTAATTCTACGATTTAGGTATTCATTCGTCGAATTGGATTGAATTAGCTTATTTGTATATTGATAAATTATAAGAATATGATTAATTAGGTTGAGAAAATTAGGGTTAAATTCGTATGATTAATTTTGGAAACTTTAGATTTTTGGGAATTCTATCGTGAGCAAAATAATATGTCAATTGTCCACCCATTATTTATCAATTCAGAATTGGTTTTGGAGCCAAAACGGGCTGCTGGCGGGTCTTCAATTTTTTAAATTAGATTTTGAGAATGTGAATTAAGGATATTTCCTTCTTATTTAGATATATTCACATAATCAAGTTGATAGCTTAAATGTAAAAAATGTTTCAGAAAGACGCAAGGATTTTACGACTAATACCCTTTTGTAGTATAAATTACACTCTTCGGTATCAAGACTATTTCTGCTCGAATCGCTTTTTCGCCGATTTCAAAAGTGGTTTGCACGGTGGTTTCATCTATAGTTTTATGTCAGGCTTTGCATTTGAGAACTATCATACCTCATTTTAAAAATATCTTTATCATTTTAAATATTAATAAATAACTCGTTCGGTAAAATACGAGTCAAACACTGAATGAGCAATCTAAAACAGGATGGAGGAATTATAATTTAAAATATATTTTTTTAAAATTGCACATATATAATTTTAAAAATGAAAAAAAAATATGTCTATAATACAACTGAATTAATTAAATTAAAGAAAAAAATTATAATATTTAACATACTTTTAATAAGATTGATTTTCTTTGATCCACTTAATATGTGAATTATTAACTTAATTACTGTTACTTTATGAATTGATATTGTAACATAAATATGAAAACATTACATTAATGAAAAATAAGAAAAAATCAATTAGAATAAAGAATTGCTGAAATTAAATGGGGAGAAAAGTGGCGATTAAGATGATAATTAATTCAGATGGATGGGTTATTTCATTTTCTGCCCTATTTCGATGAAAAGTAGTATCCCCAATTCTTCTCATCCTATTTTGATAAATATCTCAATCGATCCCCAATTCATTTCAATTCAAGATGGAGAATTCTACAGGTTTTCATTTCATTTCGCACTCAACTCAACCTCAATCCCCAATTCATTTTCATCCTGTTTCGATGAAAACCTCAATTTATTTTGTGCTAAGTTGTACCCTGTCTCATACATGAGACCGTCTCATATGTGTTTTTTTCATAAAAATTAGTCATTTCAATTTCATGAATAAAATTAAAACATCTAGGTCTTGTATGCACCAGGTGTACCGTGCACTCGTTGTGTATTTTAGAAGCGTGCGACTTGTTATATTGAAAAGTGAAACTTAATTATACATAAACGTGCAAATCTTAATATAGAAAAATATTACCAGATTTTAAGTATATATACACCATTATTTTATTAATTGGGACACAATTGTTTAACACGTATCATCAGTAGCAAAATATTTGCAATTAACAAATAAGGGGTTCAATATTAATAATCACTTCAAAAATTAATTCAAGAAATCCAATTTCTCTTTCAAGAACCAACTCTCGCACTCCACTCTCGCACACAAAATCAAAATTCACGAAAACCTCAACCCTAGCTAAATCAAAAATTCATCGGCACGACAAAACTGAGAAAGGGGAATTGCTTGCAATCCCTAGCTAAACTGAGAAAGGGGAATTTGCATGAAATCCCTAGCTAAATCACAAATTCATCGGGGCGGCGAAATGAATATCAAGGGATGGTTGAGAGCGTCGTTTTCTGGTTCAAACGGATATATGGAAATTGCTTGCAATCCCTTAATCATGCATTCTTCATGGGCAACGAAAAGAAATCAACGGGATGCCTGAGAAAAGGGATTTTCTAGTGCAAACAGAGAAGGGGGATTTGCGCTCAATCGCTAAATCACAGGCTACAGTCAGGCGCGGTGAAATGAATCAAGGTAATCACGAATTAATTCTCTGTCTATTCCTCTTTTAATTGAATCTGAATTCTGTGTTTTATGGGCATGCAATTGGTTTTGGCGGTGGAGAATCTCCACAAATTGGGTATTCATTCATAGATTAGAAGGATAGATTATTAGTTGTTGTATACATTGATCTTGTTAATGTGGGTATTCAATTTTAATATTTTGCCAATATTTTTTGGAAATTCTGGAATCGGTCCTGTCAGAAGTAGATTAAGAGTAGAGACACACAGTCGGCCCATTAATCGTCAATGAATTTTATTTGGAGCCAAAAAAGGCCCTTTGGCGTGTCTTTAATTTTTTAAATAAGATTTTGGAACGTGAATTAGTGGAAAAATCCTTACCAAATCTTTTTCCAAACTTGATTAGGGATATTTCCTTCTTTTTCAGAGATATTCACGTACCCACGTTTATTTACAAGTTCCTTTGCTAAAATATACGCCAAAAACTTCTCAAACCCTTCTTTTAAATATCATCGATCAACAACCTCTCTTCAATTGTTTCCTCTCTTCTCTCATCAAGCAGATCTCTGGTAACTCTTTCCCTTTTTGTGCTCATAGATATGTGGTTCTTCAGTTGCTAGTCGTTCTGTTCCTTGTGTTTAGATATGTTGGTTTTTGATTGTTGTACTATTTACAATATTTTTTCATCTATTTTATAGTACATATTGTATTATTTCCACTGTTTTTTTATTTATTTTTAGTTGTTCTTCGAATTTGAATGACAAAATGTAATTCTTAAACTGGTAAAACTCCTTTCTCTGTATGGTTAGATCTGCAATACACTGTGCGAAGGGATTTCTTTAATCAACATCCTCTTTTACAATGTCTATGGCAGTCTTTTGTTGCCACTTTAGGCTTTTACACATGATATTTATTGTACCAGATTTTAAGATTAGTGGGTTCCTTAGCTTTTGTTTGCTCTGATAACATGGTTATCCTAATCTTGAATTTATCTTAGTGTAAGCAAGCATCATATAAGATGTGTTATATGGCTGCAGTAGTTAATTTGTCTGTAATTGAATTATATATGAGGGATTATTGTGTAGGTATAAGTTTCACATTTCCTTCTCTTAATAGGCATGAACTTTTCAAGTGACAGTTATGAAGAATGTGAAGTTTATGTTTATGACAAGTGATAAGATAAACCTGTGTGATGAACAATAAGGACGCATAAGAAGTATATCAATGGAAGTAAAATTAATATATCATTGCAAGTTTCTGTTTCATAATTGATTCATGTGAGATTCTTGATGATATGCATCTACTATTTGTTTAATGAGTTGTTTTGGGGTTATAAGTGCTTTCTGATATCAGTTGTTGCACATTATATTAAAAGACATCAGTTGGCTAAAATTTAGATGACCTTCACCACTGGAATTTGTAGATTATTATATATAATTGGTGAAACTTTTAAGGCTTTCATTACTTTGGTGTTTTAGGTTGATTTTTTGATTTTTTCACTATCATTTCTTCTGTACTTTGTGAAAGGCACAATTCTTCTTTGCATTTAAAACTGGCAAAGATTACTTTTTTACAAATATTTTTCCTCTTGTTGGTTTACAAATTAATCAATCATCTATTTAACAATTCTTCATTTTTCAGGTTTGAGATATGGCCCCTGGAGGTCCATCGAACTTGAAACAGAAGCGTTTCGTTTCCAGACAATCTCTTTTGAAAGGAGTTTTAACTAATGATAGAGTTATAGGACTTCAAGATGAAACACCCCCAAAAGGGCGTCCAAACACTTTGTCAAGCAAACACAACCCTAGTTGTCCACAAAATCCTATTACACATCTCATTGAAGTGCAAACAAAATTGGGTAAGCCGTTTAGACATTTATGATATTTGATTATGTTATTATTGAGGTTAATTTACCTCTTTTTCAATTTAGTTGAACATTTTATTTACTTTATTTATGCTTAAATGCCAGGAAACGATGAAAAGTAAGCGGGATGAATATGTTGAGCTAGGAATAGAGAAATCCGAACCTGAGATAATCTTGCAGGTGTTGGGTCATGGGGCTGGATATACCAAAGGGTATGGTTACGGTTCAAAACCTCCAAGTAGACGGAGTTCATTGAACAATTCTTCTGCTGAATATGAAGATGAGCTAAGAGAAACAACGGAAGAGTTGCAACACTCTAGAGCTCAAGTGGAAGAACTACAAACTCAAGTAACTAGCTTGAAAGAGGACCTGGCTACACAAAATGAAAATCTGACTGCCAAACTCTCTGAGCAAAATGACATTCTCACTGCAAAACTCTCTGAGCAAAGTGAAAATATGAACAAGCTAATGGCTTTTATGAGGGAGAAAGGGATTGACATATAATTAAGGTTAGCTTCTAATTTTTTTATGAGTTTTTGGTTCTTGTTGTTTTACTTTAGCCTTTTCTTTATTATTTTCATTTTTCTTTTAGTAGTACTACTCATATGTGTAACTTTAAAGCTGATTGTGTTAGAAGTGGGCAGATATGATGATTTATTTGTGTTCAACATGTGTAACAAATAAGGGAATGTGGTTCTCTATTTTCTCACTCTCGAGATTAGGTCTTGTAGATGCTATTTTGAAGTGCAATTAGGTCTTGTAGATGCTGCAATTGTTGATTTTTTGGAGCATTGTAACTGCTGATTTGATTCAAACATAAATGTGGATATGTGTGTGATACAATTTATATTTTTAGCCAAGATATACGTGTATTGCGTGTATATAGATAGTGGTAGTACTGTACTTTGAATATTTCACTACCAAATTGTGCTAGTTATGGTGTGTTTAAGTAAAAATTGATGCATTTTAGTTCGTTGATGTAATGATTAATAGAAGTTTGTTAGAGTATCAGCTTTTTCACCTAAAAGTATTAGTTCAGATACTATTAGGTATCAGTTCTGGAAGTATTCAAGCTGGTACTTGAATTTGAATACTTCCAGAACTGATACCTAATACTTGAATACTTCCAGAACTGATACCTAATAGTATCTGAACTAATACTTTTAGGTGAAAAAGCTGATACTCTAACAAAGTTAGTGTACTTATTTTTTTTGAATTGCATTCGGACGTTTCGAAATTGGGTCTGATGCTATGATTAATTCTACTGTTATGCCGAATGGTGCATTCACTGGTTCGAATTTGGCTTTTGTTTCTGATAACGTGCTTATTCCTTCTGTGATTTCTGGGGATTTGCCTAAATCTGGTTTTGAACTTTTGAAGTTGGGGCCTGATTCTGGTTTGCAAAATGCTGCATATATTGAAAACTTTAATTTTAGTGCATTGAGTATTAAACCTGCTAATGGTGCTTCTAGTCTGAATTTAGGGATGGTTTCTGAACCAAACCATGCTACTGTTTTGACCTCTAATGCCCCTTGGATTTGAATGCTAAATCATTACTCAATCTTAGATTTTGATTATGCCTTGGATTTTGATTATTTGACCCCTAATGCCTCGGATTTTGATGTTGGTAAGTGTATTTGTGCATTTAAAGCTTAGGATTATCGTTTTCTTGATACTTTACGGAGTTATGCTTTCTTATAAATTCATCTTTTGATATGATATCTTTTTTATATATAGGTGAAATCTAAGGAGGAGAAGATTTCAGAAACATTTAAGGTTAGCTTCTATTTTTCTCTTTAGCCTTTACTTTATTATTTTCATTTTTCTTTTAGTAGTACTACTCATATGTGTAGCTTTAAACCTGGCTGTGTTAGAAGAGGGCAGATATTATGATTTATTTTTGTTCAACATATGTAACAAATAAGGGAATGTGGTCCTCTAGTTTCTCACTCTCGAGATTAGGTCTTGTTGATGCTATTTCGAAGTGCAATTAGGTCTTGTAGATGTTGTAATTGCTGATTTTTTAGACCATTGCAACTGCTGATTTGATTCAAACATAATATGTGTGTGATACACATTAATTTTTTAGCTAGGTTATATGTGTATTGCATGTATATAGATAGTGGTAGTACTGTACTTTGTATATTTCACTACCAAATTATGCTAGTTACGGTGTGTGAAGTAAATATTGCTGCATTTTAGTTCGTGGATGTAATGATTAAACAAGTTAGTGTAATTTTGTTATACTCAGTCTTAGATTTTGATTGTGTGAAGGAATTACTTTGAGATCCGAGATTTAGTATAGCTGAAATTGTTTCATGCTTGTGTGTAAAGCTATGGCATTCTATGTTAATTACTTAAGGATTCAGAGATGGTTTTATTGAATACAGAGTAATTAAATGCAATGGACTTGGAAATATAGTGAATATGTCTCCAATTAACTTGATTTCTTTCCTTACTAGTTCGAATGAATGGAGTTTCTATTCATCTAGATGTTCTTGTTTGTTGGTGAAACATCGCTTTGACTTATATTAGCAAGCAATTGTAATAGCAAATTCTCAAGATGCTTTATCAATTTATTTAACTTGTTAAGTAGGCGTGACTATATTTGAAGTTGATCACTGTGATGTATCTGTGAAAACACATTTATTTTTTTAACAGTAGTATGAGAGTGAGAAACTATCGTGGAATGAGTCTAGGTTGTTTCTATTATCTAGCACCAGTAGCAGCACGACATGGTTACTTAATTTTCTCTATTTTAACGTTCAGAGATGTTAGACTATATAACTGCTCATGGATATTTTTTCCCTTACACTTTACTGACTTCTTTCTTTGCCTCTCATCTAAAATTTGTTCATATAAAGGGAATGCAAAAGTCCTTATATTTAATATAACTAGGGCATATTTAATATAACTAGGGCATATAGTCTCATTTTGTGCATAAGATATTATCTTGTTTAATATAAATAATATTTTTGACATGGTGTGCTTACTTCGGTGATACTTTACGGAGTTATGCTTTCTTATAAATTCATCTTTTTATATGATATCTGTTTTATAGGTGATATCTAAGGAGGAGAAGATTTCAGATTCGTCATTTGAAGTGCATGGAATTTATTTATGAAGACATATAAGACATTTTTTTTTTAGTTTATTGTTTTCATGTAGTTTTCATAACAAAGATTGTTGATTGATTTCTAATTGTTTGACGGAGTATTTTTGTTAATGCAATATATTTTTTTATCTTTAATTAATTTATTTTTTATTGTAATATTTATTATTTAGTATTATTACTGATTTAATATATATAAAAATTCAAATAAATTGATAATAGGAATAATTATTTCACGATGAAATAAATGCGACACAATATGTATCATTTTTATGACGAAATAATAGTCATGGTATGTTAAGTAATCATGACGATACATGTTGTTACTATATCAATTTCTTTAGTGACGACTATCATCATCGTCACTGAATAATATTTTTTAATGACAAAAAATATTTTGTCACCAGTTTTACATCTTTAACGACGATGAATATTTCGTCACTAAAGTCCAATTTTTTGTGACGAAAATCAGTTGTCATTTTACCTATATATATAACCACGATCTTTTTTTTCGTCATTTTTTGGCAATTCTTTCGTGACAAGAAAATGTCAAATATGACGAACAATATATTGTCACTAAATCTAAACTTCTAGTGATAAATATTATTTTAAATCCTTTGAATAATACATTATAGTGACAACAATAGTTAAATCACAATTTCCACATCATTTTGCGACAATGAAAATTTTGTCACTAAATCATACTATTTAGTGACAAATTTTTATCATCATTTTATATGTCGCGATATTACGACGATTAACATTTTGTCACCGAATAACAACTCTTTAGTGACGAATATAGAAAATGTGATGAAACAACCAAGCTAATTGTGATGAAATTAATGTCACTAAAGTAACCTTTTTTGGGACAATTATTTAAATCGTCACGTAAAGTTGAACTTTAGTGACGAAATGTCATATTAAGTGATTTAATTTTTTTATGCCTAAGGTGACAATTTATGCGTCACAATAGGTGAAAACATATAGGGACGATGAACTTTTTTCGTCACCAAATGATGCCCTTTCATGATTTAATTAATATACCGTCCCATTTTTTCAAAATACCCACGACTATAAATGGCGATCTACGCTACAAAAAAAAAATCGTCACAAATTATCAATTGTGACGAAAAATGATGTTTTAGTAGCCGAATATTTTTTGTCGCTAAATCTCAATTTCTGTAGTGAACCCTTAGGATTGTCTTGGGTCCCCGATCTAGAAGTCGCCCGGTGAGTCGTCGGCTCTCAAGTCCCCGCATGAGGTCGCGGAAGGTAATGTGGAGAGGTCGGTTGGTGGTTTGGCAGGGCCCTAAGTGGCGAAGTTCCTGGCGGTTTACCTTTTTTTGTTTATCATTTTGATGTACCGGCCTTCGGGCTTGCTTCATTGTATGTGCCTTCGGGCCCCCATTTCTATCAATATAAATGAAATTTCCTTTTCTTTTATTACAATGTGTTGACTTGATTTCCTTATGCGACTTGTTGTCTATTTGTCCATGTCGTCTTATCCATATTGTGACTTTATTGTTTGGACTTCATTTTTCTGGTCGTCTTATAAAGTCGGGGGAGGTCGCCCCTCATGGGGTGTCGATCCTCCCCTCGGTATGTCGAAAGTCATACCTCGGGTGACTTATGTTTTCTTCACATAATCCCTTTGGGCTTTACACAGTAACTTTGAGATAAAGAAAAAGACATTATTATTGATAAATAATTAATAAATAACTAATTACAAGGATGTGATTTTACTGATAATATTTCCTCAAGTGTGTTGCATTCCATGGGTATTGGGCCTTGGTGTCGTCTGGTTGTTCGAGCTTGTATGCTCCATTAGGTAAGATTTTCGAGATCTTGAATGGGCCCTCCCAATTCGGGATGAGGGTTCCTTTCGATTCGCCGAGTATCTTCTTGAGCACCAGGTCTCCTTCTCTGAAGCGTCAAAGTCATACTTTGGAGTTATATTACTTCTCCGACCTTTGTTTGTACCTTGCGTTTCTTATGTTGGCTTCTAGCCGCTTTTCCTCGAGCAGATCGAGGTTTCTGGTTAGGGCCTCATCGTTTTTGGTGGTCGGCGACGACTTAAAGCGGAGGCGGGGAAGTCGGTTTCTGCGGGAACCACCGCATCATCTAGAAGGCTAGTGAGTAGGGGGTTTCTCCTGTTGAATTTCTGCAGGTCGTTCTATAGGCCCACGAAACATCTGGGAGCTCGCTAGCCCACTTCCCCTTGGCTCCCTCAATCTTGGCTTTGAGAGTGTGTTTAATGATCTTGTTCATGGCCTCGACCTGGCCGTTTGACTGCAGATGATATGGGGTCGAGAAGAGCTTGGTGATTTTCCATTTCTTGAAGAATGCTTCGACCTTGAGGCCGTCGAATTGTTTACCATTGTCTGATATGATTGCTTGTGGTAAGTCGAATCTGCATATGATATTGCGCCATATAAACTTGATGACCTGGTTCTGATCTATGGTCGCCAGTGCCTCAGCTTTGGCCCATTTTGTGAAGTAATCTACCGCTACCAGGGCATATTTGACCGAAACTGGCGCTGTTGGGAGTGGGCCAATGATGTCTATCCCCCACTTTGCAAATGGCCAGGGGCTGAGGATACTTGTGAGTTCTTCTGGTGCGCTCTTGATGGAAGGGGCATAGATTTGGCACTTGTGGCACTTCGCTTAAGATGATGGCGTCGCCCCTTAGTGTAAAAAAGCACCCTTATCTTGTGGTCTTGTGGGCCAGCGATTCTCCCCCGGTGTGGTTTCCGCATACCCCTTCGTGTATTTCGCGTAGAATCACTTGTCATTGCTCGAGTGTGACACACCGGAGTAGGGGGATACTGAAACCACACTTGTACAGCTCGTTTTGGATCATTGTGTATCTTGCTGCCCGCAATTGTAGCTGCCAAGCTTGGACCCTATCTGTTGGCAGGAGACCTGTTGTCAAATATTCGATGATAGGTGTCATCCAGTTCGGTGTTGGGGCTTCTAGGTTTGCGACCTTCGAGTGTGCGGTGGAGGGGTGGGTTAATGTCGTGATGGTGACATCTTTCATCTCTGGTGATCCTTCAGAAGTCGCTAGTCGCACTAATGCATCGGCTCGCGAGTTTTGTTCCCTTGGGATCAGCTTGACATGGATTTGGTCGAACTTCTGACATAATATTTTCACCACCTCTTGGTAGTTTGCCATTCGGTCGTCTCTTGCCTCATATTCCCCGAGACTGGCGGGGCTCTGGTGAGAATCTGTGTGAACTTGCAATCTCTTGACACCCATCGCTGTTGACATTTCTAGGCCGTTGATGAGCGCTTCATATTCGGCCTCGTTATTTGTTGCGGGGAAGTCGAAAGTTATGGCGTTTTGGAACGAGGTCCCTTAAAATTTGGTCAAAACTATATCGCCCCCGACTTGTGGGAGGTCAGCCGATCCGTCAACGAATAACTCGAGGGTGGACCCGTTTGAACATCCAAGCCCGATGGGAAGGTGAGTTCCACGATGAAATCTGCTAAAGCCTGGGCTTTGATTGCAGTCAGGGTGCGTAAGTTACCCCGTATTGTCCAACCTCGATTGCCCATTTGAGGCATTGCCTTTGACGTATCTGGTCGATGTAAGATGTTCCTCAGGGGTGTGGAGGTAAGTACCTCGACTTGATGGTCGAAGAAGTATGGCCTTAGTTTCCTTACATTCATGACTAGCGCATATTCCAGTTTTTCTAGGGCCGAATATTGCTATTCGGTTTCGTTCAATGCCTGGCTGAAGAAGTAGATTGGGAATTCATTCCTGTCCTCCACTCGGACGAGTACCGCACTCAAAGCTATCTCGGAAGCCGCGAGGTATAGGAAAAGTTTCTCCCCCGGAACCGGTTTTGACGGAATGCTTACATCCGCCAAGTAAGCCTTGATTTTGTCTAAAGCTTCCTGTCTTTCGTGTGTCCATTCGAACTTTGACTTTTTCCGGATGGTGTCGAATAGCGGCTTACATTTGTCCCCCATTCGGAAGATGAAGCGGTTCAAGGCGGCTAGGCATCCCGTGAGTTTTTATACTTCTTTTATGTTTCGAGGTGCTCCCATGTCCAATATGGCTTTGACCTTGGTGGGGTTCGCCTCTATTCCCTGCTTACTCACTAGGTGCCCCAGGAATTTTCCCGATTCGACCCCGAAATTGCATTTCTTAGGGTTCAATCGCATGTTGAACTTCCTCAGGATGTCGAAAGTCTAGGCCAAGTGTGTCAGGTGGTCCTCCGACTTCAGACTTTTGACGACTATGTCGTCTACATAAACTTCCACCGACTTCCCAATGAGGTCGGTGAACATGCAGTTGACCAGCATCTGGTATGTTGCCCTGCGATTTTCAAGCCGAATGGCATCCTCTTTCAACAATAGATGTTCTTTTCTGTCAAGAACGAGGTATGCTGCCGGTCAGGTTCGTACATGGCTATCTGGTGATAGCCTACAAAGGCATCCATGAAGGACATTATCTCGTGTCCTGCCTTGATGTCTATCAGGTGGTCGATGTGGGGCATTGGGAAAAAATCTTTTGGACAAACGCCGTTGAGATCTATGAAGTCGATGCACAACCGCCAAGTCCCATTGGATTTTTTCACTAACACGGCGTTGGCCACCCACTGGGGTTGATCGACTTGCGTGATAAAGTCGTTGTCCTGCAACCTTTTTACCTCCTCGGCTAATGTTGCGTACTTTTCGGGGCCGAACTTTTGCCTCTTCTGAGTTATCGGTTTTCGAGCTGGGTCTATGAACAGCTTATGGCATGTGACTTTCGGGTCGATCCCCACCATATCCTTGTGGGTTTACTTGTTGGCGACCTCTCTGAGCTCGATCCTAATTCTTCTGAGGTCGCTCGACAAACTCGTCCAATAATCCATCCTCGCATAGCCTCCAAAGCTGGGGGAGTAGATACTTGCACTCGTTGGTATAGTACCCAGTTTGATCGTGGAAGTGTCAGTACTTGTTGGGGTTTGCCTTCCCCTGGTTCTTGATCGGCCGAGGTGGGAGAAGTAGTTCTCGGTCCCTGATCTGATTGTATATGTGCCTGGACGTCATGCCAAGCACTTCCATCAACTTGACCAGGATATTTTCTTCAAAGGGTTTGAAGTTGTCGGGTGCCTTGTAATGACTGCCGGTTTTCTTGGAGCTTTTCTTTGAGTCGGCGACCTCCTTGCCTTCGGAAAGTCTTGATTCCAGAAGCTTTGAGGCATGGATGAGGTCGCTAGCTCACCTCCGAAAGTCGTTATAACTGATTGGGTATTCAGTGGTCATCCGTCGCCACAGCTTGGTTCCCTTCTTGAGACCAGAGATGGACCCGAGCACTTTGGCCTCATCCCCGATTAGATCTCCTTCGAGTATGAGCTTGTCGATCCTTTCGATGTAGGACTGATCAGACTCATTGTCGCCCTGTTGGGTGTTCATGAGTCACTGTCTAGTCGCAAGTCGCGGCGCCAAGGTTGTGAAATGGGTCAAAAACAGCCTGGTGAGCTGTTCGAAAGTTTCCACTGAGAAAGGTGGCAGCGAGGTGAACCATTGTGGCCTGGTCGCTCAAAGTTAGGGAGAATAGACGGCACTTCGTGGCATCCGTCGCGCCCAAGGAGGCCATGTAGGAGTTATACTTGGCCATGTGGACCCTTGGGTCCGTGCTTCCATTGTAGCGATCTAGGGCCGCCGTGTTGATTTTTTGCTGGGTGGGTGCCAAAGTGACTGTGGTCCCGAGGGGGGAGTCTGGGATGATAAGATTATAGTCTGCCCCTGTCGGGCTGCCTTGGTTTTCAGCTCGCTCGAGAAGTCGCTGGACTGTCCTGGCAAGTGCATCAAGTTTGACGTCGGGGAGATCTATGGGGGGAAGGTCGTTCGTGGATCGCCCTGGTGAATTGCGGACCCCCTCGGTGGTTCATCATGATATAAGTTTAGAGCTATGGCCAGATCTCGCTCCATCTGGTCGATGCGGCGGGGCTGAATTGCGCCTCGTCTTCGATAGCTATTGGGTCCTTCTGGGCATCTTGTCTCCCAAGTCGGTCGAACACGTTGCCTGACCCTACTTGCCTTTCTAGGAGTCTGCGATTCTGAATGATTGCGTGTTTCGCCGGATCGTACGCCAGTTGGCTTGTGGAGTGCCCTTTCTCAACAAGGGCATTCTTGCCCTTAGAAGTTCCCGGGTTGGGTGCCGCTTTCTTGGCTGGCGGCTGTTCGTCCTCGTCATCGAAAGCGAGGTGTTTCTTGCGAAGGACGCCCAGTACGGCCTTTGTGTCCTTCGGCGTTTGGACGAGATTCCACCAGTTGGGGGTGTCCTCCGGAATGATGGGGTGAGATCGTTGTGAGCTCTCGGAGGCCTCGACACCGTCGCGGTGGTCTGTCTCATTTCTGGTAGTGTTACCTTGGTTGATCGCCATTGGTAAGGGATGGGTTTTCTGCAGATTTTTTAACAAGGTTTTCGGTACGTAAGGAGTTGGGTCATCATCCCTTTGACCAGATAGCTCTTCGTCCTTGAGCAGAAGAGCCTTGTACTTCTCCAGATATAGCTTCCGTCCAACCTCAGACCAAGGATAATTTGGAAGTTTATCTGACAGAATCATCGACACCTTGTGGATGTTACAGATATTCTTTGATAGTACAACGTGGTTGTCTGCATTCACCATGAACTTAGAAGTTTCTTGCAACAGCCGATTCTTGAATAATCCCATCCAGTTCATGTAAGGAGCCTTTTCGATAATATCAGTCATGATATGCTGCTTTTGCTGATTTAGGGAATCTGGGCTGAAAGCAATTCCCAGAATTACACTTGACACGATCTCAAAGAGCAACATGTACTTCCTCTTCAGATAAGGAACCTTTACATTTGTGATGTTTGTAATGTTCCCAGGTCTGAGCAACACCTTTTGCAAATATTCTTTGTCTGACATCCCCGCGGTGAACTCATCTGGATAATTCCGTCCAATGGGTAAGCTGAATATTCGTCCAAGATCGTCGTTTGTGATATCGATTCTATTTCCTCCGACAACCGAGTATAATTCCTTGTTTTCTGTCTCTTTCAACTTTCTCAAAAACTCCAGAGACTCTATGATGTACACACCGCTCAAGTGCCGGAAATAAAATTGCTCGAGGCCACATGCTCTAAGACAATCCAAAATTTCTTTTGATTCTGGATCATTGGTAGTGTTGAATATGACATACTTTTCGTCAATTACGTGTTTTATCATTGAAGCATAATCACATATCTCAGTGGATGTTGTAGAGGTTGCCATTTCTGTAATTCCCATAAATATACAAAAATTAGGGCTATGAAGCAGTTCTATGCATTAACAACTACGATACAATCATCTGTAAGATACACAATAAGAACATACACATTAGATTTCTCAAAAACCTAATTAGAGATCTATTTCCAGAAATTATAAGTGAAAGACATAGTTCAACGAAAGATTTCAGTGCATATTAAGAACAGTGAAAAACACTTTAAACAGTAATCAATGGTCACTCAGAAATTACCAAAAATTGAATCGGATAAAATGTGAACTTTAAAATGATTGATTTGGAAATGTTTCAAGAGAATCGTGTTTTATGCAGAGGATTTTGAAGAAATTTTTCGAGAGTAAGGTAATTTTCGGAAGTGATAAAGGTTTTTCTGGAAAATTGTTTAGGGTTTTAAAGGTGCGAGGGAAATATTTTGCACGAGTTCCCACAAATACTTGAGTATTCGTGTTTTGAAATGGGTGGCTTAGATTAAGCAGCCGTAAAGTGAAAAAATCGTGTGGTTAAGAAAATTTGGTTGTTGGTATTTGGACTCGAAAATAAAAATTAAAAGCCAATAAACCTATTTTGACGTCCATCTGCCAAATCTCATAATCGAGGTGTGCTGCTACTGCAAGTAAAATTCGAATGGACTTGATCTTAGCAACAGGTGAGAAACTCTCGTCATAGTCAATGTCTTCTCATTGACTATAACCTTTCGCCACCAACCTAGCCTTGTAGGTTTATACCTTGTCGTTTGCATCATTCTTACGTTTGTAGACTCATTTGCAACCTATGGGTTTGACCCCCTTTGGCAATTCAACCAAGTCCCAGACTTGATTGATGTATATCGAGTCCATCTCGGATTTCATGGCTTCATGCCACTTCTCTGAGTCAACATCTAATGTTGCCTCAGTGTAAGTTCTGGGATCGTCCTTATCTGGGATCTCCACGTCATCATATTCCTCTACGAGGAGACCGTAATATCTAGTGGGCGGATTATGAATCCTAGTAGACTTATGGAGTTGTGGTTGTGCAGGCTGTACATTCTGATCGTGAAAATTTTATGGGGCATCGATTTCATCAATGTCCGGAGAGTCCTCAAGAGCTATACTTTCAAATGCCTCTTGGACAGAAGTTTGAACTATGTTTTTCTCATTCACCCCACTTGGAGTTTGTTGCGAAGGCAATGCAACTCCAATTACGCTACCACTGGCTGAAAAAGGGTCACTTAGTGATAAAATTCCACCATGAGCGTTGTTGAATGCTCCCACTGATTCTTTGTCACATTTCTTTGACAAATCATCAGTCTCTATGTTAATCTGTGGTTCTTGAATTTCTTCAAGTTCTATTATTTTATGACCTTGTTCCTTAAAGATATAGTCTTCTTCGAGGAACCTGGCCTGCCTAGAAACAATCACATCTTATTTCTCAGGTAGATAGAAGTAACATCCTTTAGTTTCCTTAGGATATCCACAAAGTAACCCTTTTCATATTTGAATTCCAACTTGCCATAAGCATCTTTTTCACAATCACGGGGCAACCCCATGTTTTGATATGTGTAAAAGTTGGCTTCTTGCCACACCATAGTTCATATGGTGTATGTTTAACCGATTTAGATGGGATCCTATTCAAAATGTAGATTGAGGTTTGTAACACGTATCCCCATAAGAATGTCAGAAGAGAGGAAAAGCTCATCATGGACCTCACCATGTCCAACAAGGTTCAGTTTCTCCTCTCGGATACTCCGTACATTTGCGGTGTTCAGGGAGGAGTCCACTATGATTGGATTTCATGTAACTTCAAGTAATCAGTGAATTCATGGCTAAGGTATTCACCTCCTCAATCCGATCGAAGAGTCTTGATACTCTTACCAAGTTGCTTCTCTACTTCAGCCTTAAACTCTTTGAATTTCTCAAAAGATTCAGATTTGTGTCTCATAAGATACACATACCCGTATCTTGAAAAATCATCCTTAAAAGTGATGAAGTATCCGAACTGACCCCTAGCTAGAATTGGCAATGGTCCACAGACATCACTGTGGATCAACTCTAGAACTTCTTTGGCACGAACTCCTTTCCCAGAAAAGGGTTTATTGGTCATCTTGCCCTTGAGACAGGATTCGCAATTACCATAAGACTCAAAGTCGAATGGGGTTAAGTAGTCTAACTTTCTTAACCTTGCAATCCTATTCTCATTTGCATGACCAAGTCTACAATGCCATAAGTAAGTTTGGTTTTCATGATTACTAAGTTTGAGTCGTTTGTTTTGTATATTAAAAACATTATATCTACAACGCAACAAGCATAAACCATTCGATAAAGGAGCATTTCCATACACATCACCCATTAAGCGAAAATAAAAGTTATTATTTGCAAAATGGAAGGAAAACCCTTCAATGTCTAACATGGGAATAGAAATAATGTTGCGAGTAATAGATGGAACAAAATAACAATTATTCAGTTCAAGTCTAAAACTAGAGGGTAAATCTAAAACATAAACGCCAACACATTCATTAGCAACTCTTGCTCCATTCCCAACGTGTAAGGCGACTTCACCCGGCCTAACTGTCCTGCTATCCTTGAGACCCTGCATTTTGGTACAAATGTGTGAGCCACAACTGGTATCTAATACCCAGCAGTTAGTATCATTTGTTGAAATGTTCATCTCAATAACAAACATACATGTACCAGCGGCTAAGACACTTTGTGTCTTCTTTGCAGTCCTTCTTCTAATGCCCCCTTCTGCTTGCAGTGCAGGCATACATCCTTGTCCACCCTCTCCTTCTTTTGAATTCCACCCTTGGGCTTGAGGAAATTAGGCTTGGAGCCCTTCTTAGCCTTGCCTCTTCGATTCTTCTTTCCTTTCGGAGCAGAAGAAGTAAAGGCACTCACCATGAGCACGGGTTTTTCCTTAGTAGTAGAAGACTCAAAAGTCTTAAGCATGTTATGAAGCTCGAGCATGGTCAATTCCGTCTAATTCATATTAAAGTTAAAGTTTACTACGAAACTCGAATATGAATCGGGAATTGACAGAAGTATGGTGTAAACAGCAACGTTGGTCTTGAGCTCGATGCCCAAACGAACAAGTTTCTTGATTAGCTCAATCATCCTCAGAACATGAGGGGAGACCTTCCCTCCTTCAGCTAGCCGGCATATGAACAAATCTCTCATCACTTCATAAATCTCGGAACGAGATTTAGAATCAAAGAGATCCTTCAGATGCTTGAGCATCTCAAAGGGGAGCATCTTCTCATGCTGTCTTTGCAACTCGGGAGTCATGCTTCGGTACCAGCCTCAGGGGTAGCAGGGATTGGTGTGTCCAACACGTACTCAATCTTTTCTTGCTTAAGCACCAAACGCACGTTTCGCTGCCAGTCGAGAAAATTTGGCCTAGCAAATTTGTTCGTTTCTTAACGCTTTTTAGTGATAAGTTATTCATTTCAACAAGCCTAGAGAAATAAAATAAAATGGGAATTAAAACACATAATTGTAGGTCCCGAACGGGTTTGTGAGGTGGAAGTCTAGAGGGGAGGGGTGAATAGACTTCCAAAACTTTTTGGTAATCAGCATGTACGGTCAGATAAGTGCTGATAGAGTGCTTGTGAGAATCAGTACGATCTAATATCCAACTTACTGATTGTTGTGAAGCAAATTAGTTTGGTGTCTATCAGGTCAACTGGAGTGCGGAAGCTTGCTTTAACCCGTGTAAAAAAACCAGTTTTGATAAATCAGATTCTAAGTATTCTGTATCAGATCAGATGACAACAGGTCAAACTGAACAGATCAGCTACTTAATGCAGAACTGATCTATACTTAGAAATGCATGTTTGCTCAAGTATCAGGTGTGTGTATAAAGTGTAAAACAGATAAACAACACAAGATTTATAGTGGCTCGGACAACTTGTCCTACGTCCACTCTTTCCTATCACCAGGGGCACTCACTTAACCAACTGGACTTAGCTTAATGTGTTAGTCCAACACTGTACTAACAGATATTTATGGAGTTCTCACTCAACTATCTCAGAAATAAAGACTAAAAACCCTAGCTTGAAATCTTGCAAAACAAACTTATCCTAACACTCGGTTTGGGGTAAGATTTGTATGGTTTCCAACTGGAAATCTATCCTAGTATTTGAGTAGCCTAAAGCTAAAGGGTGAGATTTCTTGCTAAGAACCTATGGGATGAACACTTAGAATATTTGCTTGATCTTGGTGTTCTTGCGGAAATTGCTTGTAGCTTGAGCTTGTGTATAATTTCTGAAACCTTACTCTGAAGGTATGATCTCATATTTATAGGCACGGAATCGAACTAGCCGTTGGAGAGCAATTCAAATTTTGGTCTATTTAAGGTAGGTGTGCAGGTCTGATTTGATGTGCTCAGAGACGGCATGGCTAAATGCATGCTTATTTGTCCTTTCTAGTCGTTTGACTTTGAACTGCCTTGTCCTGCAGTGTCAGTTCGTACGTACGTGTCTCGCTCTCATTGGTTGTCAAGTACACTTATTCAGCGCTTGATTCACGAACTTAGGTTGACATTCTTCTTGTCTGATTGGTTTGTACATCTTAGGTAAACACTTGCGTGGTACCTGATTGAACTGACCTGATCAGTCTACCTGATTGAGTCTTCTGATGTAAGTTGTCTTAGCACAACTTACTTGCTCTTCAGATGTCGGTCTTCATAAGGTCTTCTGGTCTTGTTGTAAGTTATTCTTCTGATCTTCAAGTCTTCTGAGTCTTCTGCTTGATGTCTCACCTGATCATCTGACTAATCTGATCTTCTGATCATCTGATCTTCTGATCTTCTGATCTTCTGATCTTCTTGAAGACTTAACCTATACATATTGAGTTCCCCCTCAATATGTGACCTATCTATTACATCAGTTGTCTATACATCTCAACTGTCATCCTATTCTGATTTCTAATTCATAAGTCAGCTAACAGGTCTGACTGGTCCTATTACATCTGTTTTGGAACTTCTATCAAAACTATAAATTTTCCATCAATTATTCCTATGATCAATATTCAGTAATCAAAATAAACATGGGCTTTATATTTATTTTGTCTCCATTATTTTCACATACTCAATGATCTTATCAGAAGAGAACGAATTTATATTTATATAAATTATAATGGACTAGGATCCACGTTCTTATCATTACAATATCTGCTTTGGCTGATTATTGTAATAATAAAATTGGTAGGTCTCTAAACCAATTGCAAAAATTGCAATTCCTAGTTGATTAAACTTAGTTTAATCGGATGTCCATTAACTTTCATTTGGTGAAACAAAGTTAAGTTGGTTTACAACCATCAAGCGGCAATACTACGTGTCCCTATAAAAGTCCCGTTGGATGTAGATCCGAGCAAAAGACTTTGGTCTTAAATACTCATTGGAACAAGATCCTAGGTTTACTTTTAACTTTGATGAGAAAACCATATTTCAGTAATGAACGTTTTAAAGGCTGGGTATTAATTGCTTAATCGAGATCCATCAGGTTAATTACGTCACATTTGAGCAATTATTGGGCGTCACCTACCCAAACATGAGATACACGGACTTACAAGTATTGGCCGCCGTCTACCCAAACATTTAATACGGTCCGACAAATATTGGGCGCTGCCTACCCAAACAGTTATAATGCGAACTGTAAATGCGTTAACGAATTTTAACAAACAAGTTAACCAAGTGGGATTTCAATAATTATTAAAAAACACTAAATGAAATTCAAAATCCAATTTTTTTTAATTTCATTTAACTCAATTTTAATCTTTTATCAAAAATAATTAATCCAATTAATCATTATTAAAAGTTCAGCCTTTAATTTTATTTTAAAATTAAGCTTCATTAATTTTAAAAGGTTTTAATTATTTATTATTTTGGGGCTCTAGTGCAAATTCTAAAATTGCACGGGAGGGCCTGTTCCAAATCAAATTTGCAAAACAGCCCTTCGCCATCACCGCCCAAATCCGACAGCATCCAATCTGTAATTCGGAACAACCGTTTCCAAATACCAATCCAAAATTCTCATCAATCACAATTAATTTTCAGAATTAATCCAATTAACTCATCAAATTTTAGTTAAATTGTAGCAATCGAAAAAAATAGGAAATAACTGGATCAACGAAGCGAGCTACGGGTCAGCTTGGCGCGTGCGCAGCACTGCCATCAACGGGATCGACTTCGTAGAGATGAAACAAGCCTTAAAATCTTGGGGCTCGGTGAATCCTTGTTGTGATGGAGGGTACCGAAAATGGGTCGCGTCATATCGTGCGAGCGAGTGCGTACCACACCGTCGAATCAGAGAATGAGTCGATTGTCGGTACTCGACGTGAAGCGTCGCCGCCGCAAGGGGCAACAAAAATCCCTGTCGAAACAGAGATCACACTGCCGCAATCGACCGGAAGTTATCGCGAGGAGGAATGGGTCGCACCCACAAATCGAAGCGAAAACACAGGGTGCTTCGCCGATCGACGAATCTGGTGCCGTGAGGAGCATCGCGGGTTACTGCTTGCGTCGCGAGGCATAGTGCCTAGGGTCAGCCTCAAACGATGCTGCAAAACACCGCAGCGAGTCAACGGTGTGGGGAGATGAGGAAATGAGGAGGGCGACAACGAAAAAGGGATTTCCCAGAAATCCCTAATTTCACGAGGAAGACGACTTGGCCAAAACAAACAAAATAACAAAGTGGTGTGGTGTTTGTCAAACAAAAGCCACACCCGGTTTTAAGATAAAAAAATTAATTTTAATTTTAAAACCAATTCAATTTGCAATTAAATCAAGAGCCTGGAGCTCTGATACCACTGTTGGAATTTAAGGCATATAAACACGTAATACATGCGCAGTGGAAACACACAGTTCACCAACAACGAATAATTAATTGCATAATTCGATTACGTTAAACATAAAGGGAATCCTTACAGTAATTCGTAGCAAGATTTCTCAACTATGGTATCCACGTAATCCCCGTTCACAGACTTGCACAGATTCACCAGCGTTGAATCCCGAGATGAATTTACTAGGAAAATTCTAACTCCAGATTTTATGGAGAAATTAGGTTTCTTGTATATTTAATGAATCCCTATGATGTCATATATATAGGAGAAGCCCAGCTTAAAGATTAAGCAATCTTTATTAGGAAGATTATTTCCTAATCTTGCAAATCATATCTCCTAGATATGATTTTCCTAAATATATTTTCCTACAATAATATTCCATAATTATTTTGGGATTCCTATTTAATTAAATCCAATTTAATTAAACAGTAATAATAACTAATTCCAAATTAATATATTATTAATTAATTCTCCATAAATTAAATATTAAATTCAATTTAATATTTAATCAACCAACTATAATCCGTAAAAGGGAATTACTTATTGTGTGACTCATAAGCCCTCATATATCGAGCGATTAGTCAAACTAACAGTCTTAATTGAACCCTAGACAATAAATCAGACATTCTCAATATATGAGGTACGTTGCGAGAAACGTGCAACTACCTGTAACTAAAATATGGGCTATTGCGATATCTTCCTTTCATTCACGAATATTCGATTAAGTCTTGAACATGATGAAGTGTCTATTCAAATAAATTAATCATATTATCTCTAATCACTAATTGATCATGTATGTCACACTTAGCCACAAAGTCTACGTTGACGTGCATCGGCCGATGACTTAGATCCAATTATGACAAGAAGATGAGTATTCTCTCTAAATCCACTTTGAGGAATGAATCTTATTCTTGGTTCAACTACCACGCACATGCACTTCGTGATTAACCCAATTCAAGCCATATTTACCCATCTAAAGGTGCAAGCGTCGGTCATGGTCAGAGTTCATCACTCCAAACATGTCGAGTGTATTGACCTCAAGTCAAAGGAGTATCGCATCGCTCCCACTAACCGAGACACCTGTAAACACATATAATGGAACTACATCAAATGGTTTATCGGATGGGTATACCAATACCCTCTAAGGTATCTGTGCATCCCTCATGAGATACCTAGTATCTCGTAGTAAGTGAGATCTTACTACACTCTAAGAGTATGATGCAGATCGCACACCAATCTCATTTGCATCATCAATATCCCATTCTGGATGATCCTTGATCGGGGCCATTTGAGAATCATGCTTAAGTCATCTGATTTCTCACAACCTCAATGACAGCAGTGACTCATGGGAACACAGATAAGAACAAATGCAAATAATTAATCAAACATAATATTCGAACAAGTGTAGTGCCATACATTTAATATTAAACAAACAATAATATCAAACCAATATTGAATATTATCTTAGCATTATGTCCTTACAAAGGATTGCCTCTAGGACACTAACACTAACACTTCATTCATTAAATAGGTTGATGAAGGGTTGATTGAGTGTTGATGATTGCACAAATTTATGTTGATGACATAGTATTGGGTGCAACATCAGACAAGATGCTGAATGAGTTTGGTGAGACAATGTCATCTACATTTGAGATGAGCATGGTTGGAGACTTGAATTACTTTTTAGGTCTGCAGATCAAGCAAAAGGATGATGGAATCTTTATTTGCCAAAGCAAATATGCAAAGAACTTGGTTAAGAGATTTGGTCTAGAGAACTCGAAGCATATGAAAACACCTAGGGGATCATCTCAGAAGTTGAACAAAGATAGTGTTGGTCAAGATGTTGATCACACACTATACAAATCAATGATAGGTAGTCTTCTTTTTCTAACCTCTAGTAGACCTGACATTATGTATAGTGTTTGTATTTGTGCTAGGTACCAAGCTAATCCAAAGGAATCTCACATGAATGTTGTGAAGAGGATTATCAGATATGTTGCTGGAACAACAGACCTTGGAATTTGGTATATAAAAGACACAAGTAGTACATACTAGATATAGTGATGCTGATTGGGCAGGAGACATTGATGATAGGAAAAGCACAAGTGGTGGTTGTTTTTACATGGGTAACAATTTGATTTCCTGGCATAGTAAGAAACAAAATTGTGTTTCACAATCTACAACATAATCTGAATACATTGTTGTTGGTAGTTGTTTCTCACAACTTTTGTAGTTGAAAAAAATGTTTGATGACTATGGACTTGAGAATGATATTATGACTGTGTTTTGTGATAATACCATTGCTATTAACATCTCTAAAAACCCAGTACAACATTCTCTTACTAAGCACATAAGTATAAGACATAATTTCATAAGAGACCTTGTAGAAAAAGAAATTGTGAAGTTAGAGTATGTTCCCACTGATAATCAACTTGCTGATATTTTTATTATAAAGCCCTTGATCATGAGAGGTTTTCCTTTATGAGAAAATCTCTTGGTTTGTGTACTATCTGAGTTCTGTAGGGTGGATGTTGTAAAAAAATGTGTCAACATTTGAAGCAACATCAGGTTTAATTTTTGTAACACTTGGTTGATTTGATTGATTCTCACTGATTAAATGAGATTTTGGGTAAAATTATTATTGAGTCAAGTCATTGTGATTTTCTGGACACACACTTCTTAAATGCACAAAAGAGAAGAAAAGATACACACATTGGATGAACTGTTCACTGAGTAACTATGGAGCACGGAGTTCGTTACTACGATATTTTCTTTTCAAAAAGTGAACAATATATCATCAATTTGCTCATAATTCACTGAGTAACTATGGGGCATGGAGTTCGCTACTACGATGTGCTCTTTTCAAAAGGTGGATCAATATGAGTTAAGTGTATGAAAAGAAAATAAAAAAATTGAATGAAAAGTGCAACATTGGCTGATAAATTCAGCAAAATGAATGTGAAGTGTGTGTGTGTCATTCTTGGTTGCAACATTGACTTGATTTGACTGATTTGTACTTGGATAATTATTTAATTATGACTATTGGATTAAATTGATTATTTAATACAAAAATTGGCCACACTTTATTTAATTTCAGGTATTACATTGTTTTTATTCTATTTTCGGGCATTTTGTTTTTAAAAACAGGGCAGAACACGTTTTTGGATGATGGAAGTAGTGGGAGTGATGGTTTCATCACATTGCACCCCATGATCTCCATTTCTATAAATTTCACATTGTGGGATCATGGCTTGTAACATTGCTAATTTCGAATTCTATTTAAGGATTAAATGGGTGTTGCTTTTTGTACTTAAAACTTGATTTGAGTTTGTGCGTATAAAAGTTTAAAGAGTTTAAAGGTATTACTGGTTTTTATCTTAAGGTATTAGTTGGAATTAAATTTTTAATTATATTTGTCACTAACACTTTTTTGATATATATAGCAAATGGCTGGAAATCAAAACACTTCACCAAACAAGTCTTAAAACCCTTCCTCTGAAAACCCTGAAATCGTGAACCCGTTCGATCTTCTAGCGACAATGGCGACTTCAATCAACTGGCCCAATGCCACACCTACTACTGGAACACCAATTCCAACCCTCCAGAATTCGTTAAAACCTGAACCCATATATGTTGCTTTCTCAGAGAATGAGCACCCGCTGAATGTGAGTGAGGCGACCATATTACTTCAGCGCAATGATCCTCCAGCGACGATCATGTTTGGAGATTTCTCGGTGAACATTCTTCCATTCTCGAATGTTTCATCCTCAAATCCTCCACGTGGTGTGTTACCAGATGATTTCATTATTGGGACTGAAAGCTCAAAGGCCGCACAACCTACTGCTCAACCGGATGATGATGATACTCTCATGGAGGAACCCCCTGTTGAGGTTGAGAAGGTGGATAATGTTACTAGATCCTCAAAGAAACCAAAAGGGAAGAGAAGCCCTGTTAAGCCAAGAAGGAGGTCCAACCGCAACAAGCCGAGGGTTGACTACTCTAAGACAAAATGGGGCAAAACTTCTTAATTGGGCAAGCTTCAAAGCCCATTGATGTGTCTGATTCAACTGAATTAGAGGAAAGTTTGAAAGAGACTGAGGAAGTTGGTCATTCTATTGAGAAGAGTGTTGCTGAGGAGAGTGAGAAATCAGCTGAGAATCAATTGCTGAGGAGACTGAACCGAGTGAAGCATTTGAGCATGCGGCTGATGCTGATGATGATGGTGGGACTGCTGATGTCCATGTTTATTCAGAAAGCTCTGATGAGTTTATTCTCATTGCTGAGTTATTAGCAAGGAATGAGAGAAGAACCAAATTCAGAAATGATCCTGAAGCTGCTACAAATGCTAGAATTGAGTTGAGAACAAAGAGAAGGCATGAGCTTGTTGCTGACTCTGGTGTTGATGAAGATGTTGCACAAGGTGCTGCAACACCATCAGGAGAACTAGATGACTCTAATGATCCTGATGAATCAGACTCAAGTAGTTCAGGTAACACATCTTCTGAAATTGATGATGATGAAAGTGATGGTGACTATCATGGTGTTGATAATCCTAAATTTGTTGTTATGAGAAGGAGACTCTTATTGTCTAAAAGGAGAATTAGAGTTTATAAGTTTCATAGGCAAAATTTGATTGAATTCTTTGAGGAAAGGAGTTTTTTCCATGTTGTATAGTTTGTTGCACCTTTCTATGACACTTGGGCTCATGAGTCTTACTGCAATTTGAGAAAGGGGACTGGTAGAAGGAATTCTAGGAAACATGGTCATGTGAGGTTTAGAGGTCACAATGTAGGCTTTAATCTTGGTGTGATCAATGCATTTTTGAGGACCCCTGATGTTGAGGAACAATTTGTTCCTAGTTCAAGTGAGATTGTGACTGCTATCACAGGTGGTCTGGTTAGAGTGGTCAACAAAAGTGTTGTCATCAAAGTTGACAAGTCTGTTTTCAGTTGTACACAAATTCTTTCTGTACAACTGGTTGCCAACTACTAACACCGCCAAGATCATTAAAGCCCAAGTTATTCTGATGTATAGGATAGTAGTCATGAACAATTTCAATCTGGAGAGGACAATTTTTAATCAGGCTATGAATTTTGCAGGTGGTAAGAGTAAGAAGAATGCTTTGTCATATCCTTGTATGATCTTTGCATTGTTGGAAAGGATATACATTGATAGAGAACTTGTTGAGGTGTTTGGTGGAATGATTCCTGACTTAGGAATTTCAAAAGTACTGCTGAGAGGAAACATGGTTCTAGATTTACCATACGGGAGGCTTAATGCAGAAGGAGATCAAGCTGGGCCTGAGGTTGTTGAACTTGTTGTTCATTATCCAGATGTTACACCAAATGCTGACAACAATGATGGTGACATTGACCTGAGAAACTCTCCAGTTCAATTTGTTACTATTCACATGGATTTTATACTTCAGTAAATTGAGAGTTTGCATGATCAGATTGATGAGCTGAATGTAATGAAGAGCTTCTGAGAGAGGTTGCTTTTTGCTCCACCAGGAGGAGTAGCAGTTGAGGTTGCACCTGAAGTTGTTCCTGATGTTGTTGAGGCTGTTGTGCATGAAGAAAATGAGCCAAATCCAGTTGGACAAGGAGATGATGAAGAACCAGTGCATGAAGATGGTGATGATGCTGAGATTGATGAGTTCATAGATGAACTCTATGGTGATCTCCCATGATGACTTAATGGGGGAGTTCATGGAGATAGGGAGAGTTAAGAACAAATCGAGGGGGAGCATGTACAAGACTTGATGATGCTGCAGTTGAATGTTTCAGTTTGATCACCTCCAACTCTCTGTGTTTGTCCTTCTTTATTAATGTGATCTTATTTTATTTTGCAAGTTATTTACTAAACTCTGTTCATTTGGGTATATAATTATTGAACAACAGTTGGTAGGTTTGCTTGTTTATGTTTATGAGTATTAGCACTTACTCTGATATTCTGTTTTTTTAGTATTGATTGTTGGTTTGCTCTGATGATCATATTCTAATGTTTTTAGGTTAAGATTTAATCTCAGTGCTCTGATATCCTTATTTTCATTGCTCTGATAGTCTTACGTTGATATTTTGGATAAGAGTAATTTGTGTAGATAGTTCGGTGTGATCTGTTCATATCTTCCTAGCAGCTCTACTCTATTACTTGATTGGTAGAAATATGTTCAAGTAACTTATGCTATACTAAGGATTGGTACATGTTGTACTTGTAAAATTTTCCCTTTTGTTCTGATAAGTTTCAATGTAATACACTTATGCTCTGATAAACTTTTCTACAGATTGAAGTTTCTCAAACAAATGAAATTGTTTGATGATGATAATTCGATTCTTGATAGCTACGATTCTTGATAGCTACAAAATGGTTTGACACTTAGTAGTGCATCTGATATGATTATGAGCTCCATCATGCACAGTACCTGATGTATTTGTTATTTCAGATGTGTTGTAGCAGAAAGATCAAATGGAGGAGATTGTTGATGTTGCCACCGATGTTACAACATTGGTTAAAACATCAGTATTCATCCTTTCTTCTTAACCACTAATACTTTTGTATTCAATGTTGTCTTTGATGTTGTTAGCTGCAGGTTGACGATCTATTCTGCAAGATTCCAGAAGGTTCCACAAGCTTCAAGAATCGAGTAGAAGGGACTAGATCATGCGGCTATTTTCGAAAACTTGAAGAACCCACTAAGTGGCAGTTACAAAGATCATGGGATAGTGGATGAAAGAGTTTCTAGATCCTTCAAGGAGGCTCTAGTAAAGCATACACGAAGTCTATAAATAGAAGACATTGATGTTCTTATCAATTGTCGTGAATCGCCGTGTATTGTTTAGTCGAAGCAACAACCAAGTATCAATTGTTGAGTGTCTAGTGCATCCAGAGTGATAGGGTCGTTGTTGTCGAGTGTTTAGCCACAACAAGAAAATTATAGGGTTTACAATACTTCGAGCGGTGCTGGATTTATTTTATGTGGAATGTTAGATTCGGTGTAGATCGGTTCATAAAAATAGAATAGTCAACTTTGGTAGTGTAGAGATACACCTAGTCTTTAGATCATATGTTTGATCTTGTTTCAAGAGGATTCGATCTGTGAACCTCTTTGTACTCATTATTTTGTTAAATAGTGATTTTGGCCATAAAGCATCACAATCTATATTGATATAGATTGTGCAAAGTCTTATTAAATATTTCGTGTGTTGTGTTTTTGAGTCTTCTGCTATTATTGTCTCTATTTTACTAGTGTTACTTTGAATGTTACGACATTCAGTGTAACATAAGTTTGTTTTACTAAACACAACCCCGTTTTCGCACACTTTCAAAGCTAATCAGTTTTAACATTGTTGTTTGGGACAGTTCCAGTAAAAGTACGCTGAATTGATCCAATTTTCTTTCTCGCGGTACGTTTTCACTTTAATTTTGAATATAATTTTTTTTTCTCACAGTTTTCATTATTCTCAGATCTTCTACTATAATAGGTTTACTTTTATTTAATTAGAGTTATTTGACGATTGATTATATATTAATCCACGTTACATTTTTAAATATTATTGATATATAGGTGGCCGAGTATCAGGGTGCATATTAGGCGATTAGTTCATTTATGAAATTTTGGATGATAATTTCTCTGCATCACTAATTGTGTTTGTCATATATCACAAAAGGGCTTCTGGAGAAGCATACTACCAAGTCTGTGTTGAAAACACTCATCACTCAGGTTAGCATTATTTTGTAATTTGCGTGTATAGGATGAATGATATTAAGTGGATGTCACATCCTTAGCCTTTAATAGCTTTGAACAAATTTACAATATGTTTTACAAAATTGTTTCCTTTTTATGATGTATTACTTTGTCTTATCTTAATATGTTCGTCAAGAATATGTTAATTCTTTTTTTATGTTTATTGAGAAAAAAAATAGAGATGGAAATCAAGAAGAGTTTCATTTAGAATCTGTTGATCTATGCATAAGGGTGTCATTTAATGAATGAATGAATGAGATTGGGTTTCAGGTTCGTGTATGTTTACCTTATTGCAAATTTAGTAGAAATTGTATTTTTTTAGTGCACAACATGGAACACATTAATTATGTCATGCTGTGTTGCCAATGATCTGCCTCAACCCTTTAGTTTGTGTCAGAAAATAGGTCTCTCCATCAGAAAATCCTTTATTTTTCTGGTAATAATTTGTTATCCTGTTTATTACAGTGACATAAAATTGAAAAACTAATACTAAAGTATGGAAAATGGGTTCCAATCTTCTCTGAGGAAGAAAAAATAGTGTGGAAACCTGAAAAGTATTGAGTCCATTAATAGAAAGTAGATAATTGTTGAAGGTAGAGAAGAAGAGCTTTATTGTCATTTGATGATACAAATTGAGAACTCTATGATTTTTTATTTGATATTGACTAAATATTCCTGGGAATAATGGCCTTTCTAATTGCATTTAACATGCATAATTATTAATTAATGCTGCAATTGATACTAGCACAATAAGTTATGATACTAGCATAGGGATTTCAAAATCTCAATCTCTTGAAATAATTTATGTTCACAATATAAAAGTTACATATTACAGCTAATCCTAACAATTTTGCAATTAGTGTGAAGTGGCAAAAAGAGTTGTTCTCCAATGCCAAACTAGACACCATCCAGACCTGTTATTTATTCAAGTTCCAACTGTCGGATGAGCAAAATAAAGCCCAGGTTAGATGTTTTACTCTTGCCAGTTTAAATGTGATCCTAAAGCTGCTTAAAGATGGAAATATTTAATGTTTAATTGTTCATTTTGGAAAGTACCCAAACATCATGTATTTTGTGTTTGTTACATAGAATCCTACGCTTGAACTTTTAATATTGAATCTCAAGCAGTTGCAGCACTATTTATGCAGTAATAACATTTTTTTGTTAAGCAAGAACTCTTCTTGAAAGTGAAGTAATTTTTGAATTAAGATAAGATTACTTTACTCAACATGCAAAGAGTGGAAATGGCAAATGTTATTATTATTAATGGAGATGAAAGAGAGACAAATGTATTATGAACTTCCTGATGTTCTGTTTTCATTTACTTTAGCTCGAATGATTGTATAGCAGTGTATTTCAAAGTAAATAATAAAATATTATATGCTTATTTAGTGAGTTTTGTTTAAGATTTTGGTATCATGATTAAGTTGGTTTGGGGGCTGATCTAAAAGCTAGCTTATGGGTGGTTGAAATGCTAGGTTACGGTAGGAAAGTATCTAAGAGATAATAAATAATTATGAGGATCATTTTCTATGTGCATGGCTCAATTGATACCTTCTTATGCTTTTAGTTCATTTTTCAGTATACCTCATTCCTAATTTTGATGTTACCTTTGTTTCTCATGTATTTTTTAATTACTTTTTTCATAGATATAATCGAGTTGAATATTCGTTCGAGCTTCTGCTTCTCAGTTTTTGAAATTGTAGACAACACTATGTATGAGGAAGTTTATAATTCTGTTGGAGAAATTATTTTTTTGAAATTCATAATGACGACCCAATTTGTAGAAGATCCAAGGTGTAGAAACTCAATCCCTAGGTGCACTTGAAGTGCTTTGGATTGAGATTCTTATAGTGATTTCCCTTAACGAATTTGTGAACTAAGATTCTTATAGTGATTTCCCTTAACGACTTTGTGAACTGATATTCTTATAGTGATTTCCCTTAATGAATTTGTGAACAAAATTAATGTTGTATTTTATTGTATGTACTTGAATTATGTATTTTCGCTAGAGTGCATGCTATTAGTTAATACTTTTTTTTTACAAATTACAATAATTAAACTTACAATAGGCCCGTGCATTGCATGGGCAAATAACTGAGAAAAAATATTTTTTGGTCCCAAAACTTTCCTGTAATCCGTTTTTTATCCCAAAAAAAATAATTTTTCAATTTTGGTCCCATAATTATCTCGATTGTCCAATTTTGGTCTCATTGACTTGAGGTCAATATGCACGACATGTATGGAGTGATGAACTTTGACCATGACCGACGCTTGCACCCGTCTATGGGTAGATATGGCTTGGATTGGGTTCATCACAAAATGCATGTGCGTGGTAGTTGAGTCAAGAAAAGGATTCATTCCTCAAAGTGGATTTAGAGAGAATACTCATTTTCTCATCATAATTGGATCAAAGTCATTGGTCAATGCACGTCAACTTGGACTTTGTGGCCAAGTGTGACATGAATGATCAATTAGTGATTGAAGATAAATTGATTAAGTTATTTGAATAGACACTTCATCATGTTCAAGGCTAATCGAGTATTCGTGAATGAAATGAGGAAATTGCAATTGACCATGTTACAGTTACAGTTACAGGTAGTTGCACGTTTCTCCAACGTACCTCATATATTGAGAATGTTTGATTTATTGTCTAGGGTTCAATTAAGACCGTTTGTTTGACTAATCGCTCGATATATGAGGGCCTATGGGTCACACAACAAGTAACTCTCGTGTATGGATTATAGTTGGTTGAGTAAGTATTAAATTGGATTTAATATTTAATTTATGGAGAATTAATAATATATTAATTTAGAAGTAATTATTATTAATATTTAATTAAATTAAATTTAATTAAATAGGAATCCCAAATAATATTATGGAATATTATTGTAGGAAAATATCCATAGGGAAAAACATATCTTTAAGATTTGTTTTGCAAGATTAGAAATTATCTTCCTAATAAAGATAGCTTAAGATTTAAGCCAGTCTCTCCCTATATATATGACTTCCCGGGATTCATTATTTACTACAACAAGAAAACCTAGTTTCTCCATAAAATCTAGAATAGGAATTTTCCTAGCAAATTCCGTCTCAGATTCAACGCTAGCAAATCTGTGCAGATTTGTTCACGTGGAATACGTGGATACTATAGTTGAGAAATCTGCTATCGAATCACTGTAAAGTTTCTCGTTATGATTATTTTAATCGTTTGTGCAATTATATGTTCGTTGTTGGTGAACTGTTTATTTCCACTGCGCATTTATTACGTGTTTTAATAAAATTCATTAAAGTGTGCACACTCTCTTCCTGTGTTTTAATAAATGCGTAAAAAAAACTCCGTGTTTCATTTAAAGTGCTCAAAACACCTTTATGTTTCAACGAATTTATGTTAAATGTGTCTTCTTATGTTGATCTTTTTTTTTTTTTTTGATATTTTGAATGTTGTATTTTGTGTACTTATGGTTCATTTTGCAATTGATTATATTTCCTAATATTTAGTATAAGTGTAAGTGATTTTTGTGTACTTAAGGTTCATTTTGCATTTGAATTTTTTTTTCTGGACTTAAACTAAAAAATCAATGAAAAAGACCATGAAAAAATTACTACAATTAATGAAGAGTACACATATAAAAAATATAGATAAATTGGATTAAACAAAATATAGATTCATTAAACTCGAAATTACATATAAGTCTAAAAATGTTAATTCTTCCAAAAAAGGAATCACATGAGTACAATTAGAAATCTAAAAACATCAATATAAAACAAACTCGAGTTACATACATGTTTTATAAAAATTGTCAAAAAAATTAAGCGTGCTTGAGCGAGGTATACTAGGATGGGTGACCCCCTGGGAAGTCCTCGTATTGCAACCCTTTTTGTTGCAATTTTTCTGACCAAAAAAAAAATTGTCCAAAAATTATTTTCTTCATACTTTTTAAAACACGTGTAAAGAGTTTTGCGCGTATATATTTTTTGAAATGGAAGGGAATTTTATGCATATCTTATGAAACACCGGGGATTTTTGTGCACAATTTATGAAATACATAGAGAATTTATATTTTTTGTATAGTCTTGAGTCATACCCAGTCCCACCAAGGGCGAATAACACATACTCTCCACTTAAACACCTAGTGAACTAACGTCTACATATTGTGTCACTTTTTGCATTTCCTTGGATGCATGTGTCTTCCATCACGTAGTACTCAAACTGTGGAAATTCCAAAGAACCCATTTGTGATCTTCTTTTGGGCGTCCTCCACCTTGAGTGTCTAATGTTTTAATCTTGGGACCTCTCTACTAGACTCACTCATAACACATGTCACCAAATTCAATCCTACGGGGGTGGACTCCACTAAAGATGGCATCTGAATCTTTATGTCCTTCTCATCAAAAATATTAAATAGGTTATAGGTATTTACGCGTTCCCTTATAATTATCTTCTCAGAAACAGATTTTGGGGGATTAGTGTGCTTCCTCTTTCCAATTTCCTGACTACCCGAGTTAGGGCTATCATCTATTACCATCTACTGTTTCGACTTCTTCTCAACCCATATCTACTTCTAAACTCAACAAACTAATTGTGAAATGTATTTTAAGATCCACCTTAACAAAAATAGAGATGCAATCGGATCTAGCTTATAAGCTAAAATTTTGATGGTTTGACCTTCGTTTATTATTAACTGAAATAAATTAAGTGATCAAAGCACCACTATTTATGCGTTGAGTCATGAATTTGAATCAATATCATGACCTTTAAAAAAAATTATTGATTAACTCATGTTTAATTTATCAAATATATATTGATTGCCCACGAGCATGGAGCCTAAATGAACTTTATAAAAGATTAATACTAAATTAAATTATTTGTCATTAATTCAATAGAAATTTTATATTATATATTCAAATAAGTATAATACAAATACTAGTAATTTTATACAAACATCTTAGTTTTAATAAATAAATAAAAATTATCGTTGTCAAAATATTAGTGTGCTTGGATATATATAAGACTTTTTCCAATATTCTCCTCCAAAGTTCAATTTTTAAAAGAGAAATTTTGAAGAGGCTATCTCTCCAACGGATAATTTATTCAAAGTGTCTATAAATACAAAAGACCTTGGCCCCAAACAAGATTAAGCACTCCACAGAGCTCAAGCTTATTCAAGTTACCTTCTGAAACACTCGAACCCATAAGATTTCCAAAGTATTTCTTCATTGAAGAGAACTCATCTGTATATCTCTAAGCTAGATTATTTCATATACATCCTAAGCTTAGAAAGAGATATCCTAGCCAGTTTGTTGATCTACATTGTAAAGGATATCTCAACCCTAGTTGGAAAGAAAACCCAAATTAAACATCTACTTGAGAGAAGTAGTTAGAGGTTGAGTTTGAGAGTTGAGGGCAAGCAAGCTGAAAAGTTGTTCAGTCTGAAAGTTGTAGTTGTTTTGAGTACTAAGACACATGTTATAGTTTCTAGGGAACAGATCACCTAAGAGATAGGTTGATTTGTTCAGTATACCTTGGTACTATAAAACAAGGGATTACATAGTTTAAGGAATTCCTCTTCTGAAGTCAGGAAAAGTGGATGTTGGAGCTTGAGTCTCTAGACCACTATAATTAATGTGTTGTTTGCTTTCTGTGTTGCATTTATACCTGCTATCATACTGCATTGTTTTCAGAAAAGCATTCAAAGGTTTTAAATATTTTAGGAAAGTTTAACTTCACTGAAATTTGCATTAATAGATCACAGTCTTAATCACAGTTTTATGAATTAAAGGATAAAGGTTTTTAGTAAGTTAAAACGATTATAAATAAGTAGGACCTATAACTTCCGCACCCTATATAGCTAGTGTAGATAGTTATCAAACTGAACAGCTTGCAAAAGCATTCAGTAAGTTACTTATTTGTGCAAAGCTATTCAGGTCACTTGCACTCTAAAACAGTTGAGTATATTTGAAGTGTTGATATACTACTCAGGGATCCTTAGGGGAATTGTATTCAGGGTAGTTGTCCATCAGTTGTTGCCTTAGTAGCCTGGCTCACTGTTCACTGATTATTTTTAAAAAAAAAGATACACATGTGTATTCCCTCCCCCCATACACGAGGTAGACTCGTTTCTTGGGACCAACAAGTGGTATTAGAGCAGTGGTTCACTAGATCACTTGTTCTGATTATCATTGTCTTTTGAGGAAAAGACCTTGGTGGTCTACTGGACAGACCTTACTGTTGAAAATTTGCTTTCATCATGTCTTCAGCAAGTCATAAGCTTCCTCTGTTCTCTGTTGAGAACCCTGATTTGTGGAGAGTCAGAATGCAGATACATTTGTGCTCCAAGAATGAGAGAATGTGAAGAGTTGTGTCTCAAGACCCATTTTAGTATATGGTGGAGAATCCAAGACAAACTGATAATGTGAAGGAAGATGCAAGAGATGAATTTCCAAAGTTAGATTATCATTGTTTGGTATTTGAAGATATGTATATAGCTAATGCTTTTAACAAATATTGATCAAAAGGTTGGGTTGTGCAACGAGATTAATTATTACTAAGCAAGAAGTCATGTTCTCGAGGCAAGAACCATTTATGAAATGATCCAATGATTGACCTTGACCACTTCACATCAAACATTATCGATTAAGTTTCAAATGAGATGATTTTCATCTTTTTTCTGCTTCGCAATAATGATAAATAAAAGTTAAGGTCAATCACTATTGACAGTAGTTGTGCACCTTTCCAACTTCCAAGCCAATTACTGATAGGGTCAACTATGGTAAATTATTATTTTAAGGCAAATAACTTAAGGGAGATGGTAATTTAAGAACAATAAGTTTCAGTTTAGAAAAAAATGGGAGATTAACTTCTTCTTTTTTTGACAAAAGTAGGGCTTTAACTTTTTAGGCACAAGTAGGACATTAGTTTATTTAATTTTTGGAAAATATAGGCCATTTTTTCACACTAATAGGCCTAAATTTTAAAAAATTTAAAATGTATGAGCCAACTTTTGCAGAAATTTAAAATTTACAGACTTAAATTTGCATAAATTAAAATTTACAGGCTTACTTTTGCCAAACTAAAACTACCTAACCGTTAGATTTTGAGGGAGGTAGTGTTGATAATGCTTGTAGGTCCCGAACGGGTTTCGTGAGGTGGAAGTCTAGAGGGGAGGGATGAATAGACTTTCAAAACTTTTCGTTATCAGCGTGTATGGTAGATAAGTGCTGATAGAGTGCGTGTGAGAATCAGTACGATCTGATATCCAACTTACTGATAGTTGTGAAGCAGATCAGTTCGGTGTCTAGCAGGTCAACTGATGTGCGGAAGCAGTTTTAACCCGTGTAGAAAAACTAGTTTGTATAAATCAGATTCTAAGCTTTCTTGTTCAGGTCAGGTGACAAAGTGTCAGGCTGATCAGATCAGCTGCTTGATGCAGAACTGATCTTTACTTAGAATATGCATGTTTGATCAAATACCAGATGTGTGTGTAAGAGTGTAAAATAGATAAACAACACAAGGTTTATAGTGGTTCAGACAACTGGTCCTACGTCCACTCTTCCCTATCAGCAGGGGCACTCACTTAACCAACTGGACTTGGTTTAATGTGTTAGTCCAACACCGTACAAACAGATGTTTATGAAGTTCTCACTCAACAATCCCAGAAATCAAGACTAGAAACCCTAGCTTGAAATCTTACAAAACAAACTTATCCTAACACTCGGTCTGGGGTAAGATTTGTATGGTTTCCAACTGGAAATCTATCCTAGTATTTGAGTAGCCTAAAGCTAAAGGACGAGATTTCTTGCTTAGAAACTATGGGATGAACACTAGGAATATTCTTGAGTTCTTGTCGTTCTTTGTGCGGAAATAGCTTGTGCTTGAGCTTGAGTATAATTTCCGTAACCTTACTCTAAAGGTTTGATCTCATATATATAGGCACGAAATCGAATTAGCCGTTGGAGAGCAATTCGAATTTTGGTCTATTTAAGGTAGGTATGCGGGTCTGATTAGACGTGCTCAGAGGCGGTATGGCCAAATGCATGCTTCGTCATCCTTTATAGCCGTTTGACTCTGAACTGCTTTATCCTGCAACAGCAATTCCGTACGTACGTGCTAGCTCTCATTGGTTGTCAAGTACACTTATTCGGCGCTTGATTCACCAACTTAGGTTGACATTCTTCTTGTCTGATTGACTTGTACGCCTTGGGTAAACACTTGTGTGTTACCTGATTGAACTGACCTGATCAGTTTAGACTGATCTGTCTACCTGATCGAGCCTTCTGATGTAAGTTGTCTTAGCACAACTTACTGACTCTTCTGGTGTTTTTCTGATGTAGGTCTTCTGGTTTTGTACACAGCTAGTCTTCTGATCTCCAGGTCTTCTGATCTTCTTCAAGACTTACCCTATGCATATTGAGTTCTCCCTCAATATGTGACCTATCTATTACATCAGCCGTCTAAACAACTCAGTTGGTCATCCTATTTTGATATCTAATTCACCAGTCAGCTAACAGGTCTGACTAGTCCTATTACATCTGTTTTGGAACGTCCATCAAAACTATAAATTTCCCAACAATGCTTTTTAGAAATATCGATCAAAATTCAGGTTTGTGCAATGACACGAGGTTGGTTGTCACAAGACTTGAAAAATCATATTCTTGAAGCAGAAATAATTTCAAGAATGAATATTGGGAACAAAGTGTTCATCACAAGAATGATATTGAGTAATCCGAACCAAATAATGACTATAAAGTTCAAGAGGGGGCAATCCTTAATCCTATTATGTTTTGCGATGACAATAAATAAAATTTAGAGTCAATCTATTTCGATTGTAGGTTTGTATCTTCTCAAGTCGGTTTTCATACACAAACAATTATACATGCTTAGGTTTAGATGGGAGATCATACAAGCAACAAATGTTCTATGAGTTTAGCCCTCCTGCCTGACGACTAGTAGGCCAGTTGCTTGTGCCTCTAAACATTGCTTTCAAGTACAAGTAACAGGAATAACTCATAGACACTGATAGGAAAGAAGAGTTCTGAGGCTATAAGTGTTCTAATTGTTCTTTCTTATTTAAACTATTTCTCCATCAGAAGAAGACATGAGGAAGAAAGATTAAATAGATAAATCAAGCAGTAGACCGGACTGGGGACTTGTAGCTAAAGAGGGAGCCTATAAGGGACATGCCCTGAGAGCGAGCTGATTTGAATTGTTGGCGATATCGAATCGAACCGTAAGAATCTATCATACAACACTCACTATGGTTGGTCATGCAAACCTTCTATTAGCAGTTCAAGTACTCGAATTGTGCCTAATTTGCTATTCCTTCCATTTTCCATTCATAGATAGAATAGGGATTCTTCGTCTAAGCGCGCATATGTTGCATGTGACTAGAAGGCTGCTCTTCCCAGGCAACTGCGCCTGTGCTCGTGTTAAGCCTCTGTCGGTAAGCTGTTGGAAAATACAGGGTGCCCAGATCTATTCGAGGTGTATTTAAATACATATTTAAATTAATCAATTAATTACTATCATGAATCAATCCTAAATTAATTCAACAGAATAATTAAATGAACAACAACAACATGTGTACACGTAATCCACGTAAATCCTAAGCATGTGGAATCTAGGAGTTACGAAATTACATACCTCTTGAAGTGACAACCGTTGAGACGATGGATCAACCCAAAGTGTCTTCTCCAATATGTCCCACGTCCACGTACGTAATCCGGTGGAAGGATTCTCACGAACGATTTTAATAAAAGAGAAAATAAAATTATTGCACCACCTTTGTGGATTTTTAATTTTTTTCAAGACTGGAATTGTATTGAGGTTGAAAAATTCATCCCATATTTATAAGAGTAGGTGGGGACGAAAATTGTGCCCTAAAAAGGGATATGGGAAATTTCTTTGTATCTTCCCAAGATACAATCTTGAATATATCTCATATATTTTATTTTCCATATAAATCACAAAATATCTTTTCTTCCCTTTCTTATAGTAATTTTCGGAAAAAACAAGGAGACAAGAATCAAGATTTGATTTCTTGAATTTATGGTATAATCTTGTATTCCAAGAATACTTATCTCTTTCCATAAATTTTTTTTTCAAGAAAATCAAGAAAATTTTTCCTCTTCTTTTTCAATAATTTTCAAAAAAATAGGAACAAATTACGCAATAATATTTTTCTCTCATTTTCATTAATTGGACTTATATTAGGCTATTTGAGGGGTCTTTAGGAGAATTAAGATTGAACCTCCAATAGGCTCTGAATTTCTTAATATTGAGCCACAATATTATTCAGCCCATTAATATTAATTTACTCCACTATAAAATTAATATTGAAATATTCATCTTAATCCATATTACGATGTTACAATAATGACAAAAACTTATATAGACCTGGTTCATGCTATGAACTCGGTTATTTAAGTATCAATGTTACATAGAAAAACTCTCACTGTTATGTATAAAAACTATCACTGTTATGAACAAAAACAATCATTGTTTAAAAAATGTTTTATATTTTTAAACAGTGAAAGTTTTTGTGCATAACAGTGATAGTTTTTACACATAACAATGATAAAGTTCATGTGTGAACTTGGTTCACACGAGTGTTACTCTACAATAATATGGCTCCTATTTATTATTTCCTTTGTTTAAGATTATTCAGTTCATTAATTCATTAAGCCACTGATAAGCTTTATATTAATTAATATTTTTGTCCTTGGAGTAAAGACAACTCAACATTATTATCCATACCGAAAATAAATTTCCACTTGCAAGACTTGGTATGAAAAAATTCTGAGCCCACCAAGGGGACAAATCACACAAGACTTGCTTGCACACGTTGCTCTGTATTAAATCTTAGCAATTTCCATATAATTAATAATATTGCCAAAAATGCAAAGTATAGAATCACTGTCTGACTCTAAACACAACACATATCAAAGCAATAAAGATTAATTACACACAATTCTATTTAAGTGGCAGAGGTTAAGAAATCAATAACAACTGAGGTCTAATTCTTCATCCCTTAAGTCAGTACGGAAGAATTTATCCTCTCTGTAGGCCCTCTTCAGCACATCATAATGTGCTAGTGCAATTTCTTGGTCAAGACAAGTCAATCTGAGTTTTGCACTTCAACCTCTACCAATGGAGTGTTCAATTCCATCTAGGTTGTGAAGTTGTACTTTTATTTACAAGGAACTGTTAATGTGATCTTCTGTGACCGTCGTAGCTACAGGAACAACTAACTTTCCTAGAGCAGTCGCCTCATGAAGAGAAGACGAACACTGCTTTACCACTGGCCCACTGACCTCAGCTCGTTACGTTTACCTTACAAATAATTTTTTTGTGATTTTAAATTCCGAGTACTTTTTTTGTTTGTTTTAAAATCTAAATTTGTGGTTTCATTTGGTTTTTTTATAGAGTTATCAAGTATAATAAATATAATTTCACTTTTTGCATATTTGAATTATATTTTTATTTTTAATATTTTAAAACGATTTTAACCTTAAAAATTAATATTAAATAATCAAAAAAATATTAGTTTTTTATTTATTTTACGTAATCTTTTTTTTTCAACCCTACGAGGTTCGCGAGACTAAGTTCTATTACATATATATTAAACAAGTCTAAATCTCATAACTGAAATTTTGGCTACTGTTATGTTGTATTTAAACCTTCTAAATGACAAAAGCCTTTTTAAATATCAAGAAAACTTCAATTTTTTAAGGCAAAAATTTGTGTAAGATCGTTTCATGATGAGATGGTTCACAATATAACACTTTCTTTTTAAGTGTTAAAGCGTTATTCTCAAATTATGTTGTGATTCACTGTGAAACGGTCTTACGCAATACCTACTCATTTTTCTAAATCACACATCAATATCAAAAGGCTATTTAAATAATATGAGCATTCTTCCATTTTTCTAATCATTTGCCTAGATAACTAAATATAAATTTATCTATTTTATTTTTCTTTTCAAACTACAATTCTAGCACTATAGCTCTAGAAATGTGTCATGCCTTTGAGTTTGAAATGTGTAAATAATGAAAAGTACTTTCTTTTAGAAAATATCAAACTTTGAGCTCTAACTAAATTATTTATAAATTACTTTTAAAAAATAAAATTACAAAAACTGTGTATTTAGATTTGTTCTGTGAAATGCTTATTTAATATTTAACATCTCTACCGTTTTGACTAAACTTTTGAAATTCCACGTGTCTGGCAATGCTAGGAGTATTAGTGTCCAACGCCCCCAACATAGATAAAAACGTTCAATAAAAACAATTAATGTCAATTAAAAATACACATGAGTTGATATACGTGCCAGAGTGCTATGCTATTCAAAAGATGATGATTCAATCTTGAATTTCGAGATTCCATTATTCATTTTGAATTTGTCCTAAGTTGGTATGTGTTTATGGCCATCACTTTCTTTTTTTATTTCTAAATGTTAATTTGATCTGCCTTTAAGATCCTTGCACAATCGCATACCCCACAACCTGTATAGTCCATGACACTACCTGTCTCTCCCCCCAATTTCCACTAACCAAAAAGCATTCTTCCCTTAAAGGTACCGTAATACATCATCCGTTCGCCCACAAGAGCATAGCCAAGTGGTAAAACTTATGGTGATATGGGGAGAAGTCCCCCGGTAGCGCAGGTTCGAACCCCGTGTGGGACAAATTTTCCATTAAAATATTATGGTGGTTTGTCCTGGGGATTGAATCATGTTGGCTCTCTCCCACAAGTGTCTGCCACTTGGGCACATCCTTCGATTTACAACCAGCCCGGCTGAGGGGCCAACGGTACGGGTGGGGGGAGTTTCTCGTCTCTTCCTCACAAAAAAAAAAAGAAATGCATCATCCGTTCCTTTTTTATTTAAATATTTGTAAAAAAAAAATCCATTTTAAATTTAATTAAATATTTTTATAAATAATAATAACATAATTTTTTTCATTATACCCCTTAAATAATTCAATATTTTTACTTTTCTCACATCCAAGTTAATTTTATACTCCCTTGTACATCAAACTTATGTGTGATGAGTTAAACACAAGTATTAAAAAAAAATAGATAAAAAACTTATGTCTATTGAGTTAGGCATAAGTTTTAAGAAAAAATTGATAAAATAAGAATATTATGAGATATTGTGGGGTTCATTTATAAATAAAGTTATTGTTTTTTAGTAAAGTATAATGTCATTTGAAGTAATTAAGTGATGTTTGAGAAATAAATATAAATTAACATTTTTTATAAAGGGAATTTACATAAATTTGGTGAACGAATAGAGTATTATTTAATTTATATAAATGTCTTTGCCACTTAACCCGAATTAAAAAATATATTTTATCTCCTTTGAAATTAATAAACAGTTCATTTTTTTAAACTCGTGCGAACAATAAATGTTGATATAAAAGTGGGACAAATGAAGCGTATAGTCGTATGATTGGATGATATAATTATCAATTTGTTGTAACCAATCAATAAGCTAGAGGTTTGTGCTCTTGATCTCTCTCACATCATTTATCGTTTCTCTTTTTGCCTGCACACCTCATTTAATACTTAGCAGTTTATATCTTCCAAGGCTCAAATGGTGAGTATAGTAAATACGATGTTGACGTGTTATTGCCAAAAAAATTACCCCTTTCTTTTAATGGGTTGTTTAAATCAATTTTATTATTATCCTTTTTTCATTTTCTTGTTTAGGTAGCTTAAAGAAGTAACACAGCCTTTATTTGTTTTGCTGAAATCAGTTAGATAAAAAAAAAAATCTGTGAGAGAGGAGGGGTATCAAACTAAACAAGAAATGGGGAGTGATGAAATCTTCATGCAGCATAGTTTGTAATTTGCAGAAAGCTTAAAGGTACCAATTTAATAATGATTTTTCATCTATTTTTTTCAAAAGTGGAAAAATAAAAGGATTAAATATGTTTTTTTTTTCCTTTAAGGAGTTGAAGAATTTGAGGAAACAGTTGTATTCAGCAGCAGAGTATTTTGAATCATCTTATGACAAAGATGATCACCAACAACTGTAGCATGATTTGTCATTAATTTGCCTTTTAAAATTTTATAAATTCTGTCCTATAATATTCATATAATTAATGTATTTGCAGTGTGATAGAATCATCAAAGGATTATGTTAGTAAAGCTCTTGTGAGTACTGTGGATCATTTGGGCTCTCTGGCTGATAAACTCAATAAGTTGTTGGACAAAAAGACTAATGAATTCTCTGCCACAAATGTTAGGTTCTCTTGCATTCAACAGGTATGGATCACCACTTGGTTAAGAGCTTGTTTGCAAATTCAACCAAATTGGGTGAAGCATTTCTTTTTTTTTAAAGCTGTTAGACTCAACTTTTTCGAAAAAAAAAAAAGTGCTTCTACCCCTCCATTTGGATTTGCAAACAGGCACTAAAACGGTTGTTCTATTGAAAATTTGATAAATTGATTCTTGTGTGATCAATTCTCATAGATTCTATCGCATGAGACATAGATACATGCTCAAATACTCACTAAGAATATAAATTTCAAATTCGGTTTTAAATAACAAACCTTAATGATTAATGAAGTGCTTTTGTATTGCCTCTCACACGAGATCATATATTTCTAGCTTTTTAGGGAAAAGAATTCTGAAGATCCCATTCTAGTAAGATTCCATTCAAAGGGTATTTAAATATTGAATGGATGAAAGTTGGTGTTTAAAACCATTGTGGATGATCTTTAATTTGTCGAGAGAATGTCATCCATCCAAATATATGGATGGAGAGAAAATATTTTTTATAAAAAAATGAGTAGAAATGAGGTGATGGTGAGACTCATAAAAGATATATGGATGAATGAATGCTTGATGACCATTGTGAGAGTGTTTATAAACAATTGAATATTTAAAAATTAGTGACATGGAGATGATGTGAATGAGAGAGAGTGGATGGATGTCATTGTGGATGCGTTGCAGAAATTAATGGTTATACATTGGGTCATGGAAAAGATAAATTTTTGTGTGAGACGATATAACATTAACAAGGGTTTCAAGACAAATCTAAATGAAATGTTTATCTTACAAATTATTTCTGATATTTTTTTCTGCTAATTTTGATTAATAGATAATTAAATTTTGGACCAAATAAGATAATGTTTGATTGATGTGCGGATGGTATTTGTAGAGATTAAGGACGTTCCAAGGGTTGAATGAGTGGAGAGGCATATCATTATCAGGAGAGTGGTTGATAATAGAAGCTCCCAAGCACAATAAGCAGTACAGCGTCCAAGGCATTAAATACTCAAACCTTGTACAATCCAAAGATATATAATAAGGTGAATCTGGTTCACGTGAACTCTTTCTTTCAAGTATCCATGATTAGTATACTAATGTCATTGTCTAGCATGCAAAGTATCATTACTTAAAAATACTTGATTTATGTATAATTCTTCTCAAAATCACTAAACATTGGCACTTAACATACTAAACTGTGATACTTTAAAGAAGAGAGTTCACATATATGTTTATGTGCTGAATAAGTTGTTGATGTCCGGGCTTGTGTTTTGTTGGGTGACCACAGACAGAGTGTTGTGAAACGGGGAAATCGAAGTGGATATATAGAAATTGCAGCAGGGCTTATGAGATGCGCCAATCCCAATCCCAATCTCAATCCCAGCAAGGTAGGTTATTCATCCTTTGCTTGATATGATGAACAGTGAGATGAAAATGAATTCATTGTGCAGATAATCCATCTTTCCAAGTTGCAGGAATCCAGCCACAACTACCACTGTTAAGGTTCGTATATGAGTGAGTCCCCTGCACTCCATAGTTTATTTTAGAAACTTGCAACTTACTACACTGAAACGTGCAACTTGTGTTTGTAAAACATAGTGCACGTTTCAGTTTAACAAGTCGCAAGTTTCAGTGCAAAAGGTTGCAAGTTTTAAAAATACATTATGGAGTGCACGATGCATGCAAGACAGGCCTTAGTATATCTAGCTAGCTTGCTTAATGTGTGATATGCATGCAATCAAGGCTCGGATCATCTCCAAATCGCCTCCGCTTTTCTTACACAAGCGTCACGTCCAAGAAAGAAACAGCTACACATGTTTTGTACCTGTTTATGTTAATGAAATGATGAAGTTGTAGCATGGTAAATGATTCATTTGCTCCTTTGTGTATGTTTTGAGTTTAGTTTCAGCACCCCTCAAGAGGTCAGGCTCGCTTTGCGCATCCTTTTCTCCAGCCTCTTCTCACAATAAACATCGAGTAAGCGCTTATGCATCGTTTACTTCACATAACCTACTACTTACACACAATATATAAACACAGAATTCGTCCGGTTAAAATACTAATCTATGCAACTGTTGCTATAACATCAGAGTCCTTCAGTGCCTCGAAGAGCTGTCATCTCAGATATGACAAAGAAAGAAAGAGAAATTGGTGAATCATCGTATACCAAAAGAGGTAGGCATCTCTTCAAAGCCTTGTTCCGCTCAACAAGGGGAATCATACGCAAAGATAGACAGACAGTGCAATCTGTGCCTGTTTTCTCTTTCAGAACCTACATAGTTATGCCTTTTGAGAAGCCTCTATGTAGACTGTGAAAAGCCTCGAGGAGGAATATAACCTGAATTACACATATTATTCTATTCACCATTTCATTCATATGACACTGGATTTAAGATATCTGAGGACAGTGGCATGTATCCTTTTGGGAAGTGTTTGAGAGTCGTCTGAACAATCTGTCCTATTACCGGCACATTTGTTATGTTCCCCTAAAACCCAAGATCAAAACTCGGGTACTCATCCAGTTCTGTTGAATCGAATTCCTTTTCGGGAGTGTTCTCTTTAACATCATGAGATTTACAATCATTTGAGGCCATAGTACTAACAAGCCAAGCTGCTTTGTGGCATCCAAACTTGCTTCCATTCAGCTCTTCCGAGAGCTACCAAACAAGAAACTTCTTTATATATCAAAGTCAAACTCGAAAAGATTTTTCACAGATAGGGAAAGCACATTCTGCATTAGGAGGCTAGTGAACTATATCAAATTCACTGAATATTAGTAGACTTTTCCGGTTTGTGCTCATGCAACTTGACAACCTTGCTTTATTAACTGTGAGTGTTTCACCTATACCGTTGATTTTTAATCAAAATACTAAATTTGATATATGATTACACATTGATCTAGCCTTCCCTTTACTTTCTTAGCCTTTTATCCATCTTTCTAGGTTTGCGATGGCCAAATAATCTAAACACCTCTTTTAGCTCAATACAGAGAAGAGACTATAATCACGCTTTAAGTTGCATCACTTGTAAAAGTTAACTAGCATGTGAAACCAGCAAAAACAAAGAGTTTAACTCAATGTTGAGGGTGATTCCAGAATTTACCTCGGGAAATTCACTTGAGCCCAAATTATTCGTTCCTGCAGCATTTTATTCAGTCATGATCTCTGCAAATTAACAACAAACTGAACCATCAGATATCATCAGTCAGATCATGGTCTATGCAAGGCAGTAACTCACCTTCATGAGGACATATCTTAGTGGGATTTTCAGGTTTTTCAATCTTGATAGGTCTGGTGAGCTTTGCAGACTCAATTGGCATTTGGTCCTCAAAATTCAATGTCAAATGAGACTCCACAGACGAAGAATTTGACATCAGCTCTTTGAGATTGCTGCACTCCAAGTTAGCGGTGGGACCTATAGAGTTTGTTCTTTCTGATCTGTAATAAAGAGAGTTTGCCACTGTAAACAGAGAGCATATTCAATAAAGTCATACGTATATTAGTGCCAAAGCTCCTGAAAAATGCTTAAGCTACAGAAAGTATTGATCCCAAGAAAGAAAATTTAATTCTGGCTCCACTGTCATCTCTCCATCTAAGAAACAGTATTGCTCACTCTCATTGAGGGGAAAAAAAACCTACATAAACACCTTGCAAGTAGTAAGCAGGAAAATTCCATACATCATTCAGAATATGATAACGTACTTTTCCTTTTCTCCGTGAAGTCTAATAGTACTTAGTAATGCCTCAGTTCCTAACAAAAGCACTTCTAACATACTTGTAATACTGGAGACAAAAGAGTGTGCAACTTAACCGTCTCATGCATATATTTTCTTTCTCCTGATATTGACACACATCATTTATACATGTAATTGGTATTAGATTTCACTCATATACGAAGCATTACATGTATTATATTATGTGAATATTGGCTCAGTTCACTTGATTGGGAGAAAGGTTATGTTTCACTTGTTTTATTGGACTTTGATACTTAAAAGTGTGACAAACATAAATTCAGCCAAGAACGTAATGGAGTTGCAGTTTTTCTTTTTGAGATTTTATTTTAGGCTGCTATATGAAAAGCATTGCAGCTGCTAAAGGCGCTGCACTAAAGAAAACTGATTGTAGGAAATGACCTACAGGCTGCTGAAGAATTACCTACAAGCCACTTTGAGGAAATTGCCAACAAGCTACTGTGAGGAAATTACCAATAGTCAATTGCAGAAAACTTGCTGACAGTTTGCTCTAAGATGCAGTAAGAAAAACTACAGATTGCCTTCAATTAATGCTACTATGTCAACATGTCCAGTTCGATTATAGAAATTTCCTAAACTATACAAATCCTTCGCCTTGATTTTACTTTTCTTCCACTTGAATTCCTAGAAAGACCAAGATATAAGCAGAAAAACTTCCCTATTTATCCAATTATTCTTGGAATTTTTCTTTCATATAAGAGTTACTCTTGGAAACTCTTCTACTTGGATTGGGAGGCATTAGTTTTTCAGCACAAAAGGGCTTCATCCTTCGTTATTCTTCATCTTCTATCATATATCCTTTACCATCGAACACCTAACCATACATCATTCATCACTTTTTTTTTATCCAGAATATCAGCCACTTTTCAGTTTTCATCTAAAACCCTTAAGTCCTTTCAATCTTTGGAATAACTTGCTGAAGGGAGAAGTCAAGGCATAGCAAGGGCGGCTCAAAGAAGATTAAGAGCCCGCTTGGTTGGGGGTAATAATGGGAATTATTACTATTAATGTTGCTTGGTAGTTTTGATAAACCGGTAATGGGAATAAAAGTAAGTAATTGATTACACTACTTTCATTACCTAATTCCACCCTCACTCAACTCACCTCACATGATACCCACTGTTGATGTTCTAACCAAGCAATAACAATGCAATCAATAACCCCTAGTGATTGACCCCTCAATGATCCCATTACCATTACTATTACCAAGTCATACCAAGCGGGTCCTGAGAGATCTTCATCCAAAGAGCTCCTTATAACTTCTATTCTATCTTTTATGTTGCTATTAGATTTTTCTATGAATTAAATTACAGCCATGTCCTGCTTAAGTTAAAATATTTGTGATTTTAGGATGCGAATGTAGGTTACTCGAAGTTTATGTTATGATTGATTTTAATTCTAATTCAAGTTTGATTTCCTATTTACACATTTTGTCCCTAATTCTTGTTTGATTATTTGGTCAAGAATAAACTAGTTAGATATACTAAATCGCTATCAAGAGAGGAGATTCAATATTAGATCTACGAATGTGTGACATAATTGCTTAATTGAGAAACTAGCAATTATGTGAGGAGAATTTCAACCTTAGGAGCTATTTGGAGTTAACTATTAGTGTTGAATAGAGATATTAGGACTAATAACTTAATCTATCACTTAATCGCTTCGAGAGAAAGGTTAGTTGAATATCATGTTCCCTTTTATAGAGAAGATAACAAATGAAATTCTTTTAAATAATTTTGACAACATAACTACAGATAATATATAATCCAAGAATCCACTTTTATCTTGGTATTTCCCTTGTTTTAATTCCTTCAATTGGTTTTCCAATTTCCTTCACAGTTTTACTTTAGAGGTCAACTCTCAATCCATATGTATACAATTTGCTTCACTTTTACAAAATACACCATGCACTTGCAGTAAATTTAAGAGAAGCAAATAATTATATTACGCAAATGTTTACCTGAGACAAAAAACTAGAAGATGTAACTTGTATATGTCTCTCAATGTTAGACTGAGAATCTGATAAATGTGATTCAAGAAGGTCATTTCTGAATGGTTTAATGCTACGGTCAACCTTCCTTTCACTTGGTTGTCTGAGAATAGATAATATGTCGTGGACTGTCATAGAGTACAAATTTTTCAGTTTCCAATTGTAGGAAGAACAATAAACAAGAATAGATGCCTAAATTGATCAAAAATGAAATAAAAATATCAATTCTTGTGTTAAGATTTATAAAACTACTGTGGAGACTAAAAAGAGCTTTTGGTTTTTTCCCAATATTCTATCAAGAAAAAAAAGTAACGGTTAACCATGACATGGAGGACCTTAAATATGAGCAGGTGATGTATTAAAATTCTTCAAGTAGGTAGATTAACTATGGTCTCCAAACAAGCTATTTATAAGTTGAATATGGAGCACGGGAAGTCTTTTTATTTTTATCAAAATTTCCTCAAAGTTCTTGGTACCACAAGGCTTCAATATCTCTGTGACTCAAAAAAAAAAAAAAAAAAATACTTGACTGAACTTCATCGACTAATTGATTTTATATTCCAAATGATTGAAAAAGCAAGCAAAGTGCATGGTTAGAGCTATTGTCTGCCCTCAGGTAAAAGAATCGAATACACAAGCAAGGAGGAAAATGAAACAGCGTTCATGGTAAATTTTCAGTTAATGGTAAAGAAGAAAGATTCAAGAAATAACGTTAGGGAGCAGAAATCGAACAGAAAGTTTACCTTAAAGAGTTATATTTTACGTAATGACGAAAGCTTTATAAAAAAATTATAAATTATTATAGCATGAATAAGGGAGAATTAGTAAAGTTCCCCAGTAACAATAAGTCTACCAGGAATAAGCTAAATAGACTGCAGTTGGCCTAAGATTAGATAGTAAAATAAAATTATGAAATCTCTCTAAGCATCGTTAGCATCAATTTTTAATACGGCCAGTTACCAAATTTATAGCAACGACATTCTGAGACATACCAAATTCATAGCAAGGACATTCTGCAACACACACTAAAAACTAAATATTATTCCTATGCTTAAATGTATATTTTCAGCATCCAAATATGACTATTCCATATAGTTTGTTCTAACAGAGCCTACACTTTTGGGGAAAGAATATGAGCGTTTTTGCTATGCTTTCAAATCAATGGAAACCTCTTACCAGCACGTCTCGGCTCAGCATTTCCCCAACTTAATTTGGCATTTTGAATCTTGGAGCTTGAATCATTAAGGTTAGTAAGTTTCTCTAGAGAGATGTTGTCAGGGGTTTCTCCTAGATGCCAAAGCCAATATATGTGATGAGAAAGGGGTTGTGAAAATCAAATTAGATGATTAGATAACAAAGACAAAATTCCCAAGTAAAAATAACAGACAGGGCTGCAAAGAACAGCAAGCTTTATTTCACCACTAAAATGCATCTGAAGTACTTGCACAGAATTTTAAAGATATATTAGCATTCAGAATACTGCAATAAATGACAAGGAAATTTGGAACAAATAATCTTCGAGAAGACCTTCAAAATCATCACCAGAATGGCAACAAAATCTTACAGTAAAATGTAAAGATGATGCAGAGAGAGAGAGAGAGAGAGAGATTTATGTATAGCAATTTGGAACTTGAAGATGACACAAAATGACGCATTTACAGTGCTAAATGGTCTAAATGTATTAACCCATTCCACTGCATCAACTGATATTTGATACGTAGAGAATGTCAAAAGTGTGAACCAATTTGAAATAAAACTAATATAGGCAACGCAAACAACCATATAATAAGTTAACGTGAATCCTTAAACAACAAAGATATAGCAGTCTAAATGGTGGAATATAAGATGGGAAGATGAAATATACCAACATGAAATTTCTTATTAGTTGTGACTTTGGCTGGTTGATCATCTAGAGAAGTTTTTCCAACTACTTTATAGTTTTTTCTCTGAGGGGTTTCAGTTAGAGGCTTATTATCTCCTTCCTGTTCACCAATCTCTACTAAATGACCGTCAAGTACTAGTGATTCACCAGAACAAACTATCTCATCCTTTTTCAGAAACCTGCTATCTAAGTGTCTCCTGTTTATGTCATACAATTTGACCTGAAAGAATATGAATTAGAAAAGACATGAGTGCTGATTTAGATAAGATTTGATAACAATATATCAAGAGAGAGAGAGAGGATGGGAGATCCAACTGAATCATATGCTATTAAGTTGGCCACTGAATAAATGGGTGGCTTTTTGATTAATTTTTATGACTAATTTGGTATAACTGGGATATATGATTCAGAATTATCTTTCGATGTAGCCACTGGCCAGGACAACAATGACAAAAAGCAGGATACCCTTTCCGTAGTTTATTTATGAAAGTAGGATTTAGGTGCAGAAAAGCCTGACCGAAATGGAAGATGCCCATATCAACCAAATTAAGATTATTCTTCTCCCTTTAATTAAAGTATATTAAGAAGCATATTAATAACAAAAAACTTTTTAGGGGAGAGAAAAAAGCTTGGCAGAATGAACCTGCCGAGGATCTTGATTGACATTGTTTCCTAGAAGAGGAAAACGAATCATAACATTTTATAGAATTTCTGTGAGCTTATAGTGGTTTAGATAATAACAGTTTCCTCCCCTGTATATTTAGAACACATTAAGAAATGATTTCCTCCCCTGTATAACATTTATGCTTGTTTTTCTTTGGGCATAGCTTTGCAACATTGTGCCATAAATCTGTGCGTCTACATACGCCCTTGTCTTGGGTTTTGCTCCCTTCAAATACTTCACTGGCCAATTAACTAAACCTCTAAAACCAGGATCACCCTTCCTACAAAAATGTAATCTCCAACCTAGCCAGCTACTGTAACTGAAACTCTTGCATGTGCAGCAGCTGAATAACATGTCAGAAAGAGAAACTCAGGCCATCTGGAAGCGTATTCATAAAAGCACTTCCCACCATCATCTTAAGAATGCGTTCCCCAGTTTTTCAAATATATACTAATACTTACTATAGAAATTTGTTAAGCACAACCATTTAAAAAACTAATGTAGCAAACAAACTAGTTTAAATTATAGGAAAGCAAAAGAAATATAATTGGAGCAGGGTATGTATAAAAGGAATACAGAACATACACCACCTTTGAATTGACTAAATAGCCTATTCCCAGAGTCTGAGTAAAATTGAACCGATAATCGCACAATAAATACTTCACCTTACGTTTGATGCAATTTAACTTTCGAATATTGTAAAACATCATACTTCATAGACAAGTTTACATATATAAAGAACAGAATATTGGATTGTTACTACCTGCCTCTCTTGCAATCCACGAGCTATAAGCTCTAGAAAGCCATCATGGATCTTCTTTGCCTTCTGTGTTATTTTATTTGTGTACAAGACCGACCATTCTTAACAGAAGAATGGAATTGTAAAATCATCATTAAAATAATGTCAGTAATATGTAAATTACCTTTAGAAGAAATGAAGAGAAAATTTTGATGATTCCAAATGACTAAAAGGGCACTTATAAATAGTGCTCAGATGCATGGTTAAGCAAAAAACTCACCTCTTGTAAAGACATCTGTCATATCCATGCAATTTGGTGAAGAACCAGACTTGTTCATTTCACTCTTCTTGAAATCTGAAAGATCAGCACAGGTTGCAAGTCTAATTACTAATTGAGCAAAGATTAGGCAGATTGTCTTGGCAGTAGTTAAACTTCTTAGTAGCAACAGATGTGCACTTTACGGAGTATATTTACATGTGCACGCACCACCACCAATCTATAAGGAATCTATTATGTGATATTGCCAAATGCATAAACATGTGAACATTTTTATGTAAACTACGTTTTGGAAATAAAAGAGTGGAGATAATTTTACACACCTCTGATCAATTTGTTAAGTTAATCCCCCGTGCTTTGCTCTTCACAAACATAGGCCTCCTATCTTTCAAGCAAGAAATCTAGAGTTATTGGAATTCAGTGATATGCATAATTAAAAGAATTCTCCACTGTCCAGCTTATTTCATGGAAATTTGGAAAATCAGCACTAGTGAATAAAATAAAAGGAACATAAATATTGCGGCAATATCAACCAGAAAATTGATTACTCTGGGAATTGTTGCTGTACAGTGACCCTATTTTTTCTGTACTTTTCCTGTCCTTTTCTTGACAATCAAAATTAGATGTAGGTTGATGCCCCCCCACAAAGCTCACCAATGTCAACAAGGTAAGAATTAAATGTTACTGTTTCACCAGATTTGATAACATCGTCTTTCTTCACAAACCTAGTTTCCAAGAGCTTCTCCCATTCATCATACAACATAACCTGTATATGATTGCATAAAACTTATCAGTTTGTAGTAAATAGCATATAATAAAACACAGCCCACATCAATACTTATCGCTTGAGCTACTGAAAATGAAAATAAATTTGAAAGTGAGAGCATAAATTGGTGAAAGCTTTTTATCAACGCTTCAAGTTATGGTATCACATTTGTCATCTGGACAGGAAAAAACAAACAAAACGAAAACCCTAGTTGAAATAATACACCCTGGAGTAAAATACAGGTGCACTATGAAACCTTTTTTGCCTTTTAGCTTGTTAAGAGTATAATTTCAGTGCCCAACGGTAGAGCAACCTCTAGACTTCTACAAAATCAAAATAATTGTATTTATCTAAGCAATCAAAATGTAAAAAGAATCAAACCAAATTGCTTTATTTTTTGTTACAGCAATCATCAATAGAAACAACAACCTTTGGTGAAAATAGTGTTGCTCGTGTTATACATATAGTAAATTGATCAAGTTGTCCTGAGCAATGAATCCAATAAGGTTACCAGTAAACTAAAATATATACATGACCATCTACTATAACTTGAAACATAAGCCTCATTTTTTTTCTTTTAAAAGTTAGGTGCAACAGAGCTATAGAGAGGATTATTTCCTAGTGTAAATGTTTCTCACATATAACAATTTAATGTAAATTAGTAACCTGAAGATTTTCGGTGACAGCAGCAAACGCTCAGCTTAATCAGAAATGAAAATTAACAGTACGCAGAAACTAAAATTTTCGTTTGCTGAAATCACAAAACGCACACGCACACACATGTATATTCAAGTAATTGAACAATAAATAAGAAAATAGGAAAAACCTTATGGCGAGAGGGCTGAAGCACTAGAAAACCGTCACGGTAGACTTTCCGCTTCTGCTTAACCTGATTTGTGTACGTCGAGTTCCAGCGTTGAGGATCCTCCATTGCAGCGCTAATTTTGAGCTTCGAAATCAAATTTATTGAAATTAAAGACGGGAATTACACTAATCGATTAACAAAAACTTGGAATACAGAATCAGGGGGGAAAAAGAGAGTCTGATATGGAGACTCACTCGTGGAAATTAACAAACGGTAGGAGAAAGAGGTGAGATCGGCGGCGGTGAGCAGGTGGTTCTAGTGGCGGGAAATTGAATAGAATAGGTCGACTGTTTCACAATTTCGCTTTCATTTTAAAAAATTCTGGCGTTTCTCAACGTATTAATATCTAACTTGTGTTTTTTTTTTTCGGAGTTTTATCAATTAAGGGTATGAAAGATGGTAAATATATCAATTTAAGTTTTCAAAATTTTTTTAATTGGTTCAAGGCCTTAAAGATAGAAAACTATCAATTCGGGGTCTAAAAGATACAAACTATCAATTCGAGGCTTACACATTTTAAGGTTATATTTGTCACTCAATCCTAAACCCTGAACCCTCAATCCTAAATCATAAACCATGAATTCTAAACCTTGAACCATGAATCCTAAACCCTAAAAATAAAAAAATAAGAACATGAAATATAAGTGTCAAACATGATCTTAAAATGTGTGAGCCTCAAATTGATAATTTTTATCTTTCAGACTGTGGATTGATAGTTTTCTATCTTTCAGTTCTTGAATTGAAAGGAAAAATCTTTCAGACCTTAAATTGATGGATTTACCATCTTTCAGACCCTGAATTGATTTTTTTTTCTTTTTTTAACATTTCATTTAACAGATGACAAAAATTTGTATAAACTTGGTTCATGCTATGAACCTTGTT
>JBBCBC010000018.1:19627466-19971446 GCA_037126765.1 Stenogyne calaminthoides
AAGACTCTCCAATCCCTCGTAAGAATCGCCATCCGTTGTTCCCGAGATCAACCCTCCCACTAAGAATCGCCTTTATGTTCCAAAACCTCCCACTATGAGGTGGTTCCAATTGTATATCATTTTGTATATCATTTTGGTAAATAAGAATGGAGTCGCCCCCTTAAGTTCTTCCAAGGTAGTCTCACTTTTAGGCTTTTTATCGCTCATATAGTCTTTTCCAAAAATCTAAAGTGTTTATCGACACGACCTTTTGATCTTCGCGCCAATAGAATATGCATCCTTTCGTTCCTTTGGGATACCCAATGAACAACCTTAATTTCAACGTCATCCAACTTACCATTGTGCCTTCCTTGTCCAACACGATGTCGGATACCCCCTGCATCCCGACAGTCCTTAAACCGGCTTCATACATTCACAATTTCTGGGGTTTTAGGAACTGATTAGGATGGCATTAAGTTTAGAATATAAGCCGTTGTTTCCAAAGCGCATAACGATTTTGGTAAATCTGCATAACTCATCATTGATCTTACCATTTCTACAAGCGATTTATTTCTTCGTTCTACAACCCCATTTTGTTGAGGGGTACCGGGTGCAGTCAATTGGGATGCAATCCCCTCTTCCGACAGGTAGTTCAAAAATTCATCACTGAGGTATTCACCTCCACGATCAGATCGTAGAAACTTGGTAGTCTTTTCCTTATGATTCTCTACTTGATCCTTAAATTCTTTGAATTTATTAAAGGTCTCAAATTTATGCTTCATTAGGAAAATGTATCCGTAGCGTGAGTAATCATCGATAAACGTAACGAAATACTCGTAGCCACCTCTAGCTTTGATTTGCATTGGACCACACACGTCGGTGTGAACGATCTCTAACACTTCCTTAGCTCTAAGCCCCTTGGCTCCAAATGCCCTCTTGGTCATTTTACCCTCTAAGCGCGATTCACAAGTTGGAAATGGTTCAGTCTGGAGAGGCCCCAATGAACCATCTTGAACCAGCCTTTGAATCCTTTTTGGGTTAATGTGACCTAATCTTAGGTGCCAAAGAAGTGTTTCGTTCACATCAACCGAATGCTTTCTTTTACATGAAATAGTAGATGTGTTATACGATGCATTATGTGAGTGATGTGCACAGTTAATAATATAGAGATTGTTCCGTAAAGTTCCACGACAGATAATCACATCGTTATGCAAAACAGTAACATGCTTATTAAAACGAACATAATATCCATCGACAAAAAGTTTAGAAACTGAAATAAGGGTTTTCCGAAAAACAGGAACATACAGAACATCTCTTAAAATTAAAGTCTTGTCTTCAAAAGACAGGTGCACTTCTCCCACTGCTTCAGCTACCACTCTCATAGCATCGCCTAGCGTGATGAGGATCTCGCTTCCACTAAGTTGTCGGGTCCGCTTGAACCCCTGTAACTTGAAACAAACATGATCAGTGGATCCCGTATCCACTACCCACGAATGGGTAGCATACTCCGCCAAACAAGTTTCAACAACTAGTGAGTGAGAATTACCTTTCTTTCCATTCCTTTTGGGATTGGAACAGACTGACCTCCAATGTCCTTCTTCACCGCAGTTGAAACATTTTCCTTTTGGTTTCTTTTGGACCTTTAACCAACTGGCTTTCTAACATGTTTTCTTAGTGGCCTTGCTTTGGATCGGACCATTCATCTTCTCAACAATCTTACCCACCATTGGTCTAGATCTTGAGAGAAGTTTCTTAGTCACCAAAGCTTTGTCTTCTTGTCCTAAGTGTTTCTCTATCGTCTCCAAGATCTCTTGTAGAGTATCCATGGTAAACATGTGATCACTCATCACAAAACCACAATAGAACTCATTAAAGCACCTTGGAAGAGTTAGGAACAAGAATTCGATTTGAGCCTCATCACAGTACCGTGTACCGAGGTAAGCATGTTTTTCAAAATGGCGTCTGATCTTGAGAATGTGATCCCTTACGGGCGTTCCCTCGATCATCTTTATCTTTTCCACTCCATTTTGATGAAACTCTTTGGTCATACTGCTCTCTGAGGAAAACATTTCCTCAAGACTTTGCACAATTTCAGCAGCCGAATCAACTCCCTCATGAATGAGTCTCAAATCATCAGACAATGAAGTCAAGATTACGAGTTTCATTGATTCGTTTGCTTGCTCCCAGATTTTGTACAAACATCTTGCCGCATTTCATGACCTTTTAGTTGTTTTTTCAAGTTTTGGTACGCCAAGAACCCAATGATGCTTTTGTGCAGTGAGGACAAAAGACATATTACGTTTCCAAATGACATAGTTTTCACCAATGAGTTGGTATTCTTTGAGCATATATTTCAGTGGATTAAAAGGTTGGGACATGATGAAACTGAAAATAAACATACATCTTGTGTCAATATCCGGATCAACACAACGAAAATCACATAATTCGATCACATGATTCATAAAATCTCAAAAAAAATATGAACATGCATAAACCAACATCTCAAAATAGATTTAAACGAGCCTCTTGGGAGGGTCATCATTTAAATCACATTCAAGCAGGTTACAAACAAGAACAGTTACAAACCTTTAATTTCAAAAATTAATAGTCGGCTCCCACTTGACCAATATAAAATTGACAGGGACTTCGGTGAAGTATATGCATATCAATTTTATACCTAAGTAATAACCATGATTAAATACAGAATTACTACTTCGTTTTGATCGAGCCTCTTGGGACGGTCATCGTCGCCACTAATAACAATTCACAATCATCCTTTTGAGAATTTATTCATGTGAAAACTATCTTTTGGTCGTCTCATACGGGAATATCTCCAAAAGATTTCACAAATAAATAAATCATGGAGGTCAAAATTAATTTGATTCAAAACCAAATTAATTATTAAAACATACTTAGTAATTTTTAATTTTGAGATTTTTCGTTGGGCAATTCTCATGCAAACACATTTAAACAAATTAAATAAAGCATAAGAAAATACAACAATAAATCAACCAAAGCGAAAATAAACATATTTAGCCACAAGTGTCGAATTTGTCATGGTTTGATTTTCCTTAGCTTGATCTTGACAAAAACACTGTCTTGAATTTCTCCCAATCATTCGTCTCGAAAAAAAAAATTCATCTTGAAACATACGCCCGCAGCGGGGACCGGGGCCTTGCGCCCGTTTGGCCGGCCGCTTAGCCCGGCCCACAACAGGCGCTGTCTTGCTTGTTGCCGCATCGCTCCACCACGGGCCTCGGCAGTATCGGCAAAGCGCCCAGTGTACCGTGTCGCCCGTCGTCATGGCGGCCTTCACCCATCTGCGCCCTCGCCCGCCGGATCTCGGCGCGCCCGCATACCCAACGGCGCCCTCGGCGTGCACTTCATGAAGTTCACCGCTGGTGAGTCGCACCGCCCATCAGCGGCGCCCGTAGCGCGTCGAAGCGAATCACGCCCGGCCGCGCGTCGAGTATTCGACGAGTGACGCGTCGCGCGTGCCTCCTCTCTTAGTAGGTTTAAATGCGGCGACGCCCTACATACTCTGATTACGATCCGTTTTAACTCCTCGTCTCTGTCTTCATCTTCGATCAGGTTACAATTTATTTAACAAAAAATAAATACACCTTAAATCTAGACTAGTCTATTACATTGATCAAATCAAAATGCCTAATCTACTCGTGGATTTTCTCACGAGAAAAACAAATCCGAACGAGTCGAATTAAAACCACATTCATTCATACGCATGAAAAATAAACACATTAAATAATTTAACAATTATTTACTAACATGAATACATAGTATACTACAGCACGTCTCGTGTTCTATGTGACATCTAATGTCACCTACACTGACCTAATAATATTTCTCCCACTTATACTCAAAGCAGATTGACAATGCTCTTGACACTCATTCCTTCCACATGTCTCGAATGTATGATACGAGGCGGACCCTTTGTGAATGGATCTGTCTGGGTTGTCTTCCAATCATGCAATCTTTGCCACCTCTATGTCTCATCTCTTAACGATTTCTCGTATAAGATGGTATTTTCTTTCTATGTGTTTCTGCGGCCTTGTGTGCTCTCGGTTCCCTTGAATTTGCAAATTGCTCTAATTATCATAGTAAAACCGTGATTGTCTTTGGGCAAATCGAGAACAACATCCAAGTCTACTAGGAAGTTCTTGAGCGAAACCACTTCTTTCCGCTTCACTGGCAACTACATATTCGGCTCCCATTGGTAATCTGGATGTATTTACGCTTAATGCTTCTCCATGTCATGGCTCCTCCCCATGCAAAACACACTACCGAGGTTGACTTTTTCCGAGTCTATGTGGAATTGGAAATTTAAGTCCGTAGTAACCGATGGGATTAACATCTCCAAATTTCAAATATAGTATTCAAGACACAACCTCGAGTGTTTAGTACATCTAGGAGTGAGAGGGTCGATGCTATTGATTTGTATTGGTCGAATGTATTCCAAAATTCCTATCAGTATTGTGTTTGTCTAAGTAACGTGTATGGTAGGTTGAATAAGATCGCTAGTCATACATGTGAAAAAGATTATTTTGGAAAGTTTGTTTTTACACTATACCTTTTGGGGTCTTATAAGAGGTCCTTGTTTGTATCACTACTTGTTATAGTGATGTTCTTAGCCATGAGGCTCGTATAGTCTAAATTAAGACTATACACAATTTTGAAATCCTTTGCAAATCGTTTTTAAGACTTCTGTTGTTTATATTTTATATGTTGTTGTTTATGTTGCATAACATTTTTAACAACACTCTGAAAATCACTCACACACCGCTTTAATATTTTTACTGGTGCTTTTTTTGCCCTGGCTGGGCTACATTTCTACATCCGCCCCTGTAATTATTAGTATTCATCATAAATTATACTCCCTCCGTCCCATACTCAACTGAACACTTTCCTTATCGGGCGTCCCATACTTAACTGAACATTTTCTAAAATGGAATACCCACTTTATTTTACACCCTTCACTTTATCACTTATTTACATCGATGCCACTCACTTAACCCAATTTATTATCCCACCCAATATCACTATTCCCCTAATTAACCGGCCCATATTAATCTTGAACTAACCCTAACTCTCATTCTCACTCATTTGCTCTGCCCCCATCCCATCGAAAACCCTAGACTTTCTCTTCTCTCTCTTCTCTCTCTTCTTGTATCCGCCTCAAACACCATTGTTGCTCTCTGTAAATCCATTGTTGATCTCTGTAAATTCATTCTTGCTCACAACTCTCTGTAAATTCATCGTTTCTCTCTGTAAATCTAAACATGGAATTCGAAAACCCTAAATCTCCCATCTCTGATTCATCTTTATGGCCAGACATCGACAATTTTAAGGTTTTTGAAGCAGATTCGGTTTGCGATTATTGGTGGGAGGAAAGGGGAGCTTTCAATTCTCAAGACCCATTGTCCAGAAAATGGAAAGAAGAGAGTAAGAGGGAGATGGAGGAGATGGAGGTGGAGAAATTGAAGCCCGATGTTGTATTCCCTGATTTTTGCGCATCAAATGGGGGTTCTCCCGATTATAGCGGCATGGTTGTTCAAGGCTCTTTGTCACCAGAATTGCCCTCTTCCGATGTGCTTTCCGATGATGTTACATCATTGTACGAGCCGATGCCCGGGAGTTTACCACCGTTCTCTGATAAGGAGTTTTGGTTGCATGAGTCCCAAAGGTCGTTTGTTGAGATGTTAATAATCCTTATTCCTTTGGTAAAAGAGCTCATTTACAGGTTATGCCTATCCTTTTTTACTTTCATGTTGCTATATGGCATGTAATGGTTTTGTTTGTGTTAATGCAACCTCTAGAAGTTTAAAATTTTCTAGATTAGGATGCTTAACATAAGCCCTATGATTACAATAAGTTATGAGGGTGTCAAAGGATGTTGGCTGTTTTATGGAAATTGGTGAACTTGTGTTAATTCAACCTCTAGGATGATTGTTGGCTGTTTTAAGATGGAAATTTGGTGAACTTGTGTTAATGCAACCTCTAGGATGATTGAACTAGACTAGGATGCTTAACACATGCCCTATAATGTCATTATTGTTGGGATTATACTGAAAAGTATGCTTTTACTTTATATAACCAAACTGGATTTTCTTATTTATTTACTGAAATAATATATTAATCATTGTTGCATTAAATATGCATGAATGTTACATATATTTATTGCAAACCCGTTCAATAAGTTTAGTACTTATTAAGTTGTAGTTAATTTGGTGATACCACATCATAGAAGATCAAATTAACACCTCCTCGTAATTAAGTACAAATTCACAACCCAGATGAAAATGAACAAACCATCATGAAAGGTTGAAGTCTAAGGCTCAGATTGGCTTGTCTTGACCAAGTGATTATACTAGTGCATTTAGATGCACTAAATAAGGACCTACAGGAGGATAAATTCTTTGGCACTGAATATACAAGAATTAGAACTCAGTGGTGTGTTATTTCTTAATCTCCGTCCCTTAAATAGGATCGTGTGAACTTAATAACTATTGCTTTGACTTATGATAGGAAGAGAGTCATTGTGATTCGATACCTTATATCTTGGGCAATATTATTAATTACATGTCGATTGCTGACATTTAATATGGAGAATCGTTAATGCAAGCATCGTCTTGCTTGATTTGTCCCCTTGGTGGGCTCAGAATCTTTACCATACCAAATCTTGCAAGTGGAAATTTATTTCCGGTATGGATAATAATGTTGAGTTGTCTTTACTCTAAGGACAAAGATATTAATTAATATAAAGCTTGTTCAGTGGCTTTATTATTTAATGGACTAAGATAATCTTAAACACGGGAAATAATGACCGGGAGCCATATTATAGAAAAGTCGTAATATGGGTTAAGATGGATAGTTCAATATTAATTTTATAGTGGAATAAATTAATATTAATGGACTTGAATAATATTTGGCCAAATATTATAGCTTCATAGTCCATTGGAGGTCCAATCTTAATTCTCCTATAGACCCCTCAAATAGCCCAAAATAAAGTCCAATTTGTGAAAAGGAGAAGAAAATATTCTTGCCTAATATTTCCTAATATTTTCGAAAATTGTAGGAAAAAGAGAAAGAAAGATTTTCTTGATTTTCTTGAAAAGATTTTATGGAAAGAGATAAGTATTCTTGGAATACATAATTATCCCATAAATTCAAGAAGTCAAATCTTGATTCCTATTACCTTGTATTTTTCGAAAATAAGGGGATAAAGGGGAATAAGATTTTTATGGAAAAATTTAATTAAGGAGAAAAGAATATAGGAGATATATTCAAGATTTCTTGGAGATCAAGAAAAAAAATTTATCCCTTATTTTTTCATTGAAAAAAATCGGCCCCCTTGTCCTATAAATAGGGGATGAATTTTTCATCCCCAATGCAATTCCATGTGTTGGAAATATTAGAAATCCACAAAGGTGGTGGCAAAATATTTTTAGTTTTCTGTCTTGTTAAACTCGTTCGTGTGAATCCTCCCACCGGATTACGTTCGTGGACTTGTGACATATTTGGGAAGGCTCTTTGGGTTGATCCATCGTCTCAAAGGTTGTCTCTACAAGAGGTATGTAATCTCGTAACTCCTAGATTCCGCATGCTTAGGATTTAAGTGGATTCTGATGCGCATGATGCTTATTGCTTGTTTAATTATTATGTTGAATTTATTTAGGATTAATTCATGTTAGTAATTAATTATTTAATTTAAATATGTATTTAAAATCATCTCGAATAGATCCGGACACCCATATTTTCCCAACACTTCTTCCTAATGATCTTAAACACCTTAGATTTGTTATTGTAATACTTCTTATCATTAGGATCAGATTCATACATTGGTACCTCATCATCATTAGAATCAGGGTTGGAGTTCTCAGGTTCTGAACTTGCTTCTTTGTCCGAAGATTTTTCAACTTCCTCATTCTCTTTCTCAAATGACTCATCTGATGGTTCAACATTATCAGCAGCAACAACAAGTGAAGGTTCATTCCTTTTCTTAGTGTGTGCCTCTCACTTTGCCAAGATTTTATTGATTGTAAGACCCCCCCTCCGAATCATTAGTCTGATAACCAGATTCAGCAACAGGAACACCATGACTCTACATTGGTGCATCTTTGTCTGATTCAAAGAAAGATCTAAATCTTCCACCATGATTGGGTTTGAAGAACCACCATCTATCTTTTTTTGTCGCTTGTTAGTGTAATTCACTCATCTACCAAGAGTTGTTTGAGACACCCTGTGCTTTCCCCAACGGCCACGAGCAGGTGCAAGTTGTTTCTTCCTCAGCTTAACAATCCTTAGCTTCTCCCTTAAGCCTTCAAAGTTAGAAGAATCGGGTTTACCCATCTCAATATCGGGTTTTTCAACAGGCTTGTCAGAAGGGTTTTCATCGGGCTTGTTAGAAACAGATTTTTTTAGGATTTTTAGTAAATTGTTGTGGGGTAATCTCTAGGGGTTGAGAAGAAGAGGAAACATCAATGTATTTTGATATATCAACGGGTTTTGAACCTACAAAGACTTCTGGAAACGACGAGGGTTTTTTCTCCAAAATTTGAAGAATGATTTGCGTATCAAGGAATTCGACATGAAATCAGGAATCAAAACAGGGTTTGGTTTAGCTTAAGTTGATGAGGATGATCAATCAACATTTTTTGTAATATTTTCTGCCGATTTTGAGGCCATTTCAGCAAGAAGATCCAAAGGGTTTGAATGTGTTGGAGAAGAGAGGATTTCTGATACGATTGAAGGGCTCGAATAACCTGAAAGGTTTCATGTATCAACCATCCTTGTTTCTATTTCCACCAATCACAATCAACCTTGTATTAAAATAATATTATAATGAGAATATGAGGGAAAAGTGAGCATAAGATTGAAATAATGATTTAACACAAATTAAATCAAAAAACACCCTGATCCCTTTAGCAACATAAATGTTATCGACTTTTCAAAATAACATCACAAACAAAAATGATCTTAAGTAGAGATTAAAGAGAAGTTATCACACACAAATTTACAAAAATCGAGAAGGCGTTAGGAATGAAATAACCACCCACTAAGGTAGTATGATCGTGTGATGGTGTGAAAAAAAAACCAAAAAATAATTTTGAAAACCACCAAACTATATCTGAAAAACTAAATACACAATAGATTGAAATAACAAATTAAATCTAAAGTTTAACTTAAATTGAAATCAAATAAGTTATGCCTGATTAGTAAAAATTCAAATCCATTATGTTTCACAAAATATCAGCACACATATATCTCAACACTAATCCAAGAGTGAGGGAGAAGGGGTCAATTAACAATCTGCTACAATCCATCAACATGTACAAAATTTTATAAGCATCACTCAACGGTTGGAGGTGGAATCGGGCCAAAAATGGAATTTTTTCGACGAAATTGGCGTACAGGTACTTTTTGAGACATTCATGGAGGACGAGGATCAAATTCGGAAGATGCCCTTTAACTTACTTTGGTTGAGTTTGGCACCAAGAAGAGTCCAAGCAATTGTTTGAAAAATCTTGAGACAGTGTTTACCAACAAGAGACAACTTGAAGAAAATTGACGTTATACAAGACAATGGTGATACTTCTTGTGTTTTTTGTGGAGCTCAATAGGAAAATGCGGAACATTCGTTCTTCGTATGCAAGTTCTCCACAAAAATCTGGAGCTACATCTACAAATGGGCAAACATAGAGATGGTACCTCACACTGATCCTTGCATACACTTTTAACAGATTAGTGATATGCTTGGGCCCCTTTCGCGAGGTGATATTACTTCTACCATTTGGCTTGACACGGTTTGGGCAATTTGGAATTGTAGAATCAATATATTTTTAGAAGATATTGGTTCGAATCCTTTTTAGATATCGGAGGAGGTCAAAGCTAGGAGTTGGTCTTGGATCGTGGCGAAGAATTCAGATTTTAGAGACTTACCTTTTGTGAAGTGGTGCAAAGAAATGAGGAACAATTAGTAGTTATATTATTTGATAGGCTCAAGTTTTAAAACTATTGTGAAGCCTTGGTGTCATGTTAACCTTTTTCATTGTAAGGGTTGGGGTACCCCTTGTACCTCAATTTTTTTATCTTAATATATTCTTTTCTTGGCTGATAAAAAACGTGGAAGGGAAACTTTCCTGTGAAATATGTCATCGTGAATTATTAATTAAAATGGAAAGGAGCTAAAAATTCGTGGATCCTACCCGTGTCAAATCGGGTGAAGCGGATATTTCCTAACATTAACCGTATTATCTCAGCTGAGATTCCAGATCAACAAAGTGATTCAGACTATTATAATGTCGTAGAGATTTTATGATGCACGACCCATGTGGTGTTGCAAGACCAAAATCGCCATGCATGTCTAAGAATATTTGTCCCAAACATTTTCCAAAGAAATTTATTGAATCAACTAGTGTGGATGAAGAAGGGTGCTCTGTGTATAGAAGTTGAAATGGTGGTAGAACAGTGATGAAAAATGAAATTGGATTGAATAACAGACATGTTGTTCCACACAACCGTTACTTATTATTATAGTACGGTGCTCACTTGAACGTGGAATGGTGCAATCAATCCAGATCAATAAAATATTTATTCAAGTATGTCAATAAAGGGCATGATCAGGTCACTACATCATTTTACAAGAGTGCTAACGAGGATGGGACAATATCGAATATTGACGATATCAACATGTACTACAAATGTAGATGTATATTCAGTATCGAAATCCTCCGGTTGAACGCATAAGCTTCAACCTTGCAAATGAACAGTCTGTTAGATTCTCCAATTCAGACCCAATTGATGCGGTTCTCCAGCGGCCTTTGGTGAATGGAACATATTTCTTGCTTGGTTTGAGGTGAACAAGAAATATAAAGAGGGTGGAGATTCGGCATATAAAGAGGGTGCAAATTCACATATGTTGAGTTTCGTCAACAATTTGTTTGGAAAGCACCAAAGAGAGGGTGGACAAATAGGCAATGAGGTTTTTCCATGAGGCGCATTTTCTATGTGCCTCCTAGAAGTGGAGAGCTCTACTGTTTAAGGTATTTGCTTAATTTCATGTGTGGTGCTACGAGTTTTGACGACATAAAGACTATGGATGGCGTGCTGCATGCGACTTTTCGTGATGCTTGATATGCATGTGATCTCTTAGATGACTATAAGAAGTACTCTAATAGTATTATATAAGTTAGTCAGTAGGAGTCAATTCATTCTCTAAGATATCTCTTTGCCACATTGTTATGTTCAGATTGCTTGAACCGTCCTGAAAAAGTATGGGAGAAATGTAAGACGCATCAATCAGATGATATTTTGTACAAACGACGTAAATTATTAAATCACCAAGATATGTTTCACACCACTTATTATAAAAAAAAGTGTTTGATTAATTTTCCAGTTAGGTATATATATGCAATTTAATTGTACACTAATCTAAATTTGTATGACATAGATCTGCCGTTAACGAAGAATGAAATAAAGAATCTTACTTTGGTTGAGATTGAGAATACGATGCGGAAATTCGGAAAGTCTCTTCGAGATTACGAAGCAATGTCATTCCCGGATATGTCAAGCGCATCATCTATGCAAAATAAGTTGATACATGATGAATTAAGTTACGATCGAGTTGCTTTAGGAAAGGAGCACATGTTAGGGTTATACTGGAAAGTATGTTTTTTACTTTGTATAACCAAACTGAATTTATTATTTATTTACTGAAATAAATTATTTATCACTGTTGCATCAAATATTATTGAATGTTATATATATTTGTTGCAAACCTGTTCAATAAATAGTACGTGTTACATTGTAGTTAATTTGGTGATACCAGATCACGGAAGATCAAATTAACAGTTCCTCGTAACTAAGTACAAATTCACAACCCAGATGGAAATGAACAATCCATCATGAAAGGTTGAAGTGTAAGGCTCAGATTGACTTGTCTTGACCAAGAGATTACACTAGTGCATTATGATGCACTGAATAGGACCTACAAGAGAATAAATTCTTCGGTACTGAATATACAAGAATTAGACCTCAGTGGTTCGTTATTTATTCATCTCCGTCCCTTAAATAGGATCGTGTGAAATTAATAACTATTGCTTTGACTTATGATGGAAAGAAAATCAACGCGATTCGATACCTTATATCTTGGGCAATATTATTAGTTGCATGACGAAATTGCTAAGATTTAATACAGAGAATCGTGTGCAACTACGGCTTGCTTGTTTTGTCACCTTGGTGGGCTCAGAAGCTTTATCATACCAAATCTTGCAAGTGAAAATTTATTTCCGGTATGGATAATAATGTTGAGTTGTCTTTACTCCAAGGACAAAGATATTAATTAATATAAAGTTTGTTCAATGGCTTAATTAATTAATGGACTAGATAATCTTAAACACGGGAAATAATAATCGGGAGCCATATTATTGTGAAGTCGTAATATGGGTTAAGATGGATAGTTCAATATTAATTTTATAATGGAATAAATTAATATTAATGGACTTGAATAATATTTGGCTTAATATTTGAAATTCATAGCCCATTGGAGGTCCAATCTTAATTCTCTTAAAGGCCCCTCAAATAGCCCAATTAAAGTCCAATTAATGAAAAGGAGAAGAAAATATTGTTGCCTTATTTTTCCCAAAATTTTCGAAAATATTAAGAGGGGAAAGAAAAGATTTTCTTGATTTTCTTGGAAAGATTTTATGGAATTCTTGAGATACAAGTTTATCTCATAAATTCAAGAAAAGTCAAAGATATTTTTCCTTCCCTATTTAATTGGAATTTTCGAAAATTAGGGACAAGAGGGAGGAGAAGATTTAGTTGGGAGATATTTTGGGAAATACAATATATTGGATATATTCAAGATTGTATCTTGAGAAAGAAGCAAGAAAATTTTCCAATGACCCAAATTAGGTCAAAATTTTCGACCACCCCTTGTCTTATAAATAGGGGATGAATTTTTCATCCCCAATGCAATTCCATGTGTTGGAAAAATTAGAAATCCACAAAGGTGGTGGCAAATATTTTATTTTCTCCTTTGTTAAAATCGTTCGTGAGAATCCTTTCACCGGATTACGTTCGTGGACGTGGGACATATTTGAGAAGGCACTTTGGGTTGATCCATCGTCTCAACGGTTGTCTCTACAAGAGGTATGTAATCTCGTAACTCCTAGATTCCACATGCTTAGGATTTACGTGGATTATGGGTATGCATGTTGCTAATTGCTTGTTTAATTATTATGTTGAATTGATTTAGGATTAATTCATGTTAGTAATTAATTGAATAATTTAAATATGTATTTAAATACACCTCGAATAGATCCGTGCATCCCTTATTTCCCAACAGCACAATCATTTGGTAGCTAATTTAACTGTCAAGCAACACTATGTTTATGATATGGTAATGGATGCAGTAGATTCACGTTGTGGGGGTGTCTTCTTCGTATATGGCTACGGAAGTACTAGAAAATATTCCTATGGACGACATTGTTTACGGTGGTTAGGTCGAGGGGAAAATTGTTCTGAACGAGGCTTCGAGTGGCATAACTTCACTTTTACTTCCCAGTGGCCGAACTGCTTATTCGAGATTTTCAATCCCTCATAATCCAAATGAGAACTCAACGTGTTCCATCAGATATGGTAGTCAACTAGTAGAGCTTATTGTTAGAGCAAGTCTTATAGTTTATGATGATGCTCTAATGATGCACATATATTATTTTGAAGCATTGAATAGAACTCTAAAAGACATCATGCAACTGTGCAATCCATTGAACAAGAACGGACCATTTGGAGGCAAAATTGTTGTTATTGGAGGGGATTTCCACCAAATTTTGTCATTGATTCCTAAGGGGTCTCGACAAGATATCATCCATGCGACCATTAATTCTTCGAATATATGCAGAGGCTACAAGCTATTGAAGTTAACTAAGAATATGAGGTTGCAAACACAAGGGTCAACAATTGTACATAATGAATTAAAAGAGTTCTCCGAATGGATTGCACGTATCGATGATGATCATGCAATTGTTGAAATTCCAGAAGATCTCATAGTAAAATCTTCAAGTGATCCAATTTTATCCATCGTGCAAAGTACGTATCCATCTTATATGAATTCTAGAGACAATATGAGTTTTTTGAAGGATCGTGCTATACTGGCACTGACGCTTGATTTCGTTGATATCGTGAAAGAGCATATGTCTTCATTGAATTCTGGTGAGGCAATGACGTATTTAACTTCGGACAATGCATGCAAGTCTCATGCAAATGTCGATTTACTGGTTGATCTACACACCCCAGAGTTTCTAAATGGAATAGGGTGTTCAGGTGTTCCTAATCACGAGCTAAAGCTGAAGGTTGGCACTTCTGTAATGTTGTTGAGAAATATAGATCATTCACTTGTTTTGTATAATGGTACTCTACTGGTAATTACTAAGCTTGGATCACATGTTTTAGAAGCAAAGATTAAGTGTGGCAGCAACACTTGCCATAAAGTTCTGATCCAAGAATATCATTAACTCCATCAGATGCGAGGTTACCGTTTCAAAAAGAACAATTTCCCTTGATCATATATTATGCTATGACAATAAATAAAAGTCAAGGCCAGTCACTCTCTCATGTTGGACTGTTGTTAAAAAAACTCGTTTTTAGTCGCAGACAATTATATGTTGCAATTTCAAAAGTAACTAATCACATAGGTCTTAAAATTTTAATGTGTGATGACAAATTAAAAAAAAACGTTGTATATAAAGAAATCTTTCAAAATTTGTAATATGTACTCCCTCCTATTCAAAATATAAGATGTTTTGATTTTTTAACTATTTATCTATTATATGATGTTTTGGCTTTTATTTCCCTACATTGCCATTATTTATTACTCTTTTTAAAAGAGTCTCCCATGTTTTCATGGTAAGCTTTCCAATAATTAAGGCATGACATTAAAGATAAATTATCATTAAATAAGAACAATTTTGGAATATTTTTTTCTTATTAATAAACGTGCAAAAAATCAAAACATCTTATACTTTGAATAGGAGGGAGTATCTGTTTAATTAGATCGGGTATTTGCTTTGTATGCGCAAAATATATCTTAATCAATAACATATTACAACACAACAATATTATTGATAATTCATATCAGACGTGTATTAAAAACTTGATAAATATAATTTTATAATTTTTATATTACAAGTACAACAATATAATTACAAAATTAATGCACTTATATATAAAAATTACTTAATTATAAAATGATTCTAAACATTAATATAATTATAAATCACGGATGAAAATACTAGTTCCTATAAAAGTACAGTTTGTAGTGTATTAACATTTTTTAATATATAAATTAATATTTCTCATCCCATAAGCTAATACTCCTACTTTTAAAAATTACTCATATTTTTTAACAAATTTTTTTTACTGACTTGAGCAAATCTTTTTAGCAAATGGATCATAATTAGATCAAATCTTTTTTTTATAAAATATTATATACACCATATTCACCGTACATCACTATTATTATTACTTATAAGATCAACATTTTACATATAAAATGTTGATCTTTATAAACAATAATAACAACAGTGTACGGTGTACATAATACCTTCTCATTCTTTTTTACCGGATCACGCATGTTTTACTCTGCTATATGTTCAGGACGAACTGGTATCTCAATTCTCAATGTGAAAGTAGGGAATAAATTAATCACTAACAAAAGCATGATATTGGAGTAAAAAATTCAGGCTCCAAAACTTTTCTAAAGTCTTTGTTGGAGCCCCACATAGATGACTAATCTCCCTTATATTACAAAATGATCCAAATACAATTAGGTGGAAGAAATTAAAAGTTTGACAAAAAATTGTATAGACCTAATTTATACTATAAATTTTATTTTTATTTTATGCATAACATTTGACCCTACACAGGATATAGTACGGGTTAAGTTTAATGATATAAAAAAATGTGTTGGAAATAAATGAAATGACTCAAATAATCCAAATTCATAGCATAGACCTGGTTTATCGGAAACTTACTTTAAAAGTCAGAGTGTCACTAAACACACCCCAAAATCCTCTAAACACACCCCATAATCTTTAAAATAAAAATAGATATATATAAAATGAATGTTACCCTATATAAATATGGGATACTATTTTGTCTTTCTTTTAAGTTTTATTTATTTTTATTTTAGTCCTCTAAATTTTTTTCACTTTAAAATTGATTCTACTTTTTGTAAGTTTAGTTTTCTAAAATTATTATACATGGAAAAATTATTAAAAAAAATTGAAAAAAATAAATTAAAATATAAAAATAATAAAACAGTAACTATATCTTTAAAATGGACTAAATAAAAAAATAAAATAAGCAAAAATTGATAAAAAAAATCTGAAAAAAAATAAAATAAAATTTTATAAAATATTATTAAATCTTCAAAATAAGTAAATTAAGAAAAAATAAGAAACCAATTAAAACTAAACAAAATATTAAAAAATAAAATAAATCATCAGAATTAATTTAATTAAAATGGGGTTTTCAGATTTTATTTAGTTTTACTGATTTTTTTAATCTTAATTATTTTTTAGATTTATTTATTTTTAAATATTTTACAGATTTCATTTAATTTTTTCAGTTTTTTTTAATTTAGTTTACTTTTTAATGTTTTTATTTTGTATTTAACTTTTTTATGATTTTGAAGATTTTTCTTTGTAATTAAGTTTTTGAATTTATTTATGTTTGAAATAATTTAGTTGACTTTTTTGTAATAAATTTCTGATCTTATATAAAATTTTAAGAATGTTTTATAAAAAAATAATGAATACAAATGAATCAAATGATTTTTTTAGGAGAGAAATATTCATGAGAAAAGGAAAGGTGGGAAAGTGTTATTTTTATATTTTGATAGAAGAAGGATATGATAGAAAAAAATGGGGTTTATTTAGTAATGCATGTTAATTTTTAAATTTTATTGGGGTGTGCTTAACAAATGGGGTGTGTTTAGAAGATTTTGCGGTGTGTTTAGTGGCACTTTAAAAGTTATTAGTATATAATTAATTAATTTTATGAGTAATAATGTAATTTGTGCAATTTTTACCCACAATTTTAAAAATCAATCAATTTTACTTTTTCCGAAACATTTATATACTAAAAAATATTAATTCTAATCCTTTATTTATATAAACTAATAGTGGTAGTGTAGGTCCCGAAGGGTTTGAAAGCGTAAGTCTCAGACTTAAAAAAAACTTTCGTCTTGGATCGGTGTCTTGGCGGATAGCTTTGATCAAGTCTTGAATCGATTCGATCGATCGATAACTAACTTATCAACGCCCGGATTCGATTCGGTAACTATCGATTAATCGACGTCTGAAGCTTAAGTTTTACCCGTGAAAAACCGGTTTGTATAAATCGATTCCAAGTTTTATCTTTTAATCGGATGTGAAATCAAACCGTCGGATCGAAGCTTGGTGTTTGCCTCGATCTTAACTTAGAATGTATGCGCTTTAAGATTGTGCGATGTGAGAGCGCTTAATCAAAGCAAGAAAAAACACAAAGATTTATAGTGGTTCTGGACAAACCATCCCTACATCCACTCTTCCTTTCCGAAGGGCACCAACTTAACCCACTTAACCGACATTGGATTTAGATTAGTGTGTTAGTCCAACACAAAGACACCAACAGATGTTTTAAGAGTTCTCACTCAAACGATCCCGTAAATCAATTATTAGAAACCCTAGATCGAATCTTGCTAAACAACTTATCCTAACTTGGGGGTTTGGGTAAGATTGTTGAGGTTCCAACTATGAAATCTTTTTCGTATAAGCAAATTGATAAATATTGGATGAAAAAAGATTTCTTGCTAAGAACTTATGGGATGAACACAATATAAAATAAGCTTGTAGTTGTGTTCTTCGCGGAAATCGACTATAGTTTGAGCTTCTTGATTATGTTGTTTGTCCCAAAGATTTCCGTATTTCACTCAAGTGTGATCCCATATTTATAGACCTTGAGATCAAAAGCCGTTGGAGAAAGCAATTTGAATCTCGAGGCTATTTTAAATAAATTTCGTGGCTTGATGTGGCGTCTTGAGAAACGGCATGGTCAAAGTTTATAATTGAGAGAGAGCAACATCGAATCCCGCGATGTCATTTCTGTTCATTCTCTTCCTTATTGGATGAAAGCCTTGCTTTGCGGTGTTGTTCCTCCAACTAAGGTTGGTATTCATTTTGTTCGGATCGCAGACGTATGATAAGATGAAACATCGGTTTTTTCTTCTTATGAATCTGAATCGATCTGTCTCTTCTCGCGCCTTTTGACTTAGCTTCAAACTGGTGACTCACGGTTGATGTAGGTCTTCGGTCTTATCTTCCGGAAGTCATCGATCTTCTAGTATAGAGGTTTGAGTTTCATGACTTCCGAAGTTATCGACAAGATCGGTTAGATCCGATCTTCCTGCTTAAGTTTAGCGTTATTCATGGGATATCGAACTTTCTTCCGAATCTTCAGATTCGACCTTTACATATTGAGTTCCCCCTCAATATGTGACCTATCTATTACATCGATTTTTCTATACAATCATTATCAACTGGGTCTCCTATATAGCGATAATGTAAACATCGATCCTAACAGATCTATTACATGTGTTTTTGGAACTTTCATCAAAACTATAAATTTCCCAACAATTTCCCCTTTTTGATGAAACCAAAACACTTGAGAAACCAAACAGATTGATTAGTATAGAATGATTAAAGAGCAATGTCGAGGAAGACAAATTTTGTCTTGGGATCGAAAAAAAATAAACTTTTCATTAGATAAGATGATTACATGTTACATCGGAAAAGTTGAATTTAAAAAAACTTGATCCCTAGACGTCTTACAATCTTCACTCCTTGGGCTTGTATCCTTTTTCTCTTTGGTCTTGTGGAATGTTGAAAATCGATAGAGTTTCCATTTGACATCGGTTATGTTCTTGATCGTTATCCGTGATTTGCTCAAGATGTCAAAGTAGAATCTCTCAAATGCCAATCTGTCAAATGAGCCATCTGCGCTTTTTGAGTATATTAACAGATCATACTCTTGGCGAGATATCTTTACATTTATAAGCTTGGCTTCATTTTCCAGAATACTTGAAAAGTCTGGATATTTATTCTGTAACCAGTTGAGGAACTCATCATCTGGTGATTCTTCTTTTGGGACAAGATCAAGGACAAAGGCATCTAGAAGCCATTCACTTCTGATCTTATTCCATTCCTCAAACCTCTTGGCGTGTGCAAATTTTTTTGGTATAATCTGCCGACTCTTTGCCTGGCAACAGAGGTTCAAAAGTGCGATTTTTTCCGATTAATCCTTTCTTAGCCCTTGATTTGAACTTCTTTTCAACCCTTACCTTGTACGTTTTTTACGTCCTTCTTTCTTCTTGATTCTCTACATTCTTTGGACAATTTTACACTAGCTCCTTATCACCAGATTACTAGTCATTTATATACGGGAGCTTTCTGGTCCGAGTAATTCCAGATTTTTGATGTCCCAAAGACCCGACCTTTCTTGCAATTGAGCTTTGTCCATGGGCCTTGTCTTCTGATGTGTCAGTTGGTTTCTCAGATCCTTCCCCCTTTTTGGTTTGAGCAAAAAGCGCATTGAGGTGGGAAGTCAGAGACCCAAAGTTGACTGACAATGCCTGATTTAAATCATTAGCAGATAAACCTGAAGATTGAGTTTAGATTCTCGAACGATTATGTCGGCTCTTTCTTGGCAGTTTCCATTGTTGCAGAGAGTGTCCAAATCATTTTGTCAAATTTCTCTTCTGATAACTCGAGCCTTTTCTCAGTGAGCGTCAGAAAAGAAGATTGAGTTTCATCCACCTGTTTCAGCTTGTCATCAACTGATTTTGTAAGCTCAATTATGGTGGACATGGATTGGGAGAACTGATCTCTGATTGCTTCGTTTTGTTTGAGACTGATTTGTCTCTGATCAGTTAGCACTCCCTCAATCTCTTCTTTCAGGAGATCTTTGAGACAAGATCTGATCTCCTGAAGTTGATCAGTGGTGATTTGGGATGTAGGAATTGGATCCATCACTTGATCAGGTTCAGTTGTTTGTGCCTCCGGTGGTTGGTCGTGAATGCAACACAGTTCCACTTTCATCGGCAGACTCGGCATTCACCATTTCAGTCATTTATTCTTGAGCGGTCTCGACTTCTCTTCTTCCGTGGTTCAACTTCCTCGTGGATCGAGCTTTCAAGTTGCTCGGATATGAGCTCAATCCCACTTTGGCGAGACTTCCTCATATCACAAAATCTGCGAACTCATCCGCACCACCCATCTGTTCAACAAGTAAGATAAGATCGAGAAGCTTTTTTAACTGAGATCTCTCCAGTGAGGATCTCCATGACTTCTTCTCGATGGCGGGATGGGCGACCCGGTTGTGGATACATCTCATCAATCTCCGCTCAATTCTTAGTCGACCATTTTTCGGTGATGGTCTTTGTTGATCTGGATCGCAGAATGATCATCCGCATTACATTGGATGAGATGTGGAATTCTTGAATCGTTGAAGTTATCGATTGGTTCAACCTCGCAGGGGTCTGCTTTGTAGTGGCGGTTAATGTCTGGTTCGGGAATGATCTAGCATGCTCTGCGGCCTTTAGTCTGGCGGTGAATCGAATGTTGAGGAGAAGTAGATTTATCGACTTGTGCTTCTACCTCGGATCGTTCTGAGCCCTCGGGTTGATTTGTCGATTACATTCTTTGTTCAACGCAATTTGTTTCGGCGTTTTTTTCTTCTTCGACATCTTCTAGTCTTATCGAAATTAGGTAGGTTAACTTTGCTTTCTTTGGCCTCTTCTCCATTTTATGTGGAGCAAGCGGTTGGATGAGGACTTCTTTGCTCTTTCCTTTCTTGAATCGTCTTGGCCCATATATAAGCTGAAGTTGATGAGAGGAAGGCATTGTAGGACTTGATCCATTCAGATATTCGGTGATTGGCGGTTTGTCTTTTAATATATTTTTGTTGAGATTCTTGATTCTCTTTTTCGGAAAGACCATATAAATTTTTTCGTGTTCTTGGAATGGCTTTTCGAGGAGCGTGCCAATTGATGTTCTGAGCCCCATCAATTATTCTTTGCCATCTTTGTACATTTTTTTGGTGATGTGAGAGAGCATAGCATAAATGAGATTCCCATGATCGTTCTTGATGAATGTCAAACATGATCTGTACTTTCTTTTGAGCATTGGCCATGAATCCGGTTTGTCGATGTTTAAAAAGCTCCCCTCGATTTCTTCATCCTCATTCTCCTCATGTGTGCGGAGAGATTATACCCTTTTAGCGAATTCTAGCAGACAATGATGTCTTGCATTTGTCGATCGATTTCTTCTCCGTTGGTCGGTTAAATCTCCTGGCTTTTCTGTATCCACACTCAAATTTTGCAAGAATTGAAGTGTTTCATCTTTGCATCACCGGATTGCGAAAGAAGCGAGCAATATGTTTCGATCCGAATTTCTTGATTTGTTCCACCTCCATGGATTCGAGAATCCTCGGTGGTTCCAAATCGAACGAACTTATCCTCGAAGATCTTCGTTGCGATTCCGCATAATTGCACATGATCTTTCCAAGTCCATGAGTGGCCATCTACATGTGAGATAGACTCATTAAATTTGTGCATAATTAATATCAATATCATCTTTACAAAACAAAAGGCAATGAAGCATAATTTCCTAAAAACAACTTTTGAAAACAATGTTTTTAACGGAAAGAAAGATTCATCATTAAGCTTAAAAAGAAAATATTACCGATTCAAATTTTCGAGAGACGATTTTGAAACGTAGAGTAAAATTTGAAGTTTTTCAATGAGAGTAATGCGAGTTTGTGAAGCAGAAAAACTCTGGTAAGGTTTGATGAATCTTTATATAGAGGCGGAGGGTACAATAAGACAAGATTTTGAAGATCAATCGTTTTGAAAAGATTATGCGCTCCAGATTTAATCGTAGGGTTGGAAAAACGTACAAAAAACTTTTGGATTTAAAAGCACGATCAAGTAGCGGTTAATACATGTACCCCACGTCCGCATTAAATGATTTGCAGAGTACACGTCCACAAGGATAAATGGGTACAAGAAGGCAAATAAAATCGAATCCGATCCGATAAATAAATAAAAAAGAGAAGAGAGATCATCGGTTGGTGATGTTGTTATCATCAATATTACTTGTCAATGTTGATTCCACTTGTTGATCTTAATCATTCTCGCCTAAGCCTTACGAAATTTCCCAACTATGATCCTTTTAACCGATCTTCTCGATTCAACGATTTGTTGAAACTTCAGGCAATTTTCCTTGAAAGTACGTCGATTTTCCTTTTTTTTCCGCCTTGATCGGTTGAAGTTCCCCTTCAACCGATATTTCGATATAGATATATATCCGATTTATTGGAGTTTCAAGCAAAAGCAGATCTCTCTCATCCGATCATGCTTTCGTAAGTAATCGATTTTGGTTGACCTTATCGATTCTTTTTCGATAAAGCCATTCTTGGGATAAGTGTTACCGCCAAAACTTAGTCTAGAGTAGTAGCTTCTATTCCCTAAGTAGGCGTGATTGACATGCGTAAATATCGTCTGAATCTCTCGATATGTCAATCAACCGTAAATTTATCCAATTATCGATCGCGTGATTTCTACATCATTGTCCTTTTGATCTGAAATTTCTGATAGGCTTCTTGAAACCGACAATTGCATTTGCATCCTTGCTTGGCCTCTATAAAATGGACCAATGTTTTACACAACATCACCCATTCACCATACTTATCTTCTTTGTAAGAATCATGTATCTTGGTGAACCCTTGTTTCCAAGACTTCCTAAGAAACACTTTTACACCCTTTTATATGGTTTCATCTTCTCAAATCAACCCTTTTGCATCCCTCATTCTTTTTTTCTTCATCATCTTCGATTTCACATAATTCTGCAAAAGCTTCTCTACCACCAGTATCTCTTTATTTGTAACCGAGACACTTCTCCTAACCGTATGCACCTTGTGTGTCTATCTGGATGACGTAACGGAACCATTTTTAATGTAAAATATCATGACACATGTGCCCATGAGATCGATGACCAACTCTTTGGCACACGTGCTCCATTTAAAAATTTGGAGAGCCCTACTACTCCTCCTTTTAGGGCTCTGGCTTAGTAATCTGTCAATGCCGCTCTCACTTCACTTGGAGAGTCCATCGGGTTTGCGGCATGGGATTACCTTTTGAAGCCTCCCCCCTCGCCTGTTAAGTGGGGAAAAATGAAATTTCATAAAATCTCTCTCTCTTCCCTCATTAACATTTAACTTATGAGTTCGGGTTTGGGTTTGGATCTTTGGTTTAGGGTCCTAGGTTTAGGATTTTGGTTAACATATGTCTTTCCCGGGTCTTCTTGTACTTGTAACTTTCGTAATGTAACCTCACCTTCGGGTTTTTATCAATGAAAAGTTCTCAGTATTTCATTTTGTTGTGTAAATTCACTTTCTTATCGCGATTGATATTCTTAATCTCTGAATCTTGCTTGTTGAATCACAAAGAAATACTATAACCAACTTGATTTAATCGGATAATCCTTTAAACCCGAGCATTTACCTTAAATCGATAAACCTTGAATCGATCGATTCCTTTAAACCGATAGACTTAAAATCGATAATACTAAAATCGATCATCCGTAGCGTGTATGTCGATCGATTTTTGCATATCGATCTCTTGAGATCGATTAAGATACCAAACTCAACTCGATTTCTCTCGATCCGGTTAGTCTCTTAACCATTAGTTCGAGAGCATTCCATCAAACATTTTTTTGGTGACATTTCTCCAAGATCTAGAAGTCCTAGCTCATTGCATAAATCTCTGAATCGATCTCGGTAGTGGCTTGGTTAGAATATCGGTATACAGATATCGGTATGAATCTTTTCCATTCGATATTCTTCTTTTCAACGTGATCTCTTATGAAGTGGTGTCCGACATCTACATTTGCATCTTGTATGTAGAACCGATTAAATTGCATAAGACTATCAATCAATAACGTTCTTAGCTAATGTTGTAATCCTCACCTTGGATCGAGCATTACAACAATTCCTAATATATTACTTGATTGTTGATGTCGCAATATGTCAAAAACCACGAGATGGGTTTACTTCCTAAGAACCGACATGTTCCCGAGGTTGATTTTTACGTCGATCTTGCAACCTCCATAATCGAATCGAGAATACCCACTAAGCTTTAGATTATCATCGAAAGGTTTATTGTTCCCTTCGAATAAGAATCCGCTTAACCATTGGATTTGCTCGAATTACATACACCTCATTGATATCCGGTCCGTTTTGGCGGTCGGTATAATAAAGATCCAATGAGAGCCCTATATTCCTTCGATTTGTTTTTTACCGGCCATCTCGGATCCATCTTGAATCCGGTCATCATAGGAATTTTGGCTTCCTATTTTTTGATTCCAAACTTAGCCAAAATATTCCTAGTGTACTTTGCTTATTTGTTTAACTTGGAGACCTAAAAGTAATTCATCCGACCCATCATGGACATCTCGAATTTCCCTTGCATCGGTTCTTTGAATCTTTCACATAGTTCTTGTTTGGAGATCCAAGATGATGTCGCCCACGTTTCGAATATCTTCTCCATCTTCTATTACAATAAGGTTACGTCCCATTCGCCTTTAGTGAACCCACTTTCGATCAAGAACCGAGAGTGTATCATACCGATTTGTTTTCATCCCATAAAGAGCTTTTCTTAAACGATACACTTGGTTGCCTTTTTTCAAAGCACGGAGGTTGTTCGACATAAACTTCCTCCGCTAGTACCCGTTTAAGAAAGCACTCTTTCGTCCATCTTACACGATGAACCCTCGTAGGAGGAAGCATCATGAAAATTGACCGAATATTCAAAGGCGGCGACCGGTTCTCATCGTAATCAATTCCTTCGATTGTGAATACCCCTTAGCAACAAGTCTTGCCTTTATTTACGGTGATAACATTTTTCTCATCTCTCTTGTTCTTGAAGATCCATTTCGTAAATTACGTCTTGATGGCACAGTGCGTCTACTAGTTCCCATACTTCATTTCTCTCGAACTCCGGCTCCTCTGCATGGCTAGAATCCGGTTTGCGTCTTGTAATGCTTCCTCGATTGTAGTAGGTTCCTTCATAGACGATATATAAAGAATACATGGCACTTTCACCAATCGATGTCTAGTTTTAATTTTATCGACGGGTCTCCAATTATCGGATCGGTTGGATATTAATATCCAGTCCTTCTTTACGATTTGCGTCGGTTTTGAGAACATCGTCCGTTTACGATAAAAATCTTATTACTAGTGATTGGGAGTGGTCTTGAGGTTATGGTCCACTTGATAAGAACAAGTCTCGGTGATGTTGGAATCATCATGTCTTTCTACTTAAATGAGAACTTCAGTTCCCCAACGAACCGGATGGTTCGATTCTTCTTATCTCTTGAATCGGTTTTCATCGGCAGTTGTTCGACCTTAGGATCTGATTGATCCGGTGAATCGGCCCAGATCAATGTAAATTGATCTGATTTTCCTTGATCGTTAAATCCATTTTTTATCCAGTAAAGGCAGATTTCTCTTGATCGGAAGATGCTTCATCAAAGGCTACATGGGGTGTTTCTTCCACAACAAGGGTTAGTTTGTTGTAGACCCCGAAGGCTTTGCTAGATGAGAATACCCTAGAAATATACCCTCATCGGACTTGGCCTCAAAGGTCTTCAACCGACTTTTCCCATTATTGTGTATGAAACACTTTCATGGAAGTAAGAAACCACGAGGTTTTTCGCTTCCCACGAAATAGGGTGTTTTGTAGTGAGCCTTAGTCGAGACATCCTTTTATGGCATGCAAAGTTGATTATACCTTAAAAGCGATTTGGCATCGCATGTTAAATTTTGTTCGAGCGAACTTCTTTGAGAGTTCTGTTTCTCCGGAAAATATACTATGTTTCATCTTCAGATATACCAAACTTAGAGCAAAAATCGAAGGAAATTTTTATCGATCCGATTTTTTAAAACCCTTCTCATTTTGTAATCTTCTTAGTAGCTCGGGTATCTTGGTTGTCGCCTCATTCTTCTTATGTAAGAATATAACCCGTAAACTTGGAATAGTCATCCACGATTACGAGTGTATTTCGTCCGTTGAGACCGATTTGGTGTAATCGGGTCCAAACAGATCCATATGAAGCAAAAATGGATCTTTTCCGAAATCCTTTGAATGAAGCTTTGACTGTTTTTCCCTTCCGACATGCAAAGACATGTCCGATCCTTTGAGAACACTTCATTGGAAGTCCTTCCACTAGAGACATCTCCGCTATCTTATTAAGAGTTTTAAAGTTCGGATGGCTCATTCTTTTGTGCCGAGCCAAATCTTTACTTTTGGAACTCTTAACAATCGGCATGCATTTCTTGGACAAAATCACCGTAGTATCGTCCCTTTTCTTGAACGATTAGCAATATCTGTTGAGTGACTCGATTCTTGATAGTGCATTGATCGAAGAACTCAACACTTGAATCCGTTGTCGCAGAATAAAATAATAGGTTGTGCTTGGACCTTCGACAAAACGATACTCCGATTAAAATCATTCTCTAAGGTTAAAACCCTTTGGTATAACCAAAGTTATCATCACCGAAAGAGTACACGCTTTTTCGTTCTATGTAGGCCGAGGAGATGTTTGCTTCTGTCATGTGCCTTGAGCATCCACTATCGATGTACCCGGATAGTTGCTTGCACACCTCCTTTGTTGGCGGACCCACGAACACCTTTTTCGGATCGGGTTTTAGGTACCCCTTCGGATTGGGTCCCGAGGGGTTAGGTTTGGATTTGGGGATCCATACAAACGAGCACTTCTATGGTGATCGGTCGGATCGAAGGCTGATTTGTCTCCGTACTGTCAACATAATCATACTTATCCTCATATGCTTTTCGATTTGTATGATTACTTGTGTGAACCTTGGATGACTTGGAAGACTTATCATTTAGCTTTTCGGTTTGTCTTCTTTTTATCCAAAGTTTTCATTTTCTAAATTTACTATATTATCAAAAGATTCATATCCTTTTTTTTTAGATGGTTTTTTTACAAAATGCTTATTAAAACCTTGGTCTCTCAGATTAGACTTCCCTTTTGTAGGTTGTCTTTTTCGATTCTGATCTGTTGATCGGGTTGAGGTTTCTTCGAAATTCCTTCCTCGGTGATGCTTTACCAAATTAGGGTCCATTTTCCTTTCTGCACTTTCCTTTACACTTGCTTAAACTCAACTGGTCTCTTACCCTATTAGATACAAGTTTGGCTTTTGGTGTATCTTTTTTTTTAAATTGCGATTACACCTTTACGAGATGAATCGATCGGGGCTTTTTGAGGATGTGGAGGGTTTCTCATAGCCAAGTCCTCCTTATCAATCTTTACGAAAATAAAATAATGTCTTTAACGGTTTGAGATGATTTTGAAAAAACATCTATTTTCTTCTTTGTCCTCGGAATGCATTGGAATAGCTCATTTTTGCTTGCAAGATTTTGAAGTCATCGACTTTGTTGTCTGTTAATTTCCATTTTCTTTGATCTGCTTTTCTTTCTGGCTTTAACTTTGAGAATTTTAAATTCCTCGGTTACCTACCAGGCGGATTTCAATCTAAGTTCGAAGGTTTTTCGAGATCATTTTCTTGAAAAAATTATTTATCCTCGACTTTTATCATTCTCGGCTTCCAAATAGCATAAGTTTCTCTCGCATTGGAGAATCTTCAAAATTACAAAATCAATCTCCCGGGGGTGTCTTAAATGATAGGTGTGTAAAGCGAAATAAATTAATGAGAATATCGATCTTCAATATTAATTAAAAAGTCAAAAATAAATTCTTAAAAACCATTAAAACCGTTAAAAGCAAAATCCACTTTCCGCCTTCCTTCCCGGTTTAATCACTCATTCAGTATGACCTTAGTATCCGAGTTTCTTCTATCGATTGGTTATTCTTCCTTCCTTTGTTTTATCTCTTTCCCTTTCATCTCTGTGATTTAATCTTATTTCTTTTTTAATCTATTATTTCTCCTATCTAAATCTCGGCTATGTTGATAGTCCTTATAAAATCTTCGATACTTACCAAGTTGTATTTCTCAAGCTTCCCAGTAAGCAACGCGATTTATATTTCCAATGGGTTCATTGGCCTTTGTTCTCCTCTTGGTTGCCTTGAAAGCAACATTTTTTGAAGTTTTTAATGTTCTTCATTTTCTTTCAATCGAGTCGAACTATTTAAGACTCAAGAACAAGCTACTTTTCATTCTTGAAATGTCCCGCAATCTTTGATTCTGGTGACGCCTTCATGTCCCACTTCTTGGTGAAGACCTTAGGATCTTATAGTTGATATCTTTATCGATCTCTCTACCAAGTTCTATTGTTTATAGACATTGTAATTCTTCCATCGAATTCGTTGATGGTTTAGTTGACTTTTTCTCGAACTTCACCCGGTTAAAGCGAAAAGACCCGCCTCTTTATCTATTCATTTCCTCGCAGATTTAAGAAGTATCCCATTGCTTTTCGATTTGAGATATTAATCTTCTCTTTGGTGACCTTATCCATTGTCTTCATGATGATATGTCTTGCAATGGTGTCCGTGATCATGCGATTTTTTTTTCTTCATGTCCATTTTTTTTTAGTACAAAGACTTCCAAGAAAATATCTCCTCCGAAAAGGATTGTCGTAAAATGATGATGGGTCCTCTCTCGATGACTTCCATCATTACGCCTTGTCGAGCCTAGATTTTATGGACATATATATATGCCCAATCTGCATATTCATCAATAGAGAACTTTATGATACATAATGTGTTATCCATCTTTGGTGATTTTGGAAAATGAATGAGTTTTAAAAACGGTTTTCAAGATCGATTCGGATGACCACAATGACACTGAGTTTTACCACTTGTAGGTCCCGAATTATGTGAGGGCGTAAGTCTAGAGGGTGGGTGAATAGACTTAAAAAAACTTTTCGTTGCGGTAGCCTTTTCCCTTCGATCGAATTAACCAACTTTAGCCGTTTAGCGGTTTTCGGTAACTATCGATTAAGTTTTTAAGTTTTACCCGTGAAAAACCGGTTTGTATAAAATTCCAAGTTTTATCTTTTTAATTTGTGAGAAATCAGTCGGATCGAAGCTTGGTAATCTTAACTTAGAATGTATGCGCTTTAAGATTGTGCGATGTTTCAAAGCAAAAAGGCACCTAATTTATAGTGGTTCGGACAAACCCGGTCCTACATCCAACCAACTTAACCGACTTAACCGACCGGAAATTAGTGTGTTAGTCCAACACAATACACCAACATGTTTTAAGAGTTCTCACTCAAACGATCCTGCAAATCGATCTTTATTTTCTTCAAACAACTTATCCTAACTTGGGGGTTTGGGTAAGATTGTTGAGGTTCCAACTATGAAATCTTTTCTTCTATAAAAAGCGGCGATAAGCGGATGAAAAGATTTCTTGCTAAAACTTATGGGATGAACACAATATAAAATAAGCTTGTAGTTGTGTTCTTCGTGCGGAAACAACTATAGTTTGAGCTTCTTGATTATGTTGTTTGTCCCAAAGATTTCCGTATTTCACTCTGAGTGTGATCCCATATTTATAGACCTTGAGATCAAAGAGCCGTTGGAGAGCAATTTGAATCTCGGGCTATTTTAGGTAGAGTTGCAGGCTTGATGTGGCGTCTTCGAAACAGCATGGTTAAGTTTATAAAATTTTACATCGAATCCCGCTTCTGTTCATCGTGTCTCTTCCTTATTGGATGAAAGCCTTGCTTTGCGTGTTGTTCCTCCAACTAAGGTTGGTATTCATTTTGTTCGGATCGCGAGCGTATGATAAGATGAAACATCGGTTTTTCATCTTATGAGTGATCCGATCTGATCGATCCACCGATGGAGTCTTCTGGCGCTTTTGACTTATTCAACCGGGCCGACTCACGGCGATGTAGGTCTTTCTTATCTTCTTCGAAGTCATCGATCTTCTAGTATAGAGGTTTGAGTTTCATGACTTCCGCTGAGTTATCTGACAAGATCAGTTAGATCGATCTTCCGATTCGGTTTAGCGTTACGCTGCTGTGGGATATCGATTTCTTACGAATCTTCGAGATCGACCTTTACATATTGAGTTCCCCTCAATATGTGACCTATCTATTACATCGGTTTTTCTATACAATCATTATCAACTGGGTCTCCTATAGCAAGAATGTAAACATCGATCGACTAATTACATGTGTTTTTGGAACTTTCATCAAAACTATAAATTTCCCAACAGGTAGTATTTAAAATAAAATAAAAACTAGACAACTTTCCAGGGTAAGATTTTACCTAATTTCATGGTTAAGTATTGTATGCATCCAGGTGTACCGTGCATTCATAGCGCATTTTAGAATCATGCAACTTGTTATAGTGAAAGATGCAATTTATTTATACTGAAACGTGCAACTATTTTTTCATATTAATAATTGCACAGTTCAGTGTAAATAAATTGCATCTTTCACTATAACAAGTAATTGCACGATGCTAAAATGTACTATGAGTGCACAGTGCACCTGGATGCATATGAGACTCACTCAATTTTATACACCCTCCGTCACAATCATAATGACATTTTTATTGTTTATAAGGATTTAGTGGAATAGTGATAAAGTGATAAAGTGGTGGGGTAGGAAGAGTTGTTTATTAGTATTTTATATGATAAAGTGATAAAGTGATGAGTAATTGGGGGTAGAAAATGTTGTTTATTAATATTTTATGTGATAAAGTGATTACGTAATAAAATGTGTAAGTAACTTTACCATTATGATTGAGACGAAAATATGAGGTACTTTATCATTATGATTGGGATTGATGGAGTATATCATAATAACATTTTAAATAATTAAAACTTTCTTAACTCCCAGTAGACGACAACTTAACAAAGTGATGCATACTATGTATTAAATTTATAAGTTTACAACTTCTGCCACTTTTGACTCTATTATTTAATAATTTCATATTAGACGAGTAAGCTTGTCAACCAAAATTTGTAGGTCAATTCAAAGCTTTTTTTACGTGTGCGTCAACATTCTTATAACTATTATTGTTTAATTAAACGGAAGAAAAGTTTATGAAATCACCAAACACAAGAAAAGAGGAGACTATGTAGCGAGATCATGATTTGTTCTGGGGTTATTTAATGACATACAACATTAATTCAATTATATTGAAAATTTATGAACTACTTGATCTAGGGTTTGCACAGGTAGCTTACGGGTTTGAACTTGTTGTTAAAGTTTTTATTTTATCTCATTTTATTTAATGTATATAAATGTTATAAAATATATGGCAAATGATGTTATGCGTGGTTTCCTCATCAATTTCAACATGCGTTAATTTCTTAAATTTTGCTATTTAAAAGAAAATGATTAATAGAGAAAAAACGTTAAGAGAGGTTCGCCCTAGGATGTTGGACTCGAAGGCTTTTGTAAGATGAACATTTCAATGGAGCTAGCTAGCAATACAAAAATAAAATTATATACTATAATCTATATTTGAGTATACAAACCAAGCTGAATTTCGGAGGTTTGTATATTATCCAGATGACAAAATTATGTTCATATATTAGGATAAGACATTAAACCATATAAAAGAAATCATATCCTATATTTTCAAGTGTTTATTATTATAAAGAATGAAATCAGATCATAAGAGAAGAGAATTATTTTCACAGTGAATTTGGTGATGCCCGATTCCACTATTTATAATGAGAGTTTACAACATATTTACATCAATCTAAGTTACAACAAACTAACGTAGATACAGGAAAAAAGATCACAACAAATATGTACACGATTTACATCAATTTAATTCGCTATTATCTGATTAAGGGATATCTATAGAATATTCCCGATTAACACCCCCACCCCCCTAAGCGAAGTGTGGGATTTTCGTCAACACGAAGCTTGTAACGTAGAAACTCGAACAATGATCGAGCGAGAATTTTTATGAAAATATCAGCGACCTGAAGATTGGAAGACACATACTTTGTTTCCAACTTCTGAAAAGAAACAAGTTCTCTGATAAAATGACAGTCAATGTCAATGTGCTTGGCACGTTTGTGAGCAATAGGGTTTTGACTCAGAAACAGAGCGCTCTTGTTATCACAAAGCAACACGGGTCGCGATGGGGGTAGTATACGTAGCTCAAGAAGTAAGTGAGTCAGCCAAATCATATCTTGAGTTGTATTAGCTGTGCACGATACTCGGACTCACAGCTCGAACGAGCTACTGTTGGTTGTTTCTTAGCACTCCATGAGACTAGGTTTCTGTTGGGGAACATTTTGCCCGAATATATTCGAGGTGTAATTTAAATACAAATTTAAATAAATAATTTACTACTAACATGAATTAACCTATTAATTTAAATAGTAAGTACCAACACCATTCATGCGTACAAATAAATTCACGTAAAATCCTAACATGCAGAATCTAAGAGTTTACACGAAATTTTACCTTTGAAGAGACAACCGTTGAGACGATGGATCAACCCAAATGCCTTCTCAAGTATATCCCAAGTCCTTGCTAAGAGTTTACACGAAATTTTACCTTTGAAGAGACAACCGTTGAGACGATGGATCAACCCAAATGCCTTCTCAAGTATATCCCAAGTCCTTGTTCGTTATCCGGCGGAAGATACTCACGAACAATTTAAACAAAGGAATAAAGAAAAATATATTGCACCAGCTTTGTGGATTTTTAATTTTTCCAAGACTAGAATTGTGTTGGGGATGAATTTTTCATCCCCTATTTATAACAATGAGGGGGGCGAAAATTTGAGGGTTTTGTGGGATATAGAAATTTCTTTATATCTTCCCCAAGATACAATCTTGGATATATCTCATATATTATATTTTACATAAATAACTTCCCACAAAAATCTCCCTTTATTTTCTACTCATTATTTTCGAAAATTACCTTAAAAAAGTCAAAGTCAAAGATTCTTGAATTTATGAGATAAGAATACTTATCTTTCATAAAATCTCTCCAAGAAAATCTTTTCTTTTTTTCTTGAAAATTTCGAAAATTATATAAAAATTACGCAACAATAGTTTTATTTTATTTTAATCACCTTTTCATTAATGGACTCATGTTGGGCTACTTGAGGGGCCTTTAGGAGAATTAAGATTGGACCTCCCAATGGACTCTGAATTTCAATATTGAGCCACAGTATTATTCAGCTCAATAATATTAATTTATTCCACTATAAAATTAATATTGCACTATCCATCTTAACCCGTATTACGATAATATGGCTCCCGGTTATTATTTTTCGTGTTTAAGATTATTTTATCCATTAATCAATTAAGCCACTGAAAAACTTTATATTAATTAATATCTTATTCCTTGGAGTAAAGACAGCTCAATATTATTATCCATACTGAAAATTAAACCACATGCATAATTTGGTATGATAAAACTTCTGAGCCCACCAAGGGGACAAATCAAACAAGGCTTTCCTTGCACATGTATCTCTGTATTAAATCTTAGCAATTGTCATGTAATTAATAATATTGCCCAAAATACAAAGTATAAAACCGCTCTCTGATTCTAAACCCAACGTAGATCAAAGTAATAAATATTAATCACACACAATCATATTTAAGTGACATAGATTAAGAAATAAACAACCACTGGGGTCTAATTCTTCATCCCATAAATTAGTACGAAAGAATTTATCCTCTCTATAGGTCAGTTTCAGCGCATCACAATGCACTAGTGTAATCTCTTGGTGAAGACAAGTCAATCTGAGTTTAACACATCAACCTCTACCAATGGAGTGTTCAATTTCATCTAGGTTGTGAAGATGTACTTATTTACAAGGAACTGTTAATGTGATATTCTGTGATCGGGTATCACCACATTAACTACAATGCAATATGTACTAATATTGAACAGTTTGCAATAAATAAATAACATTCATAGTCCACCTGGCCACTGGGCTCCTCAATTGAGTGGGAGACTCAGGTTCGATTCTATTTGGGAACAAATTGGAGTATGGGAATTATAAGGTGACTTGGTGAATTTGTGAAGTGTTTGAGTGCTTGATGTACTAACTACTAACAACTAACTTTGTCCGATAAAAAAATAATAATAACATTCATTCATATTTAAAGCAACAATGATAATAAGATTTATTATCAGTAAATAAGTGATAAATTCAGTCATTTATACGAAGTAAAAACATACTTTCACGTATAAACCCAACAGTTTCCGCCATGTCCACTGATCGGAGCTCCCTATCCATTTCCTTGACGAAATACGCCGGACATCATCATGCGTGTGTCATAGAAAGAGGCGAACGACGGACCAAGGCCGACCAAAAACCAATGCGATTTGACTTCATCAGCGATCGGATGGCCCGCCAAAGCAAGTAGATCACACAGGGACTGAAACTTGTTACTGTGTTCATCAATGGACAACCCCTCCTTCTTCAGCGTGGTCAGTTGGTGGCGAAGCGCGCTAATCCTAGATGCGGACGTGTTGCAGAAGGTGGGTTAACCAGGCAGATCGCGCGGTTGTCGCTCGTGAGAGTCGAAAGAAGAAGACATAACACTCTTTGATCTTGGGTAAACCGGATTGGGTTCGCTTTTTCCGGCTGTGTCGGTGAGAGTTTTGGGTGGTTTTGGAAACGAGCCATCGAGATATTTGAAGAGATCAGACGACGCCATACCAGATATTCTACGGGAGATGGAGTGAAGAGACACGACGGGCGTGGGGGTTTGATCGGCCATGATGAGGTCGGCGTAAATAGCAGGAAAGCCATTAAATACAAATTAATTACAAAGATTTAATTGAATAAATTAAGGTGGATTGATTTATTCCCTAACATGTGTCATCCACCGGACGGACCCAGGAGTTTCACCGAGGGGGGCCCAATTTATTACATAGTGTAGCTAAATGTTCTTTCGAATTTTTATATATTTTTGAAAATTATTTAAATTAAAAAAATTTATATTAACGGAGTCAAATACATTTATATGTATATTTAAAATGTGAATTGTACATATTTATTTTTCTATTTCGCTACCCCTTCCTCACCTAAATGATAATAAGAAAATTTATATTGGAAAAGGAGACATATTTTGAAATTAACCAAAAATTCTAACCTCATCAAGTTAACAATAAATAAGTAATAAAGACAATAGAAGGTATTATATTTATCATGTTCATCGTACACCACTATTACTATTATTGTAAAGACCAACATTTATTTGTAGAGTGTTGATTTTTACAAGTATTAGTAATAGTGGTGTACGGTAAATATGATGCGCATAATATTTTGTCTAAAGATAAACACTCGTATGAGATAGTTTCATACATGAGATATGATACAACCTAACACAAATAAGATTCATCCTTTCAAAATATTAAAGCGTTAATACTCAATTTATACTCCGTCTCATGGTGAAACCGTCTCACGCAAGTGTGTCTTAATTATAAAAAAAACATATATATAAAAAAAATTCAAGTGGGACTAGGGGGCTCAATGACCCTCTTGGCCCCTATGTACGTCCGCCCTTGGTCTTTCGAAGAGAAAATTTTCGACTCGATTGTTCTTATTTAACATATTGTTGTCGTTGTTGTGTGTGTTCTTACATTTTAGATAAAAAAATAGTAGATTGTGTTCCTATATCTCCCATATATCTAGAAGCTATTGCACTCATTAATGTTACATCTAGATTTTAGAACTCAAGATTAATTATTTTAATTAATACTAACAAATTTATCTAGAAGTTGTTCGACGTGCTAACCAATATCATAAGATAACAACACGTACCATGTCATCACCATTCTATGAATAGAAATTCATTCAGCACAATTGATGTTGCTAAATCAAGGATTGTTGCTCAAGCTCTGGGTGATAAACCCGAAAAAACTCTGGATAGAAGGAACATTCGTCGAGAGACTTGCTAATATTTACATTTCAGGATTGAAATTTATTAATAGGTACAAATTTATAAAATGATTGCATATACGTAAGTACATTTATACTTTCGAATGTAATTTTGACTATATATACAATCACGTTTGTATCTATTAGTAATTTACATAAAAAGTTTATACCCGTAGTAACTTTCCCACATTCATAATGTAGCAACATCTATTGTTTTGGATATACTAGCTAAGTGTGATTATATAATACTCCGTTCAAATAGAAGAGATTGTTCAAATGTAGAAAATTGTTTTACTATCGTACTCCCTCCGCCCTGATTTAGATTGTCCACACACTGTTTGGCTTGTGTTTTAGCGAGCGAGTTGTTTATTAGTATTTAAAATGATAAAGAAATTTTTAAGGTGGGATATGATAGTCATACCCCTCATCTATCATACGCATCTTTAAAAGTTACTCCCTTCGTCCCAATCATAATGACATTTTTACTGTTCATAAGGATTTAGTGGAATAGTGATAAAGTGATGGGGTGGGAAGAGTTGTTTATTAGTATTTTATATGATAAAGTGATGAGTAATTGGGGGTAAAAAATGTTGTTTATTAATATTTTATGTGATAAAGTGATAAAATAATAAAATTTGTAAGTAACTTTACCATTATGATTGAGACGAAAATATGGGGTACTTTACCATTATGATTGGAACGGAGAGAGTACTTTATTATTTCATATACTAATAAACAATTCGCTTGCTAAAACATGAGCCAAAAGTGAAATGGCCAAACAAAATCAGGACGGAGGTAGTATGATATAATATTTTGTTGGTTATAACACAATGACTAATTACAACGTTCAAATAGAGGAGATGAAAAAAAATACTATTACAATGATTATGTAATACCTGTTACAATTTCTTGATTATCATTTAACATTTAAATTATTTAACACCCAGCCTTAATTTCAATCATCCTAACTAATATTTCTCCATGATCTTTCCGTTACAATATCCTTAACTAAACAATTAATTTTTAATTTAATTTCATTTATTATCATGAAGTACCAATTGATGCCGTTGGTCTAATTAGGAATAGCAATTGTTTCAGAATAATTATTTTCCAGGCGCAGTGTTCTCAAAAGAGACAATCCCATGCATAAACTGTGTTCATATTGTGATATTGATGTTTGTAAATTGAACCATAACAAACCCACAGTTAATTGAAGTCAACGTATCATTGCAAATATATATAACTAGTGAAGGCTACGTACATAAATGGCTGCCGTCCAATGTGAAAATATGTGGGCCACAATTAAAGTTGCAAATCTAAATATACATCCACCGATAAGTATAATTTTTTGTTTCTTTATCACCATCCATCATTTTCATATACGCATGCCATTATCATTTATCGTTAACCTTGCGGCCTCCGACCACTCTACATAATACAAAACCTTGTATAGACGTGATTTTTGGCACGTACTTTTTTTTACCCAATATTCGTAGCTCACATTTTTTTATCCTACTCTTGATAATTTTTTTTTAATATTTACTCTTATTAAAAAAAGTCGCATAGGGATCGTGTGTAGATCGCGCATGAATCGCTCATAAGTAGAATTTGGGTCGCACGATCTAATAGGAGAAATAAACATTAATGTAGTAAGGATAAATATGTCATAAAAAAAAAAAATTGAATTTTATTAAGAGTAAAATTAAAAAGAGTTTGAACTATCAACATACGATATTTTTGCAAATTTTCTAAATTTCTTATATTTTGATGATATACATTTCATCCTCACTTTTTTTCTCCCTTCAATTAGTTTACAATTATAATTTTATTATTTATAATTTGATGAATTAATGAATTATTCGAAAATTGATGTTTAATTGAAATCAATTAGTAATTAGTAAAGTAAATTGTATTATATGTAAGACATATAGTTGGAGGATGGCCTTAGTGCCTACGTAATCATGATATGAATTACTAATAAAACGAGGTATAATTTAACACAAATTACACTCACCCTTTTTAAAATGTTAAATTATAAATATTTAATTTATATTTCATCTTATCGTGAGATCATGTTATGTAAGTGTGCCTCTTCGTGCAAAGGAATATACATGCAAAATTGGAGCAATAGTGAAAACTCTGACCAACGAATTAAGTGGAGTTTATTGTTGACTAAACGCAATCTATCATGTATAAGCTGCCTAATAAATGACAATCTAATAGACAATGTAATAAATTAACTTTTACAAAAACTACTCGTTCGATCTTATTTGCATATTTACTAATAATACATATTTCAATGTAAGAGTTATTTATTATTATTATTAAGAAAAATAAAAATTTATTTTTTATGAGAGTTACATGGTAAAGTAATGACATTTATATAAATTAAAGGAGATAAAATTAACTTTAGTGTGAGAAAAATAATAACATAAAATGTAATATTGAGATGTTTGAGGGTAGAGATCTATGCAATTCCTCATTTCCTAAGTTAGTATTTGGAGTCGTATATCTTGTATGGGTGAGTACCAGGTGCGCACTTCATAGTGTATTTTAAAAATTTGCGGTTAAAATATAATTGCATGTTTCAGTATAACAAGACATAGTCATCTTGTAATATGCATCTTTAAAAATTTATCAATACAACACGATTCGCAAGACCAATAATATAAACCAATAGGAATGAGTATGATAGTAGTAGGGAATGGAATGAATATGCTCCATAAAATTATAATGTTTAGTAGATAATTTGAGATGATTAGTTTTATTGAAAATGTGAGATAAAAAATAAATAAAAACTATTGTTTTTTTTTTAATCTCAAATAAAAAATATTGTTAAGAAATGAAAGTCATACCTCCCAATTTTGTGAGAAATGAATCATTCCTTAGTTTTGGGATATTATTACACTATTGACGGAATGAAATCCTTTGATGCCATTTGTTTCGCTGTTGAACAGGGTTGGTTTAATTTGTGGATTGAAATGGACTCCGAACTCGCTGTACGGGCTCTACGATTTTTGGTGCTTACAGGCTCTATGGAGCCAGGTTGAAGATTTCCGGCATGTTCTTAACATTCCCGTTACTCATATCTACTGTGAAGGAAATGCTGCTGCTAATTGTTTAGCTAAACTACGAGTTCATCAACAATGGCTAGGAGGAGATCCGCCAGATTCCTTGACAGGTGTCCTTTTTTCTGACATGAATAAGGAATATTTTCAATTTTAAGTTTGTTTTTATTTTTAGGGATTACCTTCGTGTATGCGGGGTAATGCTCTGTAGAGATGTCATCTCTTTCTCTTGACTAAGAGTTTTGCCCTAAGGAGGGTTTTACCTTAGCAAGGTTTTTAGGGCCCCAGCCTCTGGACTGATTTGTGGTTCTACGGTTCTAGATTTTTTTATTTTTTCCTTTTATAGAATAGTTATTTGCCCTTAAAACCTCCCAACCAAGCTTACTCTTAATTAAACAAATAAAATTAGAGATTATGGAAGACTTCAAATATTAGTTTTTTTTCAATATTTATGAATTAATGACTCTCAGATACAAAAAATAGGAAGCAGTGACTATAATGTATAAATGCAATTTTTAGTGACTCTAAGGTACAAAAAAAATTGTACTTTGTTTGAAAAAAAAAAAAATGCACTTTGTCTTCCGAAATCACAAAAAAATTGATTTGTCATTAGAACTTTTGCTCTCCCACTTTGTACCTTAGAGCTTTTTCCCCAATATTTATTTGCTCACTTCTTTAATTACTAACGTCCAATAATATTCGGAATATTTATTTCATTTAACCACTGAACATGACTTTTATTGAGGCAAATTCACACCAAATCATCCAATTACCCTCTAAAATGTGGACAGGGCCTTAGGCCTGAATGCTTAGCATTCTCGATAAATAAAACTATGTTTACATTAATATAAATATACTCTTTGTAATATATTTGACTGCCTTCAAGGAAATGAAAAGAGAATTTGAATTTAGTATTTGTGTAAAGCTAATAACAAATTAACAATTATTGTCTCAATGATAAATTTGTTTCATCAAGATTTACAGGTAAGCCCAATCTAATTCAAGCAATTGATGCCCTCATAACAGTATGACATTAGATATAAATTGGCCCAATATAAACATGAAATGGATAAAAATAGCCCAATGAAAAATAGTCAAGTATTATTTGGCCCAAGACCTGGTTGAATCTACAACTAATGCATAGATTCAAATTTTATATGCCAAATGAACAATAAAAAAAAAGACACATTGTGTTAGATGGTCTCACAATAAAAAAAATAAAAAATTTAGACATTGACGCTTTAACATTTTGAATTTTTTTTTAAAATTTGTGTTAGTTTGTATTTTGTCTCATGTATGAGACCGTCTCATTTTAATTTTTATCATAAATAAATAGGCAACACTTAAGTGACACAGTCTCATTATAAGATGAAGCATAATCTGAACATAAAGTTTTAATAATTTAAAAGAAACAAATGTTAATTGTGTTAATTTGTAACTCGTTTCATATATAAGATCCTTTTGTACGAGTTTTTTCCTAAATAAATATGATTCGCTAATACACGCACAAACACACACCAAACCCAAGCTCAATCTTACGCACTTTACCGAGAGAGGATGCAAGGCAACAATGCACAAACGCACACCAAACCCAAACCCAAACCCAAACCCAGTTTGTGGAGAAGGAGAGGAGACGACAACGCATGTCCTTCTTGAATGCAACAATGCAATCCGAGAAAGTGATTGTGGAGGATATACAAGAGCTTGCTCGGGAAAGTGATTGCACCAACTTTCGTTTTGTTCACCGAGAGGCTAATCAAATGCCGCATAGTGGAACTGGGGAAATTTTTTGTAAGATTTTGGGTGAACTGTGTTCCTGATTGCTGTTTGAATGTTGTTGACAAAGATGTAAGGCGTCAGCCTAATAATTCCTAATCTATGAGATTTATTTTTCCGTAAAAAAAAATAAAAAATCTTGCGCACTTTACCATGCTACACCTAAAAAAAGATAAAATACATTTTTTAAAAGAGTGTCACTAAACACACCCCAAAATCCTCTAAATACACTCTAATAAAATTTAAAAATTAACATCCATTACTAAACACACTCCATTTTTTTTCTATTATATCCTTCTTCTATCAAAATATAAAAACAACACTTTCCTACCTTTCATTTTCTCATGAACATTTCTCTCCTAAAAAAATCATTTGACTCTTTTGTATTCATTAATTTTTTATGAAAACATTCTTAAAATTTTATATAAAATCAGAAATATATTAAAAAAAGTCAACTAAATTATTTAAAACATAAATAAATTCAAAAACTTAATTAGAAAAAAAAAATCTTCAAAATCATAAAAAAGCTAAATACAAAATAAAAACATTAAAAAGTAAACTAAATTTTTAAAAAATATTTAAATAAAAAAAATTGAAAAAATTAAATGAAATCTGTAAAATATTTTAAAAAAATTCTAAAAAATAATTAAGACTAAAAAAATCAGTAAAACTAAATAAAATCTGAAAAAACCATTTTAATTAAATTAAATTTGAATATTTTTATTTATTTTTTAATATTTTATTTAGTTTTAATTGTTTTTTTTATATTTTCTTAATTTACTTATTTTGAAGATTTAATAATATTTTCTAAAATTTAATTTAATTTTTTTTTTCAGATTTTGTTTTTCATTTTTTGCTTATTTAATTTTTTTTATTTAGTTCACTTTAAAGATATAGTTATTGTTTTATTATTTTTATATTTTAATTTATTTTTTACAATTTTTTTATAATTATTTTTCCACGTATAATAATTTTAAAAACCTAGACTTTACGAAAAGTACAGAATCAATTTCAAAGTGAAAAAAATTTAGAGGATTAAAATCAAAATAAATAAAACTTAAAAGAAAGACAAAATAGTATCTCATATTTATATAGGGTAACTTAATCATTTTATATATATATATCTATTTTTATTTTAAAAATCATGAGGTGTGTTTAGAGGATTTTGGGGTGTGTTTAGTGGCACTCTTTTTAAAAAATGCAGTTTTTTTCAATAAAAAATGCAAACTATGGATTAAGGAGTCGTCGAATATAGGCCCAACAGAGAGAAAGGTGGAAGAAAATAAATAGAGAAGTGGAAGAAAAAAAGGGAGTGGCTTTTTGCTCATTAATTAACACAACTTTCTACTTACACTTACGTCTTTGTGTTCGTATAATAAGTTAATAACACATTTTTTAATATTTTATACTATGTGTTATTGAAAATGGAAAGTATATTTTACTTTTCTTTACAATAACACATATTTATCATTACAATATCATATGTTTGACTAATAATAACATATGTTTGAAAGTAAATATTTTTGTTTTACCTTTCCGCAATATTTAAAAAAGAAAAAGAAATGTTTGATGCTTAAAGATGTACTCTCTCCGTCCCAAAAAACTAACACAGTTGACTCTTACACGCGTTTTTGCGAACGAGTTTTGTATTAATAATTGAAATGATAAAATAACTTTTAAGGAGCGATATGATTAAACAAAGACTTATCTATCATACCCCTCATTAAAAGTCACTTTATCATTTCAATTTCTAATACAAATCTCGCTTTGCAAAAAATGCGCCAGAAAATCAATCACTTCATTTTTGAGGCAAGGAATAATTTTTTATGAAATCCCCTATATTATACTAATAGGGAGTTTGTCTAGGTGATGTGTCAATCTCACATTAATTTGGCCTATGTGTCATTTAAAAAATTATTTGAGTAAACATGTTATTTTATTATTGGTCTTTTCTCATTATTTTGAATTTTAAATTATATTTTTCATATCCAGTGTTATTTAACAATCCTTTTTTTTTTGAGCGCATGTTATTTAACAATCCTAAAAAACCGTATTACTTCTTTTCGTCATTGTTTAGTTATTCTGCATTTTTAATTACATTTTAATTAAAATTTTCTATTGAAAAAATTACAACTAGATACAAGATTGAGTAAACCATTACAACCAGATACAAAGTGCAGAAATTTCAAATTTGAAATAAAGTGCATAATTTTTCTGCACTGTGTATCTGGTTGTAAGTTTTTGGGTGACTTTGTAGTGGAATGTTTTTCTCCCTTTTCTTTTTAATATTTCCTTGATTAAGATACACAAATTTTTTTATTTTTTTATTATTCGATATTTACTCTAAAATAATAATACATAATTTATCTTTAAAGAAAATATATTTTGCACATAAACACAAAAATATTGTTATAATTAAATGAAATAATTTGATAAGAATAAAATTTAAGTTAATTAACTTAAAATTAATAATTTTTAAATAAAATTCGGCGTATTACGCAGGACCATAAACTAGTACTCTATAATAGTGTCCGTTTTTAACAAAAATGCGTTGTTAAACCCCGAGTAAAACATGAGTTGAACATTAAATTTTACTAAATCTGAAAAATATGAAAATTCTTGTGTCAGTTGTGCTTACAATCTTCAATAACAAACTGGTTCCAGCTTTATTAAAGCCAAAATACGAAGTGAATATTAGTGTCTCTACTACAAATTCTCCAACTACAATGCGAAAGATTTCCAAAAGCCGATCCCAACTCACTCATATATTGTTTTAAAGTATGTCTAGTGTGAAAATTATCATGTATAAAAATCTATAAAATTGCTTTAAATCAATCATCTACACTAAATACTAAATAATGAACTCTAAATTATGACTATTCGGGCCGGGTGAACCATGAATCACTTGGGCCGAGTGAACCATGAACCACTCAATTTGTCTTACCTTCACCAATTACAGAATTTAGTTGTAAATTAAAATTTTTTCATGTATGAAAATTTTCATACTAGATTTTGTCATTGTTTTATTTATTTATTTCATAACTAATCCAAAAATGTGCATTGGATAAACCTCACCTCAATGAGGGAAATGAAAAATAGGTAAGAAATAGGATTTACCGACTATCCTACATTATGCTAGTAACTGTGAAAATCGTTATAAATTTATAGTACCAATGAATTGAGCTTTTCTTATGGTTTTACAAGTCTCTCATAATCCATAGGACAAAGTTTTTACAGATCTGGTGAACCGTGCAATTTACATGTAATTTTAAGTTGCATTACTCTCTTCATTCCAAAAATATGGCACAGACCAAATAAAACGTCATTTATTTTGCTTGAAACTATCGATTTACCTATAATGTTCTTAATATGCCCTTATTTATTTATTTATTTATTTTTTGATCGGACAAAGTTAGTTGTTAGCAGTTAATACACCAATCACTCAAACACTCCACAAATTCACAAAGCCACCTTATAACTCCCATACTCCAATTAGCTTCAAAGGGAATCGAACCCAGCCTCCCACTCAATTGAGGAGGCGTGTAAAGAATGAAATTTAAGCTATCTGGTTCTTAATATACCCTTATTTATTGAATACAAAAACATATTTTCCCAATGTAGATTAAATAGAAGAATTTTTAAACAATTTACACACTTTTTTTATACGAAAATGGACTATAATTTGAAATAAACCAAAAAAAGAAAAGGGAACCATAATTTTGATAGAGGGAGTAGTTATTTTCACTAAACTTAGTTTCTTTAGTACCTTCACTAAAGCATATTAATTGTTCGTATATGCATATACTTTTTTTGCTTGGCGTTTACATGAGCATATACAACTATACTCAATCCACATAAATGTAAAGAAAACTGCAAGAACTCTTTTTTGAACATTCATATTAAGAACGAAAGATCATTAATTAGGAAATTATCTATTTTTTCATGGAGTAATACTCCTATGAACCAAATCTATAACAATAATATGAACTCATATTCATATAATTTTTTGTCTAATAAAATAAGAACACTCGCTCGATGAGCTTCGTAAAGGAAAGTTTTCACGTGGCACACACCAAAAAAAGTAATTGAAAATGCGTGTTGGGAGGCCTATAATTAGCAAGAAAATAAATGGCCCCATTAGGGTTCCAGATATTGTTAACATAATTAATCTTCAATGACTATATTATAAACAAACAAATTTTGAGATTGAACTTGAAGTAGCTCAACTACCCCGAGTTTAGTCTTTAATTTGCACGACACCGCGTAATTTCCAAATACTATCCACTTTAGATTTTTCTATATAAATCAATTTATTCATTTACTTACGAGTAACACTCTACTAGAAGAGTCGAGCTTGCACAGAACCATGGTGGCTCCTATGATTTTAGAAATCCATACTTGGGGTTTAATTACCAACAATCAATGAAGATGGAAGAGTAAGTCGTTGTATGATGCAAATATATACAACTAATACTTTTAAATGAAGACAATCAATATTGTTCAGTAAAAACAATTAATACTGACCGAATGATACTGTTTAAATGCAAATGACTAATAATGTTTGAAAATACAAGTAAATTGCACAGTGCAATTAATGCATACGAGAATTTGTTATCATGTCATGGGGAAATAAGTTAAGCTCACTAATCTGATAGAGTTCTTTCCTCAAACACTTGACAGGATTTACTAAGAAAGCCCACAAATTCTATATAGTGAATGAATATAATCTCATCACTCAATTTGATATTTCACTGTTACGCGATAGATCTTGAAGATACGAACTTTTGAACTGCTTTTAACTACAAGAGCAGCTCAAACCTCAAAAAAAAAAAAGGACTCATCTTTGCTAGTTGCTACTAATTGCATAGGACCAAACTTCCGACTTTTTGTAGGGCTTCGAATTGTTAAAAAAGAAAAGGACCTCGGGCAAATTCATAGGTGACCATTTCAACTGTGAATTTGCCCGATATGTAGGGCTTCGAATTGTTAAAAAAGAAAAGGACCTTGGGCAAATTCATAGGTGACCATTTCAACTGTGAACTTGCCCGATGTTCTTTTTCTACAACAATTTGAAAGTATAATGTTCTTTTTCTACAACAATTTGAAAGTTCGATACGTATTCTGCAAATTGAAAGTTCGATATCTATTCTGCAAAAGTCGAACGTTCGGTCCTCTCATTAGTGAGGAAGATAAATCCTGTTTTTGCAATTTGACTCTCAAACATCAGCTCCAGTTGTTAATTACAACAAACAAACACCTTGGATTCTCAGTAAATAAACACAAGAAAAAGAAAAAGTGAGATCATCATCATCATCCCCAAAACAACAACGCAATTAGCAGTGAAATCAAACAAAAACGGATCACCAATAATTGCAATTGACACATAACAATCCCCAAAACACAAGAAATCAATCAACAAGAAACCAACTCCGCATTATTCAATTGTACCCTACTACATCTAATAAGATCAACTTTAGGAGGCAACAACATGGACCTACACAAGGGGCAACTCACCTGCCCTTCATCAATCCAAGTATCCAAACACTCCCTATGAAACAAATGCCTACAACTGCACAAATCCCTAACCTCATGATCCCCCTCGATTAAATCCAAGCAAATAGTGCATACCTTAAACCGCTCCGATTCTTCGCCGGCGAAATCGCGGTACCGGAGAACGGGGACTCTGGCCTTGATGGCAGCGGTGACGACGTGGACGGCGACGGGGACGAGGGAGGGGGAGGCGCCGTCGAGCATGAGGATGTAATTGGGGGCAGAATTAGGGGTTTCTGAAGGAGGGGGTTTGTAGAGACCTAGGTAAGAGAGTGCGGTTATGAAGGCGGTGGTGAATATTTCGAGGAAGATGGTTATGGAGATGGCTTTGGGTAATTTGATGGCGTGGAATTGGAATCCCATTGCTGGATTTTCAGATCTGCGGCGGAGGTGTGAGTGAGAAAGAAGAGGATTATGCCACTTCCTTATATTGAGTTCAAGTTGGGGTCACCAATGAATATGATGCAACATTTTTTTTGTTATACAATAACTTGACATCTTTCTAGAAGGTTGGATGTGGTTTGTATTTAGGTGCATTGTCCATTTTTATTGCATTTTAAAATTATACAATTAATTGTATTTAAAGATTTAATTTATTTATACTGAATCGTATAATTATTATTTTATATTGATAGTTGTACGGTTCATTATAAATAATTTGAATATTTCAATATAGCGAATTGTATGATTTTAAAATGCACTATAAGTGCAGACGAATTTGATCATATGCCCGCAGGTGGGCACAAACTTATATACCCACCGCTTATGTGCCGTGCCACAGAATGAGAAGCACATAACAAAGGCGAAAAATTCATGGACCTAGGTAAGAGAGTGCGATGATGAAGGCGGTGGTGAATATGTCGAGGAAGATGGTTATGGAGATGGCTTTGGATAATTTGATGGCGTGGAATTGGATGTGAGGGTGTAGTTTATATAGTACTTTCCAGTTTTAGTGTGTGCAAATTGGCAAGGAACGGATCAAAAAAAGAAAGTGTGCAAATTGCTAAAGGACGAAGAGAGTAATATTTTTCTGTTATACAATGACTTGACATAATTATGAAGAGTGGGTACTACGTGCATTCAAGTGCATCGTGAATTCATAGTGCATTTTAAAATCATGAAATTTGTTATATTAAAATATGCGATTTATTTATACTGAATCGTGATACTATTTTTTTATATTAATAATTGTACGATTTGGTGTAAATAAATTACATCTTTCAGTATAAAAAATTGTATGGTTCTAAAATGCACTATAAACGCACGATACACCTAAAATGCATATAAGACTTGGCCCTTTTTGAAAATGGCAATGAGATGATAAATATTATTAATCACATTGTATATGCAAAATATTATTTTTAAAATAAAAGTGAGGTGATAAATGTGATTAATTGCATTGTATACGCAAAATTCAAATAAGTATAAGATCCAAATAAGTATAAGACCAGGTAGTTTTTTATTTTATCGCAGTACATAAGGATTTTTTTTAATACTGGGGGATTGGACAAAGCCTAGTACGCTCAGCGGCCCCACTACACTATTTTTTATATTTATATAAATTTTAAGTTTTATTTTTGGTTTTATATTTTTAATAATTTATATTCTCTAAGTTTTCTTTATTTAAGACATAATGTTTTAATATTATTTTTTATATCTTTTAATAATTTTAATAATATTCTAAACATAATGTCAATTTTTAATATTTTTTAATAATTTCAATAATATTTTAAGTATAGTGTAAAATGAAAAATAATTGTAACATTTATAAAATTTTGTATATTAAAATTCAATCATGAAATTGGGGAACGGATAGCAATAAAATGGATTGGAACAAAGTTTTTTGATATCATTTTTTCTAATTACTCAAAAGTTAATTATTTATTAAAAAAATGTGAACCAATAAATAAAATACTACTTTTATTTTTTATTAATTATCTCATTTTATCCTAAACAATATTTTTATTTATTTATTACTTTGCTAAGACAAAAAATTTGTCCATTTTCTATTTAATAGAAACCACAATAAATTCTATTAGGATAATATTAATTGTGATATCTATATGAATAAATAAGAAAATAAGAGTCTTTTGATACTTTGATTATTGAATTTTTTTATTATGTTAAGAAATAAAATAAGACAAATAATAAAGAATAAAATTAGTATAATGAAGTATAAAAAAAAAGGCACACTTGAGATCGTCTCACTGTGAGACGGGATATAAGTTGGGTATTGATGCTTTAACACTTTGGGAGGGGTGAGTGTAATTTGTGCTTAGTTGTACTTTATCTCATATATGAGACCGTCTCATATTAGTATTTATTTATAAAAAATGGACCTAAAAATTTATAATAGTAAATATTAAATAAAAAAAAAGAAAAAAAAATTGTCGACTTTTAAGGCCACAATTCTATATGCACATATATATAATACTATATATTACTTGTAAAATTCTTAATATATTGTAAAATGTTTTAGTGGAAAGAGTAATTATTTTATTCTATTTTGTCTAGGGTTCGAGTCCCAACTTTTGTAAATTCTTAATTTCTTTTTTAACCCATATGATATATATGTTTTTGCAATTCTCACTATTAATTTTACATTAAAAATAATTTATTATGAGAAATACATTTTCCTATACAATCTCTCTCCTTTCTTTTATTTTCATTGGAAGAAATATTTATCATAATTTTATGTTTCTTACAAAGGAATATATTGCTTACACATAATAAAATCTTTGCAAATTTTTTATTTCATATTAAACTATCGTTAATTATTATTTAATTTTTACATTGTGAAACACAATTAATTTATATAATCTTTTAATTTATATATAGAAAAATAATGAGGAGATCGAATTTTAAAATCGACTCATACTATAAAATTTATATAATCAGCTCTGATAAAACATATCATGCAACTGGGGTACTAGACAACCGTACATAAGATGCCAATTATGTCATTTCTTTTATATTGAGTTGAAGTTGGGTCACCAATGAATATGATGCAACACTTTTTTGTTATACAATGACTTGACATCTTTTTGGATGATAAATGTGATTAACTGCATTGATACGCAAAATTTAAGTATAAGTATAAGATCAGCTAGTTTATTTACATCACAATCAATATTACATATTTCAATTTAGTGTTTCACTTTCGGTGGAAGCATTATAATTAATCACCACTGATAATTGCTTTTCTTATCGGACAATTTAATATTTTTTAAATCTTGTATGAATCAGGTGCATCATGTATTTTAAAATATATTATGGAGTGCATAGTGCACCTGGTACACATAAGACCCACTCTTTAGTGTTTTCTAGTTTGAGAGGCTTTCCCATGAAATATTTTACCTTGAAATATTAATTAAAATGAAAAGAGCTAAAAATTAGCGGATTTTATGCGGGTCGAAACAGGTCAAGTGGATATTTCATAAAAAAATGAGCAAAGGAAAAATAGGATAACTTGTTCTCAGTCCGTATTACTATAAAGTCAAGTATGTATTACTACGTGATTTAAAAAAAAAATTAATTCAATAGTATAATCTGGTAATTTGGGTCATATGTCAGAAGGAGAAGCAGGTAAAAAACTGAGGGCCGGAGAAGTGAATGAAAATAGAGGGAGTGTTTTTTTGTCCTTGTAGTAACACATACATGTACTTATAATAACACATGTTTGTTCTTATAGTAACACAAATATTGAACCGAGTTTTGTTGTTCTCCCTTTATGCGATATTTTAGGAAATATCAACTTAACTCGGCTCCACCCGCACTGGATCCGTGGATTTTTCACTCGGTATCATCAATTTCTCATTCTGTTTATTTTACTGATCCTAGATCCGTGAAAAATTACATATAAAAGTTTGTCTTTCTAGTTAAACAACAAATATTGAAAAAATACAAAAAATTATATGAAATATTTCACAGATCTAGGATCCATGAAATATGACCCGCGGGTGGGTTAGAATGAGAAGTGCATAACAAAGAGCAAAAAAATTATGGATTATGGGCGGGTCGAACTGATTCAAGCGGATATTTTCTAAAAATTGGCGCATAGACAGAACAATAGAACTCGCTCCGAAATATATGTTACTATAAGAACAAACATGTGTTACTGTAAGTACATATATGTGTTATTATAAGGAAGGATTCGTGAAACATGACCCGAGGGTCAGAAAGAGCATAAACAAATAGGGAAAAAATTGTGGATACTGTGCGAGGTCAAAATAATTTTTTTAATAAATTCGCGTAAAGACAAAAAAGTAAACTCGCTGAGAGCACTCCATTCATTTTCATTCGCTTCCCCTCTACTTTTTATCTACTCTTCTTCTGGCCTGTGACTAATTGTCTTAAGTAAAAGTCAAAACTACTAAATTACACCATTGAATTAGTAAAAAAAATTAAAAAAATTATATCATCACGTAGTAACACATAATTGTCTTTACACTAACACATATTTATCATTATAGTAACACAAACTGGGAGCGAGTTTTCCTGTTACATTTGTGCATATTTTTAAGAAATATACGCTTGAACCAGTTCGACCTACGCAAGGTCCACGAATTTTCAACTCCTTTCCATTTTAACTAATATTTCACGATAAAATATTTGACAAGAAAGTACTCCTTGAAAAAAAATAGTAAAACAATTGATATTTCTTTAAGGTATGAATTAAATTTATTGACATTGCAATTGATGTATAATTAAACTTCATATATATTTTTTTTATCGGGCAAATGGTGATTCGAACCCATGACCTCACCCATAGGTGATGATTCTCTAAACACTTCCTATATCGGCATCTAGGCTTGAGACGTAGGAGTATGCTCCTCTTTAGGTGTCAGGTTCGAAGTTTTTAAGGTGCGATTAATACTTGAAATGGACCAGTACATATAGAATTTTACTCTAACATAAAATGAGGCTCCTCACTATTGGATAGTGGATTCTTATTCCCCAATTTAATCGGTCCTTAAAGTGTATAACGAGTAGAGCCGACAAATTGAGCCCACCCGATGGGCGGCCCAAATTAAAAACCCGTATAGACGATGGGCTGGTCAAAATTATTGGCCCAAAAAAACCTGGGCCTATTTGGCCCGACCCACGTGGCCAGTGGGCCTAATGGGCTCGAGTCAATTTGGTCCGTGGGCTAATGGGCGGCCCGATTGGCCCAATATCCTATTTTTTTTAATAAATAATTTATTTATTTTTACTAAGAATTAGACTATGTATTCTATAAAATTGTGTTCTTGTTGAAGGATTTGATTTAATTGGATAATAATTTTTAAATTTATATGTTTATATATAGATTATTAATATGAAGTATTTGAAAATTTATTTTTAAATTATGTGTTTTGATTCAATATAATCCTTGTGCGTGAGAAAAATATTCACTTGTCCTCAATTCACTACTACACATTTTAGCTTGGACAGCTCTACTTGGACATCCCTTTTAGAAAGAGCTCTCCAAAAATGATCTTGGAGAGTGGTTTTTAATAAAAAAAAAAAAAACGGTTCGAAACCGCTCTCTAAGAGAGAGCGGTTCAAAACTGCTCTGCAAGCTACTTGGAATGCGGTTCAGAACTGCTCTGCAAGAGAGAGCAGTTCCGAACCGCTCTGTAAGGGCGTAGCCCTATATCCAGAGCGCGCCCCCATATCGCTTTTTTTTCCTCCGCACATTTCCTCATCTTCCTCCTCCTCCCTTCTCTATTTTTTCCGGCGAAAGGTCGTCGCCACCACTGTGCATTGCCGCCACGCGTCGCCCTCCTCCTCCCCTACCGCCGTGCGTCGCCCTCCACCTCCGAGCGTATATCTCAGACCATGACGCCCGAAGACATCCGCTTTGTCGGTACCGATGATCTACTTGGACGGGCTATAGGTCGTCAGGAGCATCCCGGCCGCTTACAGAGTGTTGGATATGGCGTGATGAAGTTATCATTGGCCATGTTACTTGCTCTTCAAGCCATGAATATGGTGGGTACACGGAATGTCCTCGAGTGGAGCAAGCTGTGAAAATAGTGTCGCTGATGCTATGTTTTCGGCTAATGCTAGGGACGATTTTATTGAGGTACTTCGAAACGACGTCCCGCAGGTATCAGATGTGTCTCACATTTATTTTAATTAAAGACTAGTATATATATTAAAATTTTATAACTAAATATCTTATTCGAACAGTCACCGACCTCATGCTACCTTTATTTGGAGGATCCTACTCGGTTGGTGGCTACAAGAACGTTGCTCAATAACTCCAATGGAGTTATTCATGGTAGTCCCATCACTCCTGGTTTCGTGAGGGTCACGCTCGATGTACCCATAATCGGAGAAGAGGATTCACCGGTGCCTAAACCAATTGATGATGCTGTCACAGTCGGAACAGCGGTCGGGCACTTCATCGAATGGCCGGCCAACTTGGTCTCTCTCACCATGAAGGTAAATTTAATATATGTTATTAAAGTTCATTATCTTATTTATCGTTCTAAATAATATTGCAAATTGATTGTAGAAACTGCTGACACCACAAAAGCCTAACACATAAATCAAAGGGTGTCGCAGCCAGTCAGAGGGAGATAACGAGAGACTCCACTATTGGTGATCGCAGACTTGGTTATCCCTTGCCTGGAGACTTAGATCACGACTATACCCTACAGAATACGGTGCAAGTGATAGTGGAGTCCTCTGATTTCAATATGATCACAGTTCCTATGAATGCTTACTTTCATCGGAATTGTATTGAAGAATACATCGCTCAGGAGCATGTGATTGAAGTCGTGAACGACCAGTGGTTGAGTGCAACGAGCATAGTCTTTTACCTCAGGTATGTGTTTACTAATTAATTCTCAGTATTTACTTTCTATATAGTTTAATTTTCAAATTAAATATTAATTAGTTTATATATGTTGGTTAAAGATATTTTGGTGAGGTATATCTCTCCAGAGATCCTCGAGCATGTGGAATGTATTCATTCATCTCCCCCCAAGTGTCTTGCTTAATGGCTGATAGGGCACAAACCATGGAGTGGTTAGTGTCTCATATGCTGAGTTATACTGACAGAGATCATCTCATTTTTTGGCCAACAAATGTGGGGTGAGTACAATAAACATTTCGTTAAAATTTATATTCATAATATATATGATGTTTGCACATATGCTAAATTTATAGTTAATTTTAATATTCTTAATATAATATAGGAATCATTGGGTGTTGGTCGCCATAAATATGATCACATTAAGTGTGTATTTTATGGATCCGGCTGCGAATGGGTTGGCTTCAAATCGACCTTATCTCACTTCGTACATGGAAGCGTAAGTTCATTTTTAATATTATAATATAATGATTTGTTTTACTTATTAAAATTATGCATATTTAATCTAAATTTATTTTTTAATTATAATAATAATAGTGTGATGACGATGTATAGGAGTCGCCTTCCTAATCAAGGCTCAAGAGCTAATTTCAATAAATTGAGCTGAAATAATGTTAAGGTAAATTTAATTTATTAAGTTATCAAATTAATATAAAATAATTATAATTGTAATACGTGATTATATTGCTAATCAATAGGTACCGAGGCAACGAGATAGTGATCACTATGGACATTTTGTGTGCCGTTATATTGAAGATATAATATGCGCTTCTCAAACGGCGGTTCCTATCAACGTAAGTCAATTTATCGATTTATTTAAATTATTATTAATTGAATAAAAAATCATACTATATATCTAACTATATTGATTAATTGACCGTTGTTTGCAGTTTGTCTATGATCGTCCGGTCAAGTCTTACTCCAAATAAAAAATGAACAAATGGAAAATGGATTGGATAGTGTACCTTTACAATCGATTCTTGTATAATTATAGATAGAGTGGGATAACTTTTGGTAGCATATTACTTATATATATATTTGTATTGATATACTTCATGCATGTTTTAATTTGTTGTATTGGACGGATATTTATTTCATGATGTGTATGCGTTTATTAATTTATTTGATGTTTTGGTATTTGATGTATATATATCATCGTGTGGTATAAAAATTGGTTTTTAGTTTTGGTTTTGGTTTTGGTTTTATATAAACAGGATTTTAAAAATATAAATTAAAAGTAAAAAAAATAATATACCGTTGTAAAAAAAAAATAAAAAAAAAAGGTTAGACAACGGCAGCGGTTACAAACACTGTCTAAGTGTTAAACTTGCAATGCGGTTAAAAACCGCTGTCTTAGTGCAATATCTTTGACAACGGTTTTTTATCAGCTGTCCAAGCTTGGACAGCTGTTACTTGGAGAGCTGTTATAACCGCTCTCCAAGGTCATTTTTAACAGCTTTCCAAAGCCAAATCTGTATTAGTTTTTTGTCTTCAAATGTCTATAATAATTTTTTTATGTTAATTTTTGTCTTCAAAAAAATTAAATTTAGTTCATATATATTTATTTTAATAAAAAAAATAAAAATTTGGACATTGGGCCGGCTGGCCTGTTGGCCCGCTAGCCCATGTAAGGCTGGGCTGGACTATACTTTTATAGGCCCAATGAGAATTTGGGCCTGCCCAACCCAGCCCAAGAACATCAATTGGTCCGATGGGCTGGGCTGGGCTGGGCCGGGCGGCCCGAATTGCTAGCTCTAATAACGAGTTATTAAAAAAAATAAAAAAATGTATACATCAGCTGGACCAATAATTTATATTGTGTGATTGTTATATACACGAGTATTTATGGTGTGTAATTTTTAATATTTAAGAAGTTTATGTTGTTGAATATGTAGCAACTTAGCTCATATTCTTAGCGTGTATTTTTTTGTTTTTAAAAATTTATGTTAACAATAACTTTTATTTTTACAAATTCTTTTTTTTATGTCTGTGTACCATGTCAAAAAATAAATGACATCTAATTGAAAGAAAAGTTCAATTTAAATTTCCCTTCTACTATTAAAAAGACTCTGAAGGTGGAATGGTGAAGCAGATGCGGATACATATAGTTCAAAGGGTATGCAAGTGCATACCCTATTTTTTGGCGAAATAATTATTATATATAGTATTTAATTTATATTTTAACTTTTGAGCTATAGAAATATGAAAAAAATTAAAAATGTATTCATTTTAAATAAATAATTTGTTGTTTGTAATTCTTAATGTTATGTTATTGAAAATATTTTATTTATGTTAATTATTTTTTAGGACTTGATTTAAATTTAAAATGATATGATTTTGAACTTTTTTAGGGGTGAGTCTCATGTGAACTAGGTGTACGGTGCACTTCACAATGTATTTTATAAATATATAATTTATTGGATTGAAATATTCAATTAATTTCTTTGAAATGGGCAACTTGTGTTTGTAAAGCAAGTTGCATGTTTCTGTGTAACAAGTTGTATATTTTTAAAATAGACTATAAAGTTCACGGTGCACTTGGTGCGCATAAAACCTAGCTTCTTCTTTTAGTATTTTTAAAATTATGCATACCCTGTTTAAAAAATCTGGATCCACTGTGGTGAAGTACTTAAGTATAAAGGAAAGAGGAGGGAGAAAGATGATGTTTCATGTTTGTGGGACGCATGTAGTAACTCAATATTAGGTTTATATATATCACATTTTTATTGATGTGATAACACATCGTTTAGTTCATTTAGTATTACATTTTTTTTCATGTATATCACATTTTTGTTTATATAATAGTAATACATTATTAGGTCTATCAATAACACATCTTTTTTTCATTGTAAGAGGTCAATGGACGTTAAAATATTTATACTTACTACCCAACTATATATAGCACTATAAATCAATTTGTTTGCTCTTACTAAGTAAATATGTACTGTTTCTTTTTGTTGTTATATCATTTTATATTGTTGCATAATCTATATGAAATTGTTGTTTTGGTGGATTAATACTTTTCTATTAACTTCGGTAACATATATGAAATTGTTGTTTTGGTGGATTACAATCAATTAACTTCGGCAACGAATTAGGTTGGATAGATTTTACGTAATGTTGGATGGGATAAATTATTTTGTACGCCGAAAATAATGTTTGGTCAATGCTAGCCATACTTATGAACAAGATAAAAACTTGTGTGAACCCGAGTTCATTGCAACTCAATTTTTCTACGAGGTACAGTTGTATGAGACGATCTCACGGTGAGAAGGTGCATATATTAGACATTGACACTTTAACACTTTGGGAGGGGTGATTTTTATTTGTATTTAGTTGTACACCATCTTATGCATGAGACCGTCTCATATAAATTTTTGTCTTTTTTTAATATCACAGTTATATATAAAAATTATCACTGTTATTCATAAAAATCTTGACTGTTATGTAAAAAACTATCACCGTTAAAAAGTATTTTATATGCTCGACAGTGATATTTTAAAAAAAGGATTCACATGTACCTGAATTCATAGAATTTGTGATTTAAATTAACGTCAACCTAATTTGCTTTAATTTACTAGCTAATTACATTTTATTATTTTTAATGTATTTTACATGAGACCTCACAAAGGTGTCTCATCCCAGGGTAAGTATTTTACATTTTAATATATGTGTCCTTGAATTGTCCGTGTGGCAGTGAAATGTTTGGTTAGTCTTTTTGTTGCTTTTGTTTTTTCTTAATAAATTAAAGTTCAATGTTCAATATTCATTATTCAATTCACATATGTGACGCCCCTTTATTGAATTCAATGGACCTATTTACCACCAATATCACATCATTATCATCGTGACAGATCATTAGACCACTAAGCACGAGGAGGGGTTGCCATGATTTTCTTCTAGATCATGTCTGCGTCAAGACGACAAATAAATTATATTATATCTTTAGTCTATATTATTAAATACTAAATGAAACTTAATATACTATAATTAACATAGTTCTCGCGTAATTACACGATTATATAATAAGAGTGTATTTTTTTAATACATAGGTGGAAGAACATAAATGTTTTTCTTTTTCAAAGTCAGGCACACCAACTTAAAAAGAAGCAATTCCATTCTCTTAAGTTGAGACTAAAAACACACCCAGCTAAATGCTTTCAAACCCAATAGGGAAACAAGGAACTTTTTTTTTAATTATTAAAATTGGGTCATATTAACTTTTTTTTTTCCGAATCCAAAAAAAAATTATGTTTGATTATTGCAAATATAGAAATCATGGAGTAGCCCAACTACAGGTCTCTGAAGGTCTAACCAACAATGAGAGTTTTCAAAAGATCGAGAGACGACCCTAGCTAATTCGTGAGCCAAAATATTGACTATCTCTTTTGACAAAAGCAACAAAAAAAGAACGATTAGATGCCAAAATCATATGGCATGCATCTATATACAAAATCACCAGCAATAGAAACACTATGAGTATTATAAAGAATCACATCCACTATCATCTTCGCATCACCCTCCACAATCACCCCTTGAAGGTCCATATTCTTGATCCAAGAAAGGCTGGGCTTCAAAGAAACCATCACCTCTCCTTCCCACTTCAACACAACCATGATCACACCCTTATTCGTCCCAGATGATCACACCAACTTAAGAAAAAAAAAATGCACTATTATTTTTAAATTGAAAAAAAACCCATAAATAATATCCCCCTATATATTAATAGTTTTTTTTTCTTCTAATGTGTTATATGATGATTGATTTGAATGATATGTAACATATTATTGTATTGATATGTTATTTTTCTATTGATTTGTATATAATATATAACATTCATGTGACATTTTAATAAAAAAAATTCCAATAACAAAAGTTTGAACTTTGCACTTTTTACATAATATTTATGTTACTTACCAACTAATTAAATATATAAATATTTAAATATCTTGAATATTTATTTTATTGACCACTAGCTTCTTTGTATTAATTTTTATTTTATATTTAATATTTAATATTTGATCATATTTTTTTTAAACGTCCCTCAAGCCCACTAATATGAAATTTATATTGCTTACGTGTCGCAAAATTGTGCATTTCTATGATGTGTCATCTAATTAAGAAGTGATAATTATATAAAACATAAATAATAATTTTAATTTAGAGATAATGATGACATATCAAGATATAATTAGTTTCTAATTATTTAGGCATTTAAATTATAGATGAATTTTATAAAATGTGTAATTATTATTTATTAATTTATATTTTATTTATTTAATTTTATTATATTATTCATTTATCTTTGTTTAGTTAATTTGTAATTGCATTAATTTAATATAAGTAAGATATTCAATCTAAAAGTATTTTATATTAATGGTAATTATATTTTAATATTAATTCGTTAATAATTAGTTCTCTTATGTATATCTTAATTTATTTTATGTATAATAATATTATTTTATATTATAATTCATTTACTTTTAATTTTTTTAAATTATTAAACATTAATTAATATATTAATACTTCTTTTTTAAACATTGTTTTTTTTTCTCTTTTTAATTTTTTTCTTAATCGATTTATTTTGTTCTGATTTGCAGATTTCAACTTCATATTAAAAGACATAAATAATATTTGGCATAATTTTATTCCAAGGTTTAAGCAATTTTACTAATATACACCTTAAATAATTATTAATTCATTTTTATTATTTTTATACACATATTTATATTTTTAATTATTAAATATATTATTTACTGAAAATGTTGTATTTTTTAATTAGAGAACCGCGTAACACACGGGCACTAGACTAGTACATAAATAAATTAAGGTATCTTATATATGATGTATGTATTATTATGAAAAAGAATAGGACATGAGGAAACTTTTCAGGACCGATTAAATAAATAGTACTCTCGATCTGTTCCATATTCGATTTTTCAGTTTCCATTTTCGTACGTCTTATACTTATTTTCTCTTTCCATAAATGACAATAAAGCAACATTGCTTTTTATACCTATATCCTCCTAACATCTCAAAAATTTCATCTCATGTCATTACTTTATACACCAAAAATCACTTTATCCTCTCATCTATTTTAATAATAAAGTAGAAAGATCTGCAATATCCCTCAAATAAAAACTATTGTATCCTCTCAAATACTAATAAACAACTCTTACATTGAATATCGTGCAAATAGTAGTGAAAAATCGAGTGCGGGACGGAGGGAGTACATAATTGGGTGTGAGGATGAGGTGGTTATAAAAGGACGATGCTATATGCGGTGAATCACCCTAGGGGTGAAAAACTTATCCACATCAAATGACTTATGTATCCTTAATGTATTTTGGCTTCATTAGCTATTGTTTTGGGTGGCAAAACATCCCCCCCCCCCCTTTCCATTTTGGTATGTCTTTTACTTATTTTCTCTTTCCATAAATGGCAATAAAGCAACATTGCTTTTTATACCTATATCCCCTAACATCTCAAAAATTTCATCTCATGTCATTACTTTATACACCAAAAATCACTTTATCCTCTCATCTATTTTAATAATAAAGTAGAAAGATCTGCAATACCCTCAAATAAAAACTATTGTATCCTCTCAAATACTAATAAACAACTCTTACATTGAATATCGTGCAAATAGTAGTGAAAAATCGAGTGCGGGACGGAGGGAGTACATAATTGGGTGTGAGGATGAGGTGGTTATAAAATGACGATGCTATATGCGGTGAATCACCCTAGGGGTGAAAAACTTATCCACATCAAATGACTTATGTATCCTTAATGTATTTTGGCTTCATTAGCTATTGTTTTGGGTGGCAAAATATTCCCCCATTTTTTTTGCAACAAAGAATCTCGCTTATTTAACACACAAAATCGCATCCATTTATCAATCTTCCTCAACAAGGTACACTAACTTTACCAAAAGTATCATCACTCATCAGATTTAGCACACAAAATTAAAAACCTCCCCCACAAAAGTTCTCTAATATTGTGTTGAAAAAGTTTTTTCCAAAATATTCAATCATATCACTATGAACATCAACTTAGATGAGATGAATTACATGCTATTTGGAAGTGGTCCAGATGATGAAGAAGATTTTGTTGTAGATGGTGGGAAATTTTTTATAGGATACGGGGAAGATGAATATATCTTAGAAGCACATTTATGAAGACATTGCTACATATTTTGATGATTTACCTGAAGACGATCCCATAGCAGGGGAAGACGGTCACATGGTTGGAGGTAAAGACGAATATACATTAAACGATATAGTTGTGGAAGAGAATCCTTCCGGTGTTCGACCAACCATGAATACGGTTCACCCCTCCTACGAGAGTATATTTAATGCTTATCAAGAACATGCCAATACTATAGGGTTTAGTGTTATTAGGAGAACAAGAAGGAAAAATTAAGTATGTGTGTAATACTTCGAACCAAAAGTGTAGTTTTAAAAGGGAGATTAAATGTTTTATACATTTTCTAAGAGAGTGATATATATTTTAAGATTTTGATTTTTAGGATGACGGCACGAGAACTCTAAGTCGGAAGTGTTGTATCACACTATTAATTTGGTCCAAGCCCATTAATATTTCATCCTTTAGTGAAGGAGCCCAATCAAATAATTGGGTCGAGCTCGCCCAACTCGATAACATTTATTAAGCTCGACCAATTAAGATGGACTCTAGCTCACCAAGAAAGGGCCGAGGTCACCACCCCCAAGTAGCTCGATTCATGGAGCTCTCATTGAGCTCGCTCATATAGCTCACAGACTAACTCATTATGAGCTCGCTCAATGAGCTCTTGGAAAGTCTTGTGAAAACAACAAGGGTCAAGAGCTCGTTATGAGCTTGCTCATATAGCTCACCAACTAGCTCATTATGAGCTCCTCATAGAGCTCTCATCAAGCTCACTCACAAACTTACCAACTAGCTCACTATGAGCTCGCTCAGCAAGCTCTCTGCAGGAGGTCTCTTATCCAAACCCGACCGGAAGGTACAACAGGTACAATGTCCACTAGGAGCTCACTTGTACATAAGGGAGTTTAATGTTGCAGTTTGGTATTAAGTCAGGAAAACCCTCCAAATGTGGCTAAGTCAATGGCTTGAGCTACAAACGACAATATTGGTTACGCAATTTGGGGAAAGATCAGAGAAATGCGACAGATGATTCAAGGACTTGCCAGGTGTCGCGCTGCTAACTAAGGCGAGCTCTTAACAGCTCTCAGGAGATGTCGGAAATTAATGTAAAATGTAGTACCAGACATTAAATGGAAGTTTGACCATTTGATGTCCCGACAAGAAAAACGGAGAGTGAAATGCACTCTCCCATGTAGTATAAATATGGGCATTTAAGACCCAAAAACAGTCCGAAAAGTATCAATACAAGAGGCAAAATTTGCCCTAGTCTCTGTGCACTTTATTTATGCTTTCAGTCTTTAAATCTTTAAGGGTTCAATCATTTGAACTCTCATTGTTTGATTAGCTAGTTATCACAAAGAGCCATATTCCACACAATTAATCCATTTAAACTAGCTATCAACAATTGGCGCTAGAAGAAGGGTGCTCTTTAAGAATTTAAACTAAACTTTTTAGTATTCTCATTGGAGTATCCTCAAGAATTTTCCATTTTTCATCTTCAAATCTTCAAGAAAAGTCTTGATAAAAACTAACTGTTCATAAAGAATACCTAAAAATCTTCAAATTTTCACCCCCATCTTCAAATCTTCAAGTTTACAAGCTTGAATCTTCAAACCTTCAAACACTTTCCTAGAAACTCATACCAAAAATGTCTCAAGCAAGTTTTCTATCAAAGGCTAAATCCGGAAAGGCTAAGTCCGAAGTCCAAAAATCTGGTGCCCGGGGCACCGATGGTCAGTTTGCCGGCAATATAAACGCTAGGGGGCATGCACTTGGCATTCACCAGAAGCTAGAAGAAATCAACACTCCCCAAGAAATTTGGGAAGCCATGACAGTCTTACGCCGAAAGAGAGCCGAGTTGAGCGGAGATCATAGTTACCTACGCCAGAACTTGGACAAAAAATTTCAGCATGCCAGGGGCAAGCGAAAAGATAGCGAAGGCCCACACCAAGATGAAAGCCAAGAGGAGTCACAAGCAAGTTCCGTGGCGCAGCCAGGTCACACACGAAAATAGGGAGGATTAACTAAAGTCGTCTGGAGAGGAGCCCATCACCTCGCTATTATCAACGAGGTGGTGTGGTAAGAAGTCCATCACCTCGCCATCATCAGCTAGGTGGTGCAGAAAGAAGCCCATCACCTCGCCATCATCAAAGAGGTGGTGTGGAAAGAAGCCCATCACCTCGCCATCATCAAAGAGGTAGTGCAGAAAGAAGCCCATCACCTCGCCATCATCAAAGAATTGGTGCGGAAAGAAGCCCATCACCTCGCCATTATCAAAGAGGTGGTGCGGAAAGAAGCCCATCACATTGCCATCATCAAAGAGGTGGTGCGGAAAGAAGCCTATCACATCGCCATCATCAAAGAGGTGGTGCGGAAAGAAGCCCATCACCTCGCCACCATCAAAGAGGTGGTGCATAAAGAATCCCATCATCTCGCCATCATTAGCGAGGTGGTGTGGAGAGAAGCCCATCACCTCGCCATCATTAAAGAGGTGGTGCGAAAAGATCCCATCACCTCGCCATCAACAACGAGGTGGTGCAGAGAGAAGCTCATCACCTTACCATCATCAGCGAGCTGGAGCAGATAGAAGCCTCTCACCTCGTCATCATTAGAGAGTTAAAACAGAAAGAAGTCCCTCACCTCACCATCAACAGCGAGGTAGAGCTAACCAAATTGACACCGAACAACTAGCAGCAATAGTTCAAACCCTCAAGGATATGCAAGACCAAATCGTCGCCACAGGTGGAAGCCCAAACCCCACCAGGGTTCCAACGTCACCTTTATCTGCAATGGTTATGCGGGGCCCCATCCAACCAAAAATCATGACGATCTCGATCACTCAATACCTTGGTGATACAGACCCCATACATCACGTCAGCAAGTTCAAAACATACATGAATTCAATGGGGGCAACCAATGCAACTCAGTGTCGATTGTTTTCTCTCACTTTGGGCGACCAGGCATACAGATGGTACAACACTCTACCACCATCCTCGGTAGAGTCTTTCTGCCAAATGACACAACTCTTCCTTGACCAATTCACCACTATGACTCCCAAGGTCAGGACTAAGAAAAGTTTATCTAATATCTAGCAGTTCAAAGATGAGACCGATCGCAAATATATCGAAAGGGTTGATAAACTGATCAGGGACGGGGAGCCCCTCGAAGACGAAGCTAAAGTTATGGGAGTTGTCGGAGGACTCCGAATGAAAATGAAGCTTTGAAAGACGATGAATATAGATTATCCAACATCCTACGCCGATTTCAGGCACAGAGCTGGCAACCTGACCAGTAGTGCCGAGCTGCTAGCTCAGCGAATGGAGGAGCAGGGAACCAACGATGCTAAGAAGCTAACTGCCAAATCGGGAAAGTTGTACCTCGATATCTGATTATGTGACCGGGGCAACGTAAATTTCGTGTCCTAGATGAGTCCCAGCTCAACACCTTGGAATGAAGTTTGTTTGAAATCATATTATCACTAATTTTGTAGTCTAAATTTTGTAAGAGAAGCTCGCTTTAAATTTAGAAAAGAAGTTGTCTGTCATCAAGTTTGAGTTCGTCTCATTTTATCATGCCTTGAGATTTTAGCGATCAGTAATTGGGGGCAGGTCTACTGACCTCTAACAAAATCAGTTGTTATAGTATGTTCTAAACATAAAATGTTAAGGCATTAGGTCGCATCCAAATAAGACGACAAAAAAAAAAGTGTCAAGGCACTAAGTCGCATCTAAATAAGACGACCAAAATAAGTGCCAAGGTACTAGGATCTTACCAAAATAAGACGATCATAATATTTTATGTCATGGACAAGGGGGCAGGTCGTCGACCTCCAAGAAGGTCGATTACCCAAGGTCGCGATCTCTAAGGAGATCAACCTCCCAAAGATAGTCCACAAACATAAAAATTCATAACATATCATAACAGGCATTCCAAGGCATCAAAAGTTGCAAAACTATAAGACAACTAAGTCGCATACAACTAAGACGACCAGCCAATAAAGTTGCAAAACAATATGACAACTAAGTCGCATAAAAGTAAGATGACAATCCAAACACAGATTGCAAGCAAATAAGATAATCAAATATGCAAAAATGCTAAGGCATTGAAAGTAAACTTTAGTTCATCGAAAACAAGCTAATCGATTACAAGGCAAAATATGCGACATGATTAAAGTCGACTGTTGTAACATGGATTAATTCGGTCCCCGACCTGATTATGTGAACGGTTGTCCACCGTGTCTATATCATTTGAGACAACCTCACCTGAGCCATTTAAGTCGCAAGGCGACTTAAAAGAGCATCCAGGTCGGGAGGCGCTTAAAAGAGCATGCAGGTCGGGAGGCGACTTAAAAGAGTATGCAGGTCGGAGGTGACTTATAAGAGTATGCGGGCCGGAGACGACTTCAGCCCGAAGTCGGGGAAGAAATAAATATGGAAAATATATGGGTAGTTAATGGTGCGGATATCGCGGAGCGTATGCAAGGCAAGTTTATCCAGGAGCGGGATTCACATATTAGCTAAGGAAACCCTAGCCTTGGCGGCTGAAGCCCTAGCAAGCCCGCGAAGGAAGCCCACGAAGACTCTTAACCTCTGTCTATATATATTTCATGTATCATTCATTGTAAAAGGGAGAACAACTTAGAGTATTAGGCAGATAAAGTAATAAAACAATCCTGGCTTGGGCGCCCCCAGACGTAGTCATATTCAAAAGACTAACTGGGTAACCTAATTCCGGTGTTATTTGCTATATTGATCATCGTTTATTCATTTTCGTTGTTAATCTATATTTGTTGGCCGTGAGTTACAAACCGGGCACAACAATTGGCGCCGTCTATGGGAAAATTCTATGGATTTGCTCCTAAATCCTTAGAAAACCCATCTCCTGTCAATGGCGATCAACCAAGGCAACATCACCGGACACAAAATTGATGCCCGTGATGGTGCCGAAGTCTCCCTGAGCTCGCACCGCTCCCGCCAAATCCCGGCGGACACTCTCGAATGGTGGAACCTAGTCCAAACGCCGGAGGACGCAAAGGCCGTCATGGCCGTCCTCAACAAAAAACGTCTCACCTTTGATGACGAAGAAGAGAAACCTCCGATCAAGAAGGCCGCACACGATGCCGGAACCTCGAAAGTCAAGGCCGCCCTTGTTGAAAAAGGGCGGTCGATGGGCCAACTAGCATACGACCCAACAAAGCATGCCATCGTTCGGAATCGCCGACTTCAGGAAAAGTCGACTGGATCGGACAATGTGTTCAACCGTCTTGGAAACCAGGGGGTCCAAAAAGCTCCGATGGTTATTGAGGATGAGGCTCAATCCCACCCTCGACATGCTGAACAGGTGGAACGAGACCTCGCAATGGCTTTGAACGTGCATCATGACGAATTGCCAAGAGGCTCGACAATCCACCATGGTGACCCACGAACAACCTTCCCGGCTAAGGACCATCGTGATGTATAGATTGCAGCACTAGCCCGAACGGTCCAACAACTTCTCGAACAAGCTGAGAATCAGAATGGGTCAGCAGGGATAAGCAATAGCCTCACCATCCCAGACTCCCAACTCGGAACCATGGTCACTTTGGCACCTACTCAGAGGAAGATCAGCACAGCGGCCCTAGATCGCTACAATGGAAGCTCCGACCCAAGGGTCCATGTAGCGAAATACAATTCCTACATGGCCTCTATGGGCGCATCCGATGCTACTAAGTTTAGACTCTTCTCTCTGACTCTGAGCGACCAAGCTCACCAATGGTTTACCTTGCTACCACCATTCTCGGTGGACACGTTCGAGCAGCTCGCCAGACTATTCTTGACTCATTTCATGGCCCTGGCACCCCGACCTGCGACCAGGCAACGATTGATGAATACTCGACAAGGGGAAACAAAATCGGATTGGTCCTACATTGAAAGGATCGACAAACTCATACTCGAAGGAGACCCCATTGGAGACGAGGCAAAGTTGCTTGGGGCTGTTTCTGACCTCAGGAAGGGAACCAAGCTGTGGCGGTGCATGACCACCGAGTACCCGATTAACTACGCCGACTTCCGAAGGCGAGCCAGTGACTTGATCCACACATCGGAACTTCTGGAGTCCCGACTATCCGACAACAAGGAGGTCGTAGACTAAGGAAAAGCTCCAAGAAAATTGGGGGCCACTACAAGGCACCCGACAACTTCAAGCCATTAGAAGAGAACATCCCGGTCAAGCTGATGGAGGCATTAGGCATGACACCTGGACAAGTTTACACTCAGATCAGAGAGCGGGAATTACTCCTCCCACCTCGCCCCATCAAGAACAAAGGCAAATTAAACCCCAACAAGTTCTGCCATTTCCACGAACAGGTATGCCACTACACAAGCGAGTGCAAAGACCTACTCCTCCAACTCTGGAGGCTATACGAAGATGGTTTGTTGGATGAATTTGTCAAGCGACCTCAGAGGGACCATGATCTCGCTCAGAGAGGTCGCCAACAGGAGGAATGCCGACCAAAGAGCAGGGCAGGGGGAGCAACCTATTCCGCCCATGCCGAGGATGCGGGAGGTCGCGTCATACATACCCTCTCCCCACTTGGGACAGTTGGGGGACTCTCCTCGACCTCCTCATCCAAACGGAGAATGAAGGCCGAAATAAGGGAAATAGAGAATGCCAGAAAATGGTGCTGCCAATTTTTACAGTGGGGGAAGAAACCAGCACGATTGAGTTTGGCGAGAAGGACAAAGCTGGAATAGTCTACCCAAATGTCGATCCCCCAGTAATTAAGGCGAACATCATGGGGACTACTGTATGCCGGCTGCTGGTAGATGGGGGTGCTTTCTGTAATATCCTCTTCAAAAAGACTATGGATCAACTCGGGGATTATGATGCCTACATCACCCCATGTGACCATGTCGTGAAAGGCTTCGGGGATGCAACAACGAAGCCGTCTGGCATGATATGTTTGGATGTCGAATTGGTCTCCACTTTAAATAATGAGGTTAGGGCCACTAGGCTGTTAGATTTTCTAGTTGTCGACCTCCCAAGTTCCTACAACGGTTTTCTTGGGAGGCCTTTTGAGCATGAATTCGAGGCTGCGTCCTCAACTTTTTATTTCTGTGTAAAATTCACAACCAAAAATGGGCTAGTTGGCACCGTTAAAGGTGACCAAGTGGATGCAAGAGGTTGTTTGATTTATTCTTCGTCTCTTTTCAATTCTGCATTGATATCTAGTAAACAAATACTTGTAATAGATAGTGAAAAACAATGTGAGGAATTAAGTAATAAAAAAGCAAGTAAGAAGAGAAGTCATAGCGACCTCGACCTAAGAATGGGACCCAAATCAGAAGAGTTTCTGCTCGAAGCAGAGATCGACGACCCCCGACAAGATGCCTCAAGGGCCATCACGGGGGAAGATCTCGAGAAAGTCAAGGTAGACCTAGCTCGACCGGATCTAGAAGTCATCATAGGCTCCAAGATACCATACGACCTGAAGGGGAAAGTTGTCGAATTTCTTAAAAAGAATTTAAACATCTTCGCATGGTCGCACAAAGACATGGTGGGAATCGACCCAAAAGTTGCATGTCATAGACTACACATCGATCCAGTTCGAAAGCCGATAGCCCAAAAGAGGCGAAAATTCGGCCCCAAAAAGTATGCTGCACTAGCCGAAGAAGTAAAGAAGTTATTAGGCAATGACCTGATCAAACAAGCCGATCAACCGCAATGGGTGGCTAACATAGTGTTGGTGAAAAAGTCAAACGGAACTTGGCGACTCTGTATCGACTTCACCGACCTCAACGATGCTTCTCCAAAAGACTTCTTCCCCATGCCTCACATCGACCACTTGATAGATAACACGGCTAATCACGAAATGATGTCGTTCATGGATGCCTTTGCAGGCTATCATCAAATAGCCATGCATGAGTCGGATCGACAACACACCTCATTCCTGACCGAAAAGAATATTATTGTTGGAAAAGAATGCCCTTCGACTTAAAGAACGCAGGGACAACATATCTAAGATTGGTCAACCACATGTTTGCCGACCTCATCGGCAAGTCGGTGGAAGTCTACGTGGACGATATAGTCGTCAAAAGCTTGAAGTCGGAAGACCACCTTATACACCTGGCACAAACATTTGACATCCTAAGGAAATTCAACATGCGGCTCAACCCCAAGAAATGTAATTTTGGGGTCGAATCCGGGAAATTCCTGGGGCATTTGGTCAGCAAACGGGGAATAGAGGCGAATCCAGCAAAGGTCAAAGCCATCTTAGACATGGGAGCACCTCGAAACGTGAAATAAGTACAGAAACTCACAGGTTGTCTGGCCGCTTTGAACATATTCATCTCCCGAATGGGGGATAAATGCAAGCCACTGTTCGACATGATTTGAAAGAAATCTAAGTTCAAATGGACACCTGAAAGTGTGGAGGCCCTTGATAAAATTAAAGCTTATCTGGAAGACGTGAGCATTATATCGAAACCAGTTCCAGGGGAGAAATTCTTTCTATACCTTGCGACTTCTGAAACCGCTTTGAGTGCAGTATTCGTCCGAGTAGAAGACAGGAATGAATTTTCCAATTTACTTTGGTAGTCAAACGCTGAATGAGACTGAGCAACGGTACCCGGTGCTAGAGAAATTGGCGTACACACTGGTCATGAGTGTAAGAAAACTGAGGCTGTACTTCTTCGATCATCAAGTCGAAGTCCTTACTTCCACGCCTTAAGGAATGTGCTTCACCGACCTGATACAACAGGTCGATGTCTCAAATGGGCCATCAAGGTTGGATAATACGGGATAACATACACACCTCGACCTGCCATCAAAGCTCAGGCGCTAGCCGATTTCATTGTCGAACTTACTTTCTCCTCGGAGGCCGGGTGCTCAAGCATCCCACCATGGGAGTTGTTTGTGGACGGATCAGCGACTTCCCATAAGTTGGGAGCCGGTTTGGTCCTGATAAGTTTAGAGGGCATCTCGTTCCAAAATTCCATTACTTTCGACTTCCCCTCGACAAACAACGAGGCCGAATATGAGGCACTCATCAGCGGCCTAGAGATGTCAACGGCCATGGGCATCAAAAGATTACAGATACACACAGACTCCCAGCTTGTAGCTTGTCAAGTCTTGGGAGAATACGAGGCACTAGACGATAGGATGGCGGCCTACCAAGAGATTGTCAAGATGTTATGTCAAAAGTTCAAACAGATCCATGTCAAGCTAATCCCGAGAGATCGGAATTTGCGAGCCGATGCCTTGGCACGACTAGCGACTTCCGAAGGGCCACCAGAAATGAAGGAAGTCACCATCACAATGCTCTCCCACCTATCTACTGCACGTGCAGGAATCGCGACCTTAGAAACCCCGACGTTGACCTGGATTACACCCATCATGGAATACTTGACAAATGGTCTCTTGCTAAGTGATCGAGTTCAGGCCCGGCAATTACAATTGCGAGCCGCGCGGTACACAGTGATTGATAACGAGTTATATAAACGAGATTTCAGCACACCCCTACTTCGATGTATAACACCAGAGCAAGGGCAAATTGTCCTACGAGAAATACACGAAGGGGTATGCGGAAACCATGCGGGGGGATAATCGTTGGCCCACAAAACCATGAGGCAAGGATACTTTTGGCCAACACTAAAGACCGATGCCATCATTTTCGCCCGTAAGTGCCATAGGTGTCAAATTTATGTCCCTTCCATCAAGGCCGCCCCCAGAGGAACTTACAAGCATCCTCAGTCCTTGGCCATTCGCAAAGTGGGGATAAACATCATTGGGTTGCTCCCGACAGCTCCAGGCTCGTTCAAATATGCCCTGGTAGCGGTTGATTACTTAACAAAATGGGCCGAGGCTGAGGCATTGGCAACCATAGATCAAGAGCACGTCATCAAATTTATATGGTGGGACATTATCTACATATTCGGATTACTGCAAGCGATCATACCCGACAATGGAAAACAATTCGATGGCCTCAAAATAGACGCTTTTTTCAAGAAATGGAAGATCACGAAGCTCTTCTCAACTCCATATCATCCCCAATCAAATGGTCAGGTCGAGGCTGTGAACAAGATCATTAAACACACGCTCAAAACCAAGATTGAGGGAGGAAAGGGGAAATGGGCTAGCGAGCTTCCTGATGTATTGTGATCGTATAGGACGACCTGCTGAAATTCGACAGGAGAGACTCCTTACTCGTTGGCTTTTGGAATTGAGGTGGTCGTACCCGCAGAAGTCGACTTTCCCAGTCTCCGCACAAGTCAGGTCACCTTCGACCACAATGACGAAGCCTTAGCCAGGAATCTAGACCTGCTTGAAGAGAAGCATCTAGAAGCCAACATGAGGAACGCCAAATATAAACAATGATCGGAGAGATACTACAATTCTAAAGTACGACTTCGACAGTTCAAGGGAGGAGACTTGGTGCTAAAAAAAGTATTTGGGAATCAAAGGGTGCCCTCGGTCCAAACTGGGAGGGGCCGTTCAAAATCTCGAAGGTCTTGCCAAATGGAGCATGTGAGCTCGAAAGACCAGAAGGTACCAAGGCTCAATACCCATGGAATGCGACCCACCTGAGGAAATATTATCAGTAGGTTCGTATGTTTGTAAATAAATTGTACCAATCAATAACAATATCTTTTTTTCTTTTCAAAATTCATGTGTTAAAACCGAGGGAATCACCCAAGGTGCGACTTTTGACATATTGGAGGCGAAATCACAACCCAACGAGGTGTGATAACCCCCAACTTTGTAAGACGACTAAAGCAATATCCGACAACAAGTCACATAAACAATAAGACGATGAGGATTAAAGCAATTTCAAGGTCGCATAAGGAAATCAAGTCGGCACAACAACGGAATGAAAAATATAAAATTTCCATTGATAGATAAAGGCCCGAAGGCCGGTACATAAAGAGGTCAACAAAAAAATATTACATCGTGTTCGCAAACAAAAGCAAATTACATCATTAGAGCCCAGTCGGGCTGGCGCTCGGTCTATCCGCAGCCTCCCCTCCTGTGACCTCCGGCGAAGATTGGATCATTCCAAAAGGGGTCTCGGGAATCTACTCAGTGGAACCCGACTGAGCCTCATTAGGAATAAGGCACACAATCTGGCTCGGGTTTGCAAAGAAGGAGAGGTCGATTCCCATGTCTTCCAGGTCCTTGATCTCCAGCAGAACACTGGGGGCAGGAGGGTTGTCGCGAACATAGTCGGACATCTCGGTGATAAACCCGCTGAGGTCGCCAGTGGGGTTCGCATTATGATAGATCCTGATGGCCCCAACAAACGCCATCACGAAAGCAAAGTTGACATTCAGTTCCTCAGTCCTCTTGAAGTTTTCCTCCTTGGCGACCAACTCCTTCTTGGCCTCAGCCAGTTCATCCTCAACCCGAGTCGCCCTCGCTTTCTCCGCCGTGAGCTCGCCCTCGACACCCGCCAACCGACCCTCGAGGTCTGAAATTCTCTGAGTCAACTCGGAGTTAGACTTCTCCAATTTCTTCTGAGTCTGGTTCACAGAAAGGATCGACTTGGCCTGGTCGGCAACCCTTGCCTGCGTCTTCCTCAATTCCGCGAGCTCTGACTCCAAATGGGCGTTGGATTTCTCCAAAAAGAAGGCCGCTTTCTGGGAGTGGACGAGAGCCGAATACAAATTGCCCGTCACTTTCTGACGATGGGCATTGACATGGTCCGTTTGCATCCACCCCGGAAGATTTTATGTGCCTCTTGAGATATAAGGGATCCGGTAGCCGGGGACCCCGGCCGAAATAACTGGGGCGACCTCAAAAAGCTCAGTACCTCCGGAGAAAATTTATTTAGCGTAAGCTCCGGGCTACGAAAAGATGCAATTCGTCAGTGGTGAAGTGATAAAAATCAAAGAAGACAAGAAAGCATGTGACCAGACTTACTTGTTCACCCAAATTTTCCCCCAAATTTAGCTGAGTCAGTCATCCTCCGGATGACAACCTCTTTCTGGAGTGGAGGTGGGCTGTGAGGTCGGGCGAAGAGGCGACCTTTCAAGTCACCGATTTATCTCCGACCGGTATGTGCTTATCTCCTCCCTCACCTTTCTTCGAGGTGCTCGGATTTTCGACGAGTCGCCCCTTAAACTTTCCTTTTTTACCCTTCTCGGGCCAAGGGCGGAAGGATCGAACTTGGAGAAGGAGCATCAAGGGCCGTCACGTGCCTCATCTGTCCGAGCACTGATTTCTTACGAGTAACCATCACAGAGGTGGGCAGTTGACGTTGATAGACTAGGATGTCAGGAACTACCCACAAAGAAGAGCCCCGGTCAAGTAAATTTCAGATAAGATTAAATTGCTGACAAAGAGACTTACAAGGAATTTTATGGTGACGCGGATAGGTGTACAGACTGGCTTTGAGTTGGTTGAGCTCGGTGTTCAGAGCGTTAACGTCGTGGCAGCTCGGAGGAGTGTCACGAACTATGTTGAAAGCCTCCACGAAATCCCAATAGAGGTCGGCGGAGGCGGGTGTGAACACTGCAAGATAAAGAGGGAATTAGATCAGTACGACCTCAAAGTCGAAAGATGTAAAGCTTACCATGTTCAGCTCATGCGCATAATCAGTCGGGACACGAATGGGCAATGTGCTCTATGGATCCACGGACTCCCACGCCCCCCCGACCAACCACCATTTTCGATGTCAGTCGGCGACCTTATTGGGAATCCCACTCACGAGCTCCCGGCCTTTACAAAGTCGTACGACATTATAATTGTTGGGAAATTTATAGTTTTGATGAAAGTTCCAAAAACACATGTAATAGGACCAACGGACACAGTGGACCGATGTTTACATTATCGCTATAGGAGACCAGCTTGATAATGATTGTATAGAAAAAATCGATGTAATAGATAGGTCACATATTGAGGGGAACTCAATATGTAAAGGTCGATCCAAGAATCGAAGAAAGCCGATATCCGACAGAGCGTAACGCTAAACCGTAATCGGAAGATCGGATCGAACCGATCTAGTCGATAACTCAGTGAAGTCATGAAGCTTAAACCTCTATACTAGAAGATCGATGACTTCCGGAAGATAAGACCGTAAGACCTACATCGCCGAGTCGGCCGGTTGAAGCTAAGTCAATGCGCCGAAGACTCCATCGTGGATCGATCGATTCGATCGATCGATCGGCTCATAAGATGAAAATCGATGTTTCATCTTATCATACGTCTGCCCGATCCAACAAGATGAATACAAACCTTAGTTGAGGAACATGTCTCTCATCGCTAGTTCACCTTTCATGAACTCGAACCAGATATAAATCGCCACTACAAAGCAGAACCCATCGCAGTCGAACCAATCGCACAACCAACCTGCCGACTCAAGCACAACCGAAGCTTCCACATCTCATCCAACAGAATCCGACAGATCATTCCTCAGATCCAGATCAACAAAGACCATCACCGGGAAAAATGGTCGACTAAGAATTGAACGAGATTGATGAGATGTATCCACAACCGGGTCGCCCATCCCGCTATAAGAGAAGAAGTCATGGAGATCCTCACCGAGAGATCTCGATTAAAAAAAAGCTTCTCGATCTTATCTTACTTGTTGAACAGATGGGTGGTGCGGATGAGTTCGCAGATTTTGACTTCGATATGAGGAAGTCCGCCAAAGTGGGATCACCAAATGAGCTCATATCCGATAAATCTGCGGAAAGCTCGATCCACAGAAGTTGGAATTGCCGAAGAAGAGAAGTTCGAGATCGCCAAGAAGCTCCGTAAAAGACAAAATGGTGAATGCCGAGCTGGATGAAAGTGGAACTGGTGTCAGCTTCACGACCAACCACCGGAGGCTCAAACAATCGAACTCGATCAAGTGATGGATCCAATTCCTACATCTCAAATCACCATCGATCAACTTCAGAGAGATCGATCTTGTCTCAAAGATCTCCGAAAGAAGAGATTGAGGGGAGTGTTAATCGATCGAGACAAATCGAGCCTCAAACAAATCGAAGCAATCGAGAGATCGCTTCCCCAATCTATGACCACCATATCTGCCGAGCTTACAAAATCGCTTGATGACAAGTCAAACAAGTGGATCAAAATCAATCTTCTTTTTTCTCGACGCCACCGAGAAAAGGCTCGAAAGTTATCGAAGAGAAATTTGACAAAATGATTTGGACACTCTCTGCTACAATGGAAACCGCCAAGAAAGAACTGACATAACCGCTCGTAATCCGACAAACCAATCTTCGTGTTTATCCGCTAATGATCTAAATCGCATTGTCAATCAACTTTGGGTCTCGACTTCCCACTCAATGCGCTTTTTGATCAAACCAAAAAGGGGGAAGGATCTCGAGAAACCAACCGACACATCGTAAGACAAGGCCCATGGACAAAGCTCAATTGCAAGAAAGGTCACCGGGTGCCGACATCAAAATCGACCAGCTATCGCACCAGAAAAGTCACCGAAGACAAAATCGTCGACACAGTCGATAAGGAGCTAGCCAGAAATTGTCCAAAAGAGCGTATTTATCAAGAAGAAAGAAGGACGTAAAAACGGGCACAAGCGTAAGGGTTGAAAATGTAAGTTCAAATCAAGGGCTAAGAAAGGATTAATCGGAAAATCGCACTGTAACCTCGGTTACTGCCAAAAGAAGAGTCGATTTAGATCATATACAAAAAATGCCGCACACGCTAAGAGGTTTGAGGAATGGAATAAGATCAGAAGTGAATGGCTTCTAGATGCCTTTGTCCTTGATCTTGTTCCAAAAGAAGAATCACCAGATGATGAGTTCCTCAACTGGTTACAGAATAAATATCCAGACTTTCTAAAGTATCTGGAAAATGAGGCCAAGCTTATAAATGTAAAGATATCTCGCCAAGAGTATGATCTGTTAATATACTCAAAGAAGGCAGATGGCTCATTTGACAGACTGGCATTTGAGAGATTCTACTTTGACATCTTGAGCAAATCACGATAATCGATCAAGTGCGCATAAATCGATGTCAAATGGAAACTCTATCAGATTTTCAACATTCCACAAGACCAAAGAGAAATGCCAGAAGGATACAAGCCCAAGGAGTGAAGATTCAGAAGACGTCTAGGGATCAGCAGCTTTTAAATTCAAAACTTTTCTGATGTAACATGTAATCATCATATCTAATGGAAAGTTTATTTTTCTGATCCCAAGACAAAATCTCTTTGTTTTCCGACATTTGCTTTTTAATCGTTTCTATACTTATCAATCGGTTGTTTTCTCAAGTTTTGGTTTCATCAAAAGGGGAAATTGTTGGGAAATTTATAGTTTTGATGAAAGTTCCAAAAACACATGTAATAGACCAAATCGGACTGTTCAATTAGATCGATGTTTACATTATCGCTATAGGAGACCAAATGATAATGATTGTATAGAAAAACCGATGTAATAGATAGGTCACATATTGAGGGGAACTCAATATGTAAAGGTCGATCCAAGAATCGTAAGAAAGTTCGATATCCCATGAGCGTAACGCTAAACTGTAATCTAAAGATCGATCGAATCGATCTAGTCGATAACTCAAATGGAAGTCATGAAGCTTAAACCTCTATACTAGAAGATCGATGACTTCCGAAGATAAGACCGTAAAGACCTACATCACCGAGTCACCAAATTGAAGCTAAGTCAACAGCGCCAAAGACTCCATCGTGGATCGATCAACAGATCGACGATCACCATAAGATGAAAAAAATCGATGTTTCATCTTATCATACGCCTTCGATCCAACAAGATGAATACAAACCTTAGTTGGAGGAACAACACCGCAAAGCAAGGCTTTCATCCAATAAGGAAGAAACACGTATGAACAGAGCCGACATCATGGATTCGATGTTGCTCTCTCAAACGGCTATAAACTTTCAAAATGCCGCTCTCAAGACGCCACATCAAGCTCGCAACTCTACCTAAAATAGCCCGAGATTCAAATTGCTTCCAACGGCTCTTTTGATCTCAAGGTCTATAAATATGGGATCACACTTCGAGTGAAACACGGAAATGCTTGACAAACAACATAATCAAGAAGCTCAAACTATAGTCGATTTCCGCATCGAAGAACACAACTACAAGCTTATTTTATATTGTGTTCATCCCATAAGTTCTTAGCAAGAAATCTTTTCATCTAGCTATCAGTCGCTTATACGCAAGAAAAAGATTTCATAGTTGAACCTCAACAATCTTACCCAAACCCCCAAGTTAGGATAAGTTGTTTAAGAAGATTTCACCAGGGTTTCTAGTAATCGATTTACGGATCGGCTGAGCGAGAACTCTTAAAACATCTCGGTTGGTGTCTTGTGGTGGACTAACACACTAATCTAAGTCCAAATTCGGTTAAGTCGGTTAAGTTGGTGCCCTCAGAAAGGGAAGAGTGGACGAGGGACCGGTTTGTCCGAACCACTATAAATCTTGTGTGCCTTTTATCGCTTTGATTAATCGCTCTCACATCGCACAATCTTAAAGCGCATACATTCTAAGTTAAGATCGACATAACACCAAGCTTCGATCCGACGGACCGATATTTCGGCATCCGATTAAAAAGATAAAACTTGAATCTGATTTATACAAACCGGTTTTTCACGGGTAAAACTTAAGCTTCCGCGACTCATCGCTTAATCCGATAGTTACCGAACCGACCGCCTTTCCGGGCGCTCAAGAAGTTGGTTATCGACCAAACCGATTCACTCGCAGACTCGATCAAAGCATCCGCTCTCACACCGATCCGACGAAAAGTTTTTTCGTAAGTCTATTCACCCTCCCTCTAGACTTCGCTTCACTTAACCCGCTCGACCTACAAGTGGTATCGAGAGGTTGGTTCTTCCGACCAATCGACTCGTGTCATTGTGGTCATCCGAATCGATCTTGAAAACCGCTTTTAAAACTCATTCATTTTCCAAAATCACTCAAAGATGGATAACACGTCCCAGATGTATCATGATCCGGTTCTTCTCTATTGATGAGTATGCAGATTGGGCCATATATATGTCCAACCATCTAGGCTCGACAAGGGCGTAATGATGGAAGTCATCGAGAGGACCCATCATCATTTACTACGATAATCCCGCAAATGGAGGAGATCCGCACTTTCCCACGCGAAGTCTTGTATTTAAAAAGCCCAAACTCGATGGACACAAGAAGAAAGAAAAATCAGATACTGACACCATTGCAAGACATATCATCATGAAGACAATGGATAAGGTCACCAAAGAGAAGATTAAGTATCTCAAATCATGAAAGCAATGTGGGATACTCGGGCCGAGATCTCGCGAGGGAAATGAATAGATAAAAGACAAATCCTTCGTTTAACCGGTGAAGTTCGAGAAACCAAGATGTCGCCAACGAAACCATCAACGAACTCGATGGAAGAATTACAATGTCTATAAACAAGCTTCGAGAACTTGGTAGAGAGATGACCGATAAAGATATCAACTATAAGATCCTAAGGTCTCTCACCAAGAAGTGGGACATGAAGGTCACGGAATCAAAGATTGCCGTGACATTTCAAGAATGAAACCTAGTAGCTTGTTCTTGAAGTCTTAAAGCTCACGAGTTCGACCGATTGAAAGAGGTCAAGTCGATGAAGACGAGGCCCCTCCGAAACCTCGACATCAAAAATCGCTTGCTTTCAAGGCAACCAAAGAGTGTAACAAAGGCCAATGAACCCATTGGAAATATATTAAGTCAAAGTAGTAATCAGATCGCTGCTTACCGCGAAGCTTGAGAAGTCGATATACAACTTGGTAAGTATCGAAGATTTTATAAGGACTATCAACATAGCCGAGGATCCAGATAGGAGATCGCATAATAGATCTCCGAAAGAACCGCATCCGATGATCGAGGGATCACAGAGATGAAAGGGAAAGAGATAGTCGACGAAGGAAGAGATAACCAATCGATAGAAGAAACTCGGACTACTATCGAAAGGGAAATCACCGATAGGTCATACGTATGAGTGATTCACCGAAGGAAAGGAACGGTGGATCCGGAGCGCGCTTTAATCGGAGGAGAAGCCGTCACTCACTATAAGACAGACCGCCTGCACTGACGCCGGTAGAGAGGGAAGAAAAGAGGAACAAAAGAGAGCAACGATAGAGACGTAAGAGCTATGGTTGCCGATACGTCAGAATTGACGATTCCTATCTACCCTCCGAGGACTCCTTGATACCCTCTCAGAAGACTTCTCCGACAAGAAAGGTCTGCCGACTTTCTATGAAAGTGAAGATCCGATATTCTCGCCGACGATAATGAACTCCTCGATGGCCAGGAGGACCAAATTCGAGGTAACCTCCAAACCCCTTCGCTCGCTTCTACACCGCTATCATTAGCACACCCGCCGAGAGATCGACCGGCAAATTCTACTCGTGAGCAATTGCTTGAAGATCTCTCCAATGCAAAGAGAAACTTATGCTATTGTGAAGCCGAGAATGATAAGTCGAGGATCGTAAATAATCACCTTTGTCAAGAAAATGATCTCGTAAAAACCTTCAACTTAGATCACCGAACCGCCGTGAAGGTAACCGAGGAATTTAAAATTCTCGGTTAAAGCTTCGATCGTGAAAAGCAGATCAAAGAACGATGGAAATTAACAGACAAAGAAGTCGATGACTTCAAAATCTTGCAAGCAAAATTCGATGAGCTATTCCAATGCATGAAAGTCCGAAATCCTCCGAGGAAAATCACAGAAGAAAATAGATGTTTTTTCAAAATCATCTCAAACCGTTAAAGACATGAACGCCTATTTTCGAAAGTAAAGATTGATAAGGAGGGACTTGGCTATGAGAAACCCTCCACATCCTCAAAAGCCCCGATCGATTCATCTCGTAAAGGTGTAATCGACGAATTTAATCAAAAAGATACACCAAAAGCTAAACTTGTATCTAATAGGGTAAGAGACCGGGCTGAGAGTGTAAGCAAGTGCCTAACCGTAAAGGAAACAAAATGGACCCCAACCGGTAAAGCATCACCGAGGAATCAACGGAAGAACCCAGCTTCTTCCGAAGAAACCTCAACCCGATCAACAGATCGTGAATCGAAAAGACAACCTACAAAAAGGGAAGTCTAATCTGAGACCCAAATACAGGTCACCGCCTAATAAGCATGCTTCGTAAACCATGAAAACCATCTATGCGAAAAAGGATATGAATCTTTTGATGGTAGCAAATGCATTCTACCCCTATAGTCGAAATTTAGGGCTATCGTGACCAAACCACACCGATAAAAAGAAGACAAACCGAAAAGGTAAATCATAAGTCTTCTAAGTCATCCAAGGTTCACACAAGTAATCATACAAATCGAAAAGATATGAGGATAAGTATGATTATGTTGACAGTATGGGAGACAAATCAGCCTTCGATCCGACCGATCACCATAGAAGTGCTCGCTTTGTATGGATCCCCAAATCCAAACCTAACCCTCAGACCCAATCCGAAAGGGGTACCTAAAACCCGATCCGATTGGCAGTTTCGCGGGTCCGCCAACAAAGGAGGTGTGCAAGCAACTATCCGGGTACATCGATAGTGGATGCTCAAGGCACATGACCGAAGCAAACATCTCCTCGGCCCTACATAGAACGTAAAGCCCGCGCGGTACTCTTTTCGGTGATGATAACTTTGGTTATACCAAAGGGTTCTAACCTTAGAGAATGATGATGTACAAGTAATCGAGTCTCGCTTTGTCGGTCCCGAAGACAACCTATTATCGGTTTCACAATTCTCATGACAACGGATTCAAGGTGTTGAGTTCTCGATCGATCAATGCACTATCAAGAATCGAGTCACCAACGATATTGCTAACTCGGTTCAAGAAAAGGGACGATCTACACACCGATTGAACAGCTTGTCCAAGAAATGCATGCCTGATTGTTAAGAGTTCCAAAAGTAAAGCAGCTTGGCTCGCACAAAAGAATGAGCCATCCGAACTTTAAAACTCTTAATAAGATAGCTAGGATGTCTCTAGTGGAAGGACTTCCTAATGAAGTGTTCTCAAAGGATCGACATGTATCGCATGTCGAAGGGAAAACAGTCAAAGCTTCATTCAAAGGAATTTCCTGACCAAAGATCCAAAGAGAGTATCGCAAAATGCCTATATGGATCTGCTTTGGACCAAGCATACACCAAATACCTCAACGACGAAAATACACTCGTAATCGTGGATGACTATTCCAAGTTTACTCGGTTATATTCTTACATAAGAAGAATGAGACGACAACCAAGATACCCGAGCTACTAAGAAGATTACAAAATGAGAAGGGTGTCAACAGAGTAAAAATCGACGATAAAGGTACGCATTTTCAACTCCTTTATTACCGATTTTTGCTCTAAGTTTGGTATACAAAGATGAAAACATCACCGCGAGGACGCCACAAATGTAATGGAGTAGCCGAACGGAGAAACAGAACTCTCAAAGAAGTTCGCCGAACAATGTTAAATTTAACATGCGATACCAAACCGCTTTCGGGCGTATAAATCAACACCGCATGCCATACGCAGTAATGATGTCTCCCCGACTAAGGCTCACTACAAAACACCCTATGAACTGTGGAAGGGCAGAAAACCTCGTGTTTCTTACTTCCATGTTTTTGGGTGCAAGTGTTTCATACACAACAATGGGAAAAGTCAGTTGAAGACCTTTGAGGCTAAGTCTGATGAGGGTATATTTCTAGGGTATTCTCATCTAGCAAAGCCTTCGTGGTCTACAACAAACGAACCCTTGTTGTGGAAGAAACACCCCATGTAACCTTTGATGAAGCATCTTCCGATCAAGAGAAATCACCTCGTAACAAGAAGTACTGATCTACCGTAACCTCGATATTCGTAAAATGGATCACCTAACGATCAAGGATAAAGGATCGAAATCAGATCAATTTTCATTCCGCATCTAGCTGATTCACCGCATCAATCGATCCTAAGGTACGAACAACTCGCCGATGAAAAAAGCCGATTCACCGAGATAAGAAGAATCGAACCATCCGGCTCGGGGGAACTTCGGTTCTCACGAAACGCACATCGCACATGATGATTCCAACATCACCGAGACTTGTTCTTATCAAGTGGACCATAACCCTGCACCACTCCCAATCACTAGTAATAAGATTTTATCAGAAACGGACGATGTTCTCAAAACCGACGCAAATCGTAATGCGAAGACTCGATAACCAAATCATCCAACCGATCCGATAATTGGAGACCCGTCGATAAAATTAAAACTAGACATCGATTGGTGAAAGTGCCATGTATTGTCAAGTATCCGCCTATGAAGGAACCTACTACAATCGAGGAAGCATTACAAGACGAAAACGGATTCTAGCCATGCAGAGAGAGCCGAACAGCCGAGAGAAATGAAGTATGGGAACTAGTAGACGCACCGTGCCATCAAGACGAATTGGCACGAAATGGATCTTCAAGAACAAGAGAGATGAGAAAAATGTTATCACCGTAAATAAGGCAAGACTTGTTGCTAAGGGGTATTCACAATCGGGGCGAATTGATTACGATGAGACCTTTTGCACCGCCGCCGCCTTTGAAGCCATTCGTCAAGCTTCAAACTATGCTTCCCACGAGGGTTCATCGGTATCGATGGACGAAAAGAGTGCTTTCTTAAACGGGTACTAGCGGAGGAAGTTTATGTCTAACAACCTCCGTGCTTTGAAAAAAGGCAACCAAGTGTATCGCTTAAGAAAAGCTCTTTATGGTTCAAACAGTTCATGAGCCCGGTATGATACACTCTCTCGCTTCTTGATCGAAAGTGGGTTCACTAAAGGAACAAAGGACGTAACCTTATTCGTAATAGAAGATGGAGAAGATATTCTCGATGGTTCAGATTTACGTGGGCGACATCATCTTCTGATCTCCAAACAAGAACCTATGTGAAAGATTCAAAGAAATCGATGCAAGGGAAATTCGAGATGTCCATGATGGGTCGATGAATTACTTTCTAGGTCTCCAAGTTAAACAAAGTTCGGCGGATATTCATCTCGCCAAGCAAAGTACACTAGAATATTTTGGCTAAGTTTGGAATTCAAAATAGCAAGGAAGCCAAAATTCCTATGATGACCGGATTCAAGATGGATCCGCATGAGGCCGGTCGAAAAACAAATCGGCGAATATAGGGCTCTCATTGATCTTTATTATACCCGACCGCCAAATAGACCGATATCACTTTCGCAGAGGTGTATGTGCGATTTCGTAAATCCAATGGTCACCACCTAGAAGCAGCCTAAGCGATTTCTTAAGTATCTCAAGGAACAATAAACCTTGGTTTATTCTACCCATCGATGATAATCTAGAGCTTAGTGGGTATTCTCGATTCGACATGGAGGTTGCAAGATCGACGTAAAATCAACCTCAGAACATGTCGCCTCTTAGGAAGTAAACCGATCTCGTGGTTTTCAAAGAAGCAGCACATCGCCATGACATCAACAACCGAAGCGTAATATATGGTCACAGAAGTCGTTGTTCCCAATCGCCTGCTCAATCGTCGGCAAATGAGGGATTACAACATTGTAGCTAAGAACGCACCTATATTCTCGCGATAAGAATAGTGCTATTGCAAATCACTCGTAATCCGCCTTCATACATACAAGATGCAAGCATGTAGATGTCGACACCACTTCATAAGAGATCACGCTGAAAAGAAGAATATCGAATGGAAAAGATTCATACCGATATACGTATATCGATATTCTAACCAAGCCACTAGCCGAGATCGATTCGAGATTTATGCAATGAGCTAGACTTCTAGATCTTGGAGAAATGTCACCTAAAAATGTTTGATGGAATGCTCTCCGTAACTACCGGTTAAGAGACTAACCAGATCGAGAGAAATCAAATTGAGTTTGGTATCTTAACCGATCTCAAGAGACCGATAAGCAAAAAATCGATCGATATACACGCTACCAGATCCAAAGGAACCGACGATTTTAGTTTATCGATTTAAAGTCTATCGCTTTAAAGGAACCGATCGATTCAAGGTTTATCGATTTAAGAAAATGCTCGCTTTAAAGGATTATCCGATTAAATCAATTTGGTTCTAGTATTTCTTTGTGATTCGCTTTTAGCTAATATTCAACAAGCAAGATTCAGAGATTAAAAAGCTATCAATCGCATAAGAAAAGGTGAATTTACACAACAAAATGAAATAATGTAACTTTTCATTGATAAAAACCAAGGTGAGGTTACATTACGAAGTTACAAGTACAAGAAGACCCGAGGTCAAGACATAAATGTTAACCAAAATCCTAAACCTAGAACCCTAAACCCTCATCCTAAACCCCTCATTAGTTAAGTGAAGGAAAGAGAGAGATTTTAAACTCTCATTTTTCCCCACTTAACAAGGGGTGAGAGAGGCTTTAAAGAATGTAATCCCATGCCGCAAAAACCGAAGATCAAGAAAACCGGAGCGACAGAGGCCTTGATAGATTCTAAGCCCGAGCCCTAAAAGGAGGAGTAGTAGGGCTCTCCAAATTGTTGAATGGAGCACGTGTGCCAAAGAGTTGGTCATCGATCTCATGGGCACATGTGTCGATATTTTATACCGCACTAAGTCCGATGGTTCTCGTTACGCTATCCAGATAGACACACAAGGTGCATACGGTTAGGAGAAGTGTCTTCTCGCCATTTGCAACAACAGATCCGCCGCCGGTGGTAGAGAAAGCTTTGGCAAAGAATCGTATGTGAAATCAAGATGATGAAGAAAACAAAAGAATAAGGGATGCAAAGGGTTGATTTGAGAAGATGAAACCATATAAAAGGGTGTAAAAGTGTTTGCCTTAAGTCTCACCGAAACAAGGGTTCACCAAGATACATGATTCTTACAAAGAAGATAAGTATGGTGAATGGGTGATGTTGTGTAAAACATTGGTCCAATTTATAGAGGCCAAGCAAGGATGCAAATGCAATTTTCATTTCAAGAAGCCTATCCGAGAAATTTGCATCAAAAGGACAAATAGGTAGAAATCACGCGATCGATAATTAGATAAATTTACTATTGATTGACATATCGAGAGATTCGCATTTATATTTACGCATGTCAATCACGCCTACTTAGGGAATAGAAGCTACTACTCTAGACTAAGTTTTGGCGGTAACACTTATCCCAAGAATTGGCTTAATCAAAAAGAATCGATGAGGTCAACCAAAAATCGACATACTTACAAGATGATCGATGAGAGAGATCTGCCGAGCATGAAACTCCAATAAATCGATATATATCATTTATAAAACAAAATATCAGTTGAAGGGGGAACTTCAACCCATCAAGGAGGATCAAAAGGAAATCGACGATTAAGGAAAGATCACCTAAGCCTCAAGTTTCAACAAATCGATGCAACCGAGAAGATCGCTTAAAAGGATCGCTTGGGAAATTTCTTAAGGCTTAGGCGTAATGATTAAGATCAACAAGTGGAATCAACATTGACAAGTAATATTGATCGATAACAACATCACCAACCGTGACACGATCTCTTTCTCTTGTTCTTTACTTATTTATCGGATCGATTCGATTTTATTTGCCTTACCGCACCCACTATCCTTGTGGACGGTACTCGCAAATCATTTAATGCGACGTGGGTACATGTATTAACCGCTACTTGATCGTGGCTTTTAAATCCAAAAGTTTTGTGTACGCATGCGCTTTTCCCAACCCTACGATCAAAACCGCTAAATCTGAGCGCATAATCTTTTCAAAACGATTGATCTTCAAAATCTTGTCTTATTGTACCCTCCGCTTTATATAAGATTCATCAAACCTTACCAGAGTTTTTCTCGCTTCACAAACTTGCATTACTTACTCATTGAAAAACTTCAAATTTTTGTCTCTACGCTTTCAAAACGATTTCTTAGAGTTCAAAATCTTCTCTCAAAATTTGAATCGCAATATTTTCTTTTAAGCTTAATGATGAATCTTTCTTTCCGTTAAAAACATTGTTTTCAAAAGTTGTTTTTCGGAATTTATGCTTCATCGCCTTTTGTTTTCCGCGAATGATATTGATATTGATTATGCACAAATTTAATGAAGTCTATCTCACCAGATGGCCACTCATGGACTTGGAAAGATCATGTGCAATTATGCGAACCGCAACGAAGATCTTTGAGGATAAGTTCGTTCATTTGAACCACCGAGGATTCTCAATCCATGGAGGTGGAACAAATTCTCAAGAAGGCCGGATCGAAACATATTGCTCGCTTTCACCGCAATCCAAAGGATGCAAAGATGAAGCACTTCAATTCTTGCACTTGGAGTGTGGATACTGAAAAACCAGAGACGAACCGATGTCGATAAATAATCGGAGAAGAAATCGATCGACAAATGCGCATATCACTGTCTGCTCAAATTTTGCCAAAGGGCGAATCTCACCGCACACTACAGGAGAAATGAGGATGAAGAAATCGAGAGGAGCTCTTAAGAGAGGCGCATAAAAACATCGATAAATGGATTCATCGTGCCAATGCTCAAAAAAGAAAGTACAGATCGCCGTTTGACATTCTATCAAGAACGATCATGGGAATTCATTTAGCCCAGATGCTCTCACATCACCAAAATGTACAAAGATGGCAAAGAATAATTGATGGGGCTCGAACATCAATTGCACGGCTTCCTCGAAAGCCATCTTGCTCCAAGAACACGAAAAATTTGGAGTCAATGAATCCAGCGTGTCTTTTCAAAAAGAGAGTCAAAAGAATCTCAACAAGGTTGCGCTTATATTGAAAGACAAACCGCCAAGCTACCGAATGGAATCGAAATGGATCAAGTCCTACAATGCCTTCCTTCATCAACTTCAGCTTATATATGGGCCACCAGACGATGACAAGGAGCCCACTCCAACAAAATCAAGAAAGGAAAGAGCAAAGAAGTCGCCATCCACACCAAACTTGCTCCACGTAAAAAGAAACGAAAACCGTGAAGGCCCGTGAGAAGAGGCCAAAGAAAGCAAAGCAACCTACCCCGACTTTCTAAAGACTAGAAGATGAGTCGAAGAAGAAAAAGCGCCCGCAAAAAATCAAGGCGAACAAAGAACAGAATCGACAGCAAGCTTTCAACCCGAGGGCTCGCCAGAACGATCCGAGGTAGAAGCACAAGCCGATAAATCTATTTCTCTCAACCTCAAGCCGATTCACCGCCGCCACTAAAGGCCGCAGAGCATGTCTCTACCGCTAGTTCACCCGCCATGAACTCCGAACCAGATATAAATCGCCACTACAAAGAGAAACCACCGCAGTCGAACCAATCGCATAACTTCCGCCGACTCAAGCACAAACGTAAGCTTCCACATCTCATCCAACGTAATCCGACAGATCATTCCTCAGATCCAGATCAACAAAGACCATCACCGAAAAAATGGTCGACTAAGAATTGAACGAGATTGATGAGATGTATCCACAACCGGGTCGCCCATCCCGCTATAAGAGAAGAAGTCATGGAGATCCTCACCGAGAGATCTCAGATTAAAAAGCTTCTCGATCTTATCTTACTTGTTGAACAGATGGGTGGCGCGATGAGTTCGCAGATTTTGACTTCGATATGAGGAAGTCCGCCAAAGTGGGATCACCAAATGAGCTCATATCCGATAAACTGCGGAAAGCTCGATCCACAGTGAAGTTGGAATTGCCTAAGAAGAGAAGCCGAGATCGCCAAGAAGCTCCGTAAATGACGCCGAAATGGTGAATGCCGAGTCGCCGATGAAAGTGGAACTGTGTCGCAGCTTCACGACCAACCACCGGAGGCTCAAAAACAACCGAACCTCGATCAAGTGATGGATCCAATTCCTACATCTCAAATCACCATCGATCAACTTCGAGAGATCGATCTTGTCTCAAAGATCTCCCCCGAAAGAAGAGATCGGCGGAGTGATAATCGATCGAGACAAATCGCCTCAAACAAATCGAAGCAATCGAGATCGCCCCCCAATCTATGACCACCATATTCCGCCGAAGCTTACAAAATCGCTTGATGACAAGTCAAACAGTGGATCAAAATCAATCTTCTTTTTTCGACGCCACCGAGAAAAAGGCTCGAAAGTTATCGTAAGAGAAATTTGACAAAATGATTTGACACTCTCTCGCTACAATGGAAACCGCCAAGAAAGAACTGACATAACCGCTCGAATCCGATACCAATCTTCGTGTTTATCCGCTAATGATCTAAATCAGCATTGTCAAATAACTTTGGGTCTCGACTTCCCACTCAATGCGCTTTTTGATCAAACCAAAAAGGGGGAGGATCTCGAGAAACCAACCGACACATCGAAGACAAGGCCCACGGACAAAGCTCAATTGCAAGAAAGGTCACCGCCATGTGCCGACATCAAAATCGACCAAGCATTTCGCACTCAGAAAGTCACCAGAAGACAAATAGTCGACATGTGCCGATAAGGAGCTAGTCAGAAAATTGTCCAAAGAGAGCGATGATCAAGAAGAAAGAAGGACGTAAAAACGGGCACAAGGTAAGGGTTGAAAACGTAAGTTCAAATCAAGGGCTAAGAAAGGATTAATCGAAAATCGCACTGTAACCTCAAATGCCAAAAGAGTCGATTAGATCATACCAAAAAAATGCTGCACACGCTAAGAGGTTTGAGGAATGGAATAAGATCAGAAGTGAATGGCTTCTAGATGCCTTTGTCCTTGATCTTGTTCCAAAAGAAGAATCACCAGATGATGAGTTCCTCAACTGGTTACAGAATAAATATCCAGACTTTCTGAAGTATCTGGAAAATGAGGCCAAGCTTATAAATGTAAAGATATCTCGCCAAGAGTATGATCTGTTAATATACTCAAAGAAGGCAGATGGCTCATTTGACAGACTGGCATTTGAGAGATTCTACTTTGACATCTTGAGCAAATCACAGATAACTGATCAAGTGCAGACAACTGATGTCAAATGGAAACTCTATCAGATTTTCAACATTCCACAAGACCAAAGAGAAATGCCGTATGATACAAGCCCAAGGAGTGAAGATTCGTAAGACGCCTAGGGATCAAAGAGCTTTTAAATTCAAAACTTTTCTCGATGTAACATGTAATCATCATATCTAATGGAAAGTTTATTTTTTCTCGATCCCAAGACAAAATCTTTGTTTTCCGACATTTGCTTTTTAACCGTTTCTATACTTATCAACTGTTTGGTTTCTCAAGTGTTTTGGTTTCATCAAAAAGGGGGAAATTGTTGGGAAATTTATAGTTTTGATGAAAGTTCCAAAAACACATGTAATAGGACCAATGAACACTGTAATGATCGATGTTTACATTATCGCTATAGGAGACCAGCTTGATAATGATTGTATAGAAAAAACCGATGTAATAGATAGGTCACATATTGAGGGGGAACTCAATATGTAAAGGTCGATCCAAGAATCGGAAGAAAGTCGATATCCCATGAGCGTAACGCTAAACTGTAATCTAAGATCGATCGAATCGATCTAGTCGATAACTCAAATGAAGTCATGAAGCTCAAACCTCTATACTAGAAGATCGATGACTTCCGAAGATAAGACCGTAAGACCTACATCGCCGAGTCACCAAATGAAGCTAAGTCAACAGCGCCAGAAGACTCCATCGTGGGATCGATCAAGCCGATCGATCGACGATCACCATAAGATGAAAATCGATGTTTCATCTTATCATACGCCTGCGATCCGAACAAGATGAATACAAACCTTAGTTGGAGGAACAACACCGCAAAGCAAGGCTTTCATCCAATAAGGAAGAAACACGATGAACAGAGCCGATATCATGGATTCGATGTTGCTTCTCAAACGGCTTATAAACTTTCACCATGCCGCTTCTCAAGACGCGCCACATCAAGCTCCGCAACTCTACTTAAAATAGCCGAGATTCAAATTGCTTCCAACGGCTCTTTGATCTCAAGGTCTATAAATATGGGATCACACTTCGTAGTGAAACACGGAAATGCTTGACAAACAACATAATCAAGAAGCTCAAACTATAGTCGATTTCCGCATCGAAGAACACAACTACAAGCTTATTTTATATTGTGTTCATCCCATAAGTTCTAGCAAGAAATCTTTTCATCTAGCTATCAGTCGCTTTTACGCTGCAAAGAAAAGATTTCATAGTTGAAACCTCAACAATCTTACCCAAACCCCCAAGTTAGGATAAGTTGTTTAGCAAGATTTCACCAGGGTTTCTAGTAATCGATTTACGGGATCGGTTGAGGAGAACTCTTAAAACATCTCGTTGGTGTCTCGTGGTGGACTAACACACTAATCTAAGTCCAAATCGGTTAAGTCGGTTAAGTTGGTGCCCCTTGTGAAAGGGAAGAGTGGACGTAGGATCGGGTTTGTCCGAACCACTATAAATCTTGTGTGCCTTTTATCGCTTTGATTAATCGCTCTCACATCGCACAATCTTAAAGCGCATACATTCTAAGTTAAGATCGATGATACACCAAGCTTCGATCCGACGGACCTATATTTCGCTCATCCGATTAAAAAGATAAAACTTGGAATCGATTTATACAAACCGTTTTTCACGGGTAAAACTTAAGCTTCCGCACTCATCAGTTAATCTGATAGTTACCGAACTGACCGCTTTTCCGGGCGCTCAAGAAGTTGGTTATCGACCAAACTTCGATTCACTCGCGACTGATCGGTATATGCTCTCACACCCCGATCGGCACGAAAAGTTTTTCAGAAGTCTATTCACCCCTCCCCTCTAGACTTCTGCCCTCACTTAACCCGTTCGGGACCTACAATAATCGTCGGCTTGGGCAATTGGTGTCATCACATAGGATATTTCACCAGGCTTCGGCAACCGATTTAACCCGGCTTGCCCCAAAACAGTCATGGTGGAGAGAATATAGCTCCAGCCATTCATAGTGATTTGCGTGAGGCTTTGGTTCCAGGCCGCAAGTAGGTGGGAGATGGCTGGATGTAACGGGAAGAGAATTCCCGCCTCCATGGTATGCTCATTGATAGCAATCATACTAGGCGGGGGCTGGTCAACACTCTCATCAGAGGTCGCTCCGTAGAAATGTATGTCCTGGGGCACTTTGTATAACCGACGAAGGGAGCGCACATACCGGTTGGACAAGACCGACCTATACCTTTTGTCGGAGGCCACAAAATCCGACTCGATCGATTTCTGGTAGTCCCACTCAGGTTGTTTGTACGAGGCTCAAGACTCATAAGCATGGTAGTAAAAGGCCCGCTCAAAGGCCCCATAATCACGGGCCGGGGTGGAAGGGCCTGCGGGTGTCCTCCTCTCCGATACAACGGAACAGAGAGGACTGATATTCAATGGGGGAAGGTGAGTAATCTCCCCCAATTCGGCCAGAAATTGCTCATCGTCGCCTTCATCATTTCCCCCGCCATCCCGGTTGTCAATCGGGGAATTAGTGGCCGAAGATCCCCCCACATTGATGACGGTGGAGCTAGAACCATGCGGCGCCGGAGTTGAACTATAGCCACATCGTCGTCATCCGAGGATGACAAAATCAGAGGAAGGGAGGCCGTGGGAGTAGACGGAGAACCGATAGCCATAGGAAGAATCGAGAAGAAAGGAAGTTGTTACCTGAATTGGTCTTCGTAAACTCGAAATTTGAATTGAAAATTGCCTGATTGCGCGAAGGTTAAGGTGAAAGGGAACTATACCTAAAACCCTTGCCCCTTTTATAGGAAAAGAGGGGGGTTAAAGTGCAATATGAGTAAATCCGGGACCCCTCGGATAAAATGAAGTCGCAGAGGTCACGCGTGGCCAACACCGAAATTACCAATTGGACGGATTCACGATGCATGATGTCATTTACCTGCCTCGCCATCATGACAAATCTGTCAAATCTCTCACGCCGATTCAAGGAATCGAGGCGACGATTCGCCTCCCCAAGAATGATGATTCGCTTCAGGAACACTTCCCAAGGTCGACTTGCCTCAGGTCGATAGAACAACGAGTCAAGTCAAGGACCCGATGTAAGCACGCGACCTCGACTTGAGGGGCAATTGTTGTAACATGGATTAATCCGGTCCCCGACTTGATTATGTGAACGGTTGTCCACCGTGTCTATATCATTTGAGACAACCTCACTCGGGCCATTTAAGTCGCAAGGCGACTTAAAAGAGCATGCAGGTTGGGAGGCAACTTAAAAGACCATGCAGGTTGGGAGGCGACTTAGAAGAGTATGCAGGTCGGAGGTGACTTATAAGAGTACACGGGCCGGAGGCGACTTCAGCCCGAAGTCGGTGAAAAAATAAATATGGAAAAGATATGGGTAGTTAATGGTGCGGATATCACGGAGCGTATGCAAGGCAAGTTTATCCAGGAGAGGGATTCGCAGATTAGCTAAGGAAACCCTAATCTTGGCGGCTGAAGCCCTAGTAAGCCCACAAAGGAATCCCACGAAGACTCTTAACCTAGTTCTTTGTCTATATATATTTCATGTATCATTCATTGTAAAAGGGAGAACAACTTAGAGTATTAGGCAGATAAAGTAATAAAACAATCCTGGCTTGGGCACCCCCAGACGTAGTCTTATTCAAAAGGTGAACTGGGTAACCAAATTCCGGTGTTATTTGCTATATTGATCATCGTTTATTCGTTTTCCTTGTTAATAGATATTTGTTGGCCGTGAGTTACAAACCGGGCACAACACCGACATACGGATGAAACAAAGGAGGTAATCAAGTAGCAGGATTTCTCTTGAATATAAACAGGTTCACCAGCAATCTCGCCAGGGGCAACGACCACCTTTCCCCATGCACAACCTCTACATTGCCGCCAGATGGGGCAACCTCAACAACGACCGCGAAATGTTAGAAGGAAAATGAAAGGAAGACATGCGATCTTATAAAGTTAAAGGTGAAAAACACATTATGTTGGAAAGGTCGAACTCAAAACTCAAATCCAAAGTATGTGTTTGAATGAACCCTAGCTCACCGAGCTCGCCCCCATCACGGACAAAGTCACAGCTCAGCCCACCTCGCCCGGGTAAGCCACAAAGAAAAACTTCTCGCCCCGAGAGACCAAGATGGTTTCCCTGATGGATCTCATCCCATCTCAGCCAGAGTTGCAGATCACCACCTCGCCATCTTGGGCCTCCTGCGTCAAACCTTGCCGAGGAGCTCGCCCCATTTCGCCCGGGTGAGCTTGCTTCACGTCGCCCAGCTCCCTCACGAGCAAGAATTGATTTAAAAAACTATTTTGATCTAGAAATTTATTTGATAATAGGGTTGAACCACATGAAGATTCTTGAAAATACGGTCGCAAAAAAAAAATTAACTCAATCGGAGGTCGGGAGCTCAAGTTATGGGAGAAACAAAACTGATGCTCGCCCGAGCTCGCCCAATGTAGTACCATATCGCCCATAGTATTAAACCATGTGAAAGCCCTTGAAATTAGGGTCTCAAATAAAAAAGAATCAACTCAATCGGAGGTCGGGAGCTCAAGTTATGGACGAAACAAAACTGATGCTCGCCCGAGCTTGCTGGATGTCGCCCGAGCTCGCCCAATGTAGTAGAATCTCTTCCATAGGATTAAAACATGTGAAACCCCTTGAAATGAGGATCGCAACGAAAAAAAGAATCAACTCAATCGGAGGTCGGGAGCTCAAGTTATGGACAAACAAAATTGATGCTCGCCCGAGCTCGCTGGATGTCGCCCGAGCTCAACCGAGCTCGCCCAATGTAGTAGCAGCTCGCCCATAGGATTGAACCATGTGAAACCCCTTGAAATGAGGGTCACAACAAAAAAAGAATCAACTCAATCGGAGGTTGGGAGCTCAAGTTATGGACGAAACAAAACCGATGCGGCCCGAGATCGCTAGATGTCGCCCGTGCTCACCCAATATAGTAGCAGCTCGCCCGAACTCGCTGGATGCGACCCGAGCTCGCCTAATAATGTAGTAGCTTGTCCGAGCTCGCTGGTTGCGGCCCGAGCTCGCCCAATATTGTAACAGCTCGCCCGAACTCGTTGTTCGACCCAAATTGGCAGCTCTCCTTCCCATCTAGCAGTTCGCCACCTCGCTGAGTGAGCACCAAGGAGTCGAAACCCAAATGACAAGAATTGGCCCATTCAGCCCACCTTAGATTTCGTCCCACCTCGCCAAAAGAGACCCCTGAAAAGTTGAAATTTTCACAAGATTGCGCTTCGTTCACTCGTATCAGAGCTCGCTCATCTCGCGCTCATCCTCAAATCTCGCCCACCGTTGCTAGCTCGATCGAGATTCTCGCCATATGTTCGCCAGAATTAACACATTCAACACCTCGCTAGTGAGCCCAAATGATGGCTCAAGTCACTCCAAACCGTTTTGCCAAATCTTGCATGTTTTAGCTCGTCCACTTAGCCACACGCCCAAGTTCACATCGCCAGACCTCGCTGAGGTTTCCGTCGGATCGCCTGAGACCCTTTTTGAAGGTTTCGAAGAAAATGAAGGACACTAAGTTGGGGCATCTCAAATTTGTGAAGAAAATTAGGACACTAAGTTGGGGCATCTCAAATTTCAAAAAATGGATTGGTCAAAGCCCGGAAACCAAGGCCCAACAGGTGCGTTGTCCGCCTCACTCAACCTACCACCACGTGCGTTGTCCGCGTCACTCGGTCCACCTCTCAGCTCGCTCAGCCAGCCTCGCAACTTGCGCAGCCTACTGCCGCATGCGACTTTTGCCTCGCCAAGCGGGGACCCACTGTTGTAGCATGGAATAAACCACTATCCCATGGCCCCTATAGATACAAGTCAAGAGGCTTACACTTTGAGGTGACGTCAGTAGAGGGAGGTCGCCCTAAAAGGCGAACCGCCAAAGTCGCAGAAACAGAGAGGTTGCGTAACAACCTAAGAGAAAATCAGAGGTCATAATGCGATATCCATTTGTGACATCCAGGTCGGAGTCCGACCTGTAGCATGTAACGGACAATCAAAACCAATTAAGGAAAGCATCCGACAAGCCAGCCAATCTGCCTGGGTACTCCATCTCTCGATTGGCGCTCATTAAAGGGACGATCTCAAATCGAACCAAGGAGACGGACGACTTGCGGGATTGAAGGCACCTAAGGGGCACTTTTCCTTATGTAATCTCCCGTCTTAAAGGCGGGACATATAGTATAAATAGACCAATGAGGTCACATTTGTAAGGGTTGAACACCTTAGTATCCTAGGCAAATATATTATACACTTATACCTGGCTTGGACTCCCCCGGACGTAGTCTGATTCAAAGGACGAACGGGGTCACCAATTGACGTGCTCTCTTTTATAGCTCTTGGCCATTTTAGCTATTTTGCTTGATTAAATTCATTGTTAAACTAGGCAGATTTAGCTAGTTACAACACCCACAAAGCAGCTCGCCATCTCACCCCCCGCCATGAATCGATCACATCGCAGCTCGCGGAATGCTCCGAGCTCGCCCGACTCACATGAGCTCTCGCCACCAGCTCATCAACACTGGAGCGACTCGCCAAGGATGGAGCAGCTCGCCCTCAGCTTGCCGCCATCTCGCCCACGGAGCTCGCCAGAATTCGCCACCTACAAGACCAATCCCAGGCGCGAGCTCACTACATGCTCGAGATCGCTCGAAAGATTGGCAACTCGCTTGAGCACGTTTGTTGGTAGTTTGTTACCCTAAATTTATTCACATCAATTAGCGTGAGCTCACTTATTCACAACAGCAGGTTTAAGTCCGATTGGTGATAGCCTATGATTTCTTAGTTCGCACGGGGCCCAATTCATTTTATCTTGATCAAGCTCGGCCCAATTTACCTTATCTCGATCAATCTCGGCCCAACTCCATCATGCATCTCGCTAATCTCTTAAATAAATAAATAAATAAATGTGAAATGATATTTTGAGTAAAGGGAGTGAAGATGTGCGGCGGCCGATTTTATGTAAAATTAATATAGGGCAACTTGATGGAGTCAACAACTTAGTTTGAATTGCGGTCAAACACCAAAAATCTGCCCAAATAAAAGGAAATTGTTTAGTAGCTCACTCCACCTCATCACTGAAGTCCAAGAAAAGGTCAGCCCACTGCTCGTTCCATCCGGACGAACGAGCAGTAGGCTGAGGGGCAATTTTTGTATCACTATTAATTTGGCTCAAGCCCATTAGTATTTCATCCGTTAGTGAAAGAGCCTAATCAAATAACTGGGTCGAGCTCGACCAGCTCGATTACATTTGTTAAGCTCGCCCAATTGAGATGGACTCTAGCTCACCAAGAAAGGGCCGAGGTCGCCACCTCAAGTAGCTCGATTCATGGAGCTCTCATTGAGCTCGCTCATATAGCTCACATTCTAAGTCATTATGAGCTCGCTCAATGAACTGTTGGAAACTCTTGTGAAAAAAACAAGGGTCAAGAGCTCGTTATGAGCTCGCTCATTTAGCTCACCAACTAGCTCATTATGAGCTCCTCATAGAGCTCTCATCAAGCTCACTCACAAACTTACCAACTAGCTAACTATGAGCTGGCTCAGCAAGCTCTCTACAGGAGGTCTCTTATACCGGAAGGTACAACAGGTACAATGTCCACTAGGAGCTCACTTGTACATAAGGGAGTTTAATGTTGTAGTTGTTAGTGTTAGTGTCCTAGAGACAATTCCTTATAAGGACATAATACTCTTATAATATTCAGTGTTGGTTTAATATTATTGTTTATTTAATATTAAATGTATGGCATCACACTCATTAGAATATTATGTTTGATTGTTTGCATTTGTTCTTACCTGTGTTCCCTTTAATCACTGCTGTCATTGAGTGAAGTGAGAACTCAGATGACTTAAATATGATTCTCAAATAACCTCGATCGAGGATCATCAAGAATGGGATATTGATGATGCAATGGAGATTGGTGTGCGATCTGCATTACATATTCTCATGATGGATGCACAACTACCTTAGAGGGTATTGGTATACCTATCCGAGCAACCGTTTGATGTAGTACCACTATATGTGTCTACGGGTGTCTCGGTTAGTGGGAGCGATGCAATACTCCTTTGACTTGAGGTCAATACGCACGACATGTGTGGAGTGATGAACTTTGACCATGACCGACGCTTGCACCCGTCTATGGGTAGATATGGCTTGGATTGGGTTCATCACGAAATGCATGTGCGTGGTAGTTGAGCTAAGAAAAGGATTCATTCCTCAAAGTGGATTTAGAGAGAATACTCATCTTCTCATCATAATTGGATCAAAGCCATTAGCCTATGCACGTCAACTTGGACTTTGTGTCAAGGTGTGACATAAGTGATCAATTAGTGATTGGAGATAAATTGATTAAGTTATTTGAATAGACACTTCATCATGTTCAAGGCTAATCGAGTATTTGTGAATGAAAGGAGGAAATTGCAATAGCCCATGTTACAGTTACAGGTTGTTGCACGTTTCTCGCAACGTACCTCATATATTGAGAATGTTTGATTTATTGTCTAGGGTTTTAATCGCTCGATATATGAGGGCCTATGGGTCACACAACAAGTAACTCCCGTGTATGGATTATAGTTGGTTGATTAAGTATTAAATTGGATTTAATATTTAATTTATGGAGAATTAATAATATATAAATTTAGAATTAATTATTATTACTATTTAATTAAATTAGATTTAATTAAATAGGAATCCCAAATAATATTTTGGAAATTATATTGTAGGAAAATATCCGTAGGGAAAAACATATCTTTGAGATTTGTTTTGCAAGATTAGGAATTATCTTCCTAATAAAGATAGCTTAAGATTTAAGCCAGTCTCTCCCAATATATATGACTTACCGGGATTCATTATTTACTACAACAAGAAAACCTAGTTTCTCCATAAAATCTAGAATATGAATTTTCCAAGCAAATTCCGTCTCAGATTCAACGCTGGCAAATCTGTGCAGATCTGTTCACGGGGATTACGTTGATACCATAGTTGAGAAATCTGCTATCGAATTACTGTAAGGTTTCTCGTTATGATTATTGTAATCGTGTATGCAATTATATGTTCGTTGTTGGTGAACTCTTTATTTTCGTTGCGCATGTATTACGTGTTTACGTTCCTCTAAATTCCAACACTGGTATCAGAGCTTCAGGCTCTTTGTTATAATTGCTTTTGGTTTTTTTGAAATTAAAATATTTTTTTTTTAAAAAAACCGATGGGGCCGGTTATTTGTTAAACCGCACCCCTTTATCTTATTTGGCTGCTCGGTTTGCTTTTGTCCCCAACCCACAATTAGAGTTTCCCCACGTTGGGGATTCCACCACAGCACCCCATTCACCCCATGGCCGGCGGCACTACGCCGCGTCGCTGAAGCCCGCGGCGTGGCTCGCGGTGCTCCATCGCGATCTGTGATTCCCATCGCTATTCGTCCTCTCTAGTGTCGTATATATTCATGGCTGTGTGCTTGGGAGTTTTCGAGAGCTGGCCGGTGTGTCTCTCTCGATGCGCTTCAAAGCGGAGCGCCACCGAAATCGAGATGACTCAGTGGTGGCGCGTGGATGTTTCATTCATCTTCCTCAATGTGCTCTAGTTTCGAACCAGTCCGAGCAAAGGGCACAACTCTCCGCGTGCCCCCTCACTTTTTCGCTCTGCGCTCATTTCACGGCGGCGAGTCGCCCGCATGCGGTGCGTGGCGGCGGTAAATCGGGCCTGTTCAGCCGACCGTATTCTTCGCGTTGATTTTGCCTCAGTTTTGATCCCTGTTTCTTTGAATTGGAAATCTGGGCAGTTTAGTTGTTTTTGATTTCATTCGATTAATTGGGACTGAATTATTTGGATTAATTTGATGTTGATTCATGATTGATGATATCGATTAATCTAAAATTTGGCTAATTTGGGTGTTGGTTATCGGATTGGATCTGATGCGGAAAGGGTGATGATGTAGGAGGGTTGGTTTGCAAATTCGATTTGAGATAGACCCTCCCGTATAAATTTTAGAAATTGCACTTGAGCCTCGAAATAAAATGAATTAAAATTGATTTTTGGAACCTTATTAAAATTAAATTCTGAAATTTTAAAGTTGGTTGGACCAAAGATAATTAATTGGATTAATTGTAATTTTAATAATCTTAAAATTGGGACTTTAAATCGGACTTAAAGTTCATTTTTCAAAAGGATTTATTAAAACCCACTGTTAACTTGTTTACTCGTTTTACAATCCGCATTATAACTGTGTGGGTAGGCGGCACCCAATAGTTGTTGGACCGTATTAAATGCTTGGGTAGACGGCACCCAAATATTTGTTAGTCCGTATATGTCATGTTTGGGTAGGCGGCGCTCGTAATTGCTCAAATGTGACTTAGATATCATGATGGATATCTATTAAGCAATTAATACTCCGCCTTTAAAAATGTTCCTCACTAAAATATGGTTTCTCATTAATTTGATAAGATGTCTTCCATCAAAGTTAAAAGTAAACTGGAGATTTCTTTCCAATGAGTACTTAAAGACCCTCGTCTTTTGCTCGGATCTACATCTAACGGGACTTTTATAGGGACATGAAATGTCGCCGCTTGATGGTTGTAAACCAACTTAACTTTGTTTCGCTAGCCCTCACGGGAAACAAAGGGTAAGTGACATCAGTCGAACTAGGTTCGATAAACTAGGAGTTGCAGTTTTTGCAATTAGTTTGGAGACCTACCAGTTATGCTATTGTAATGATCAGCCCTCGCTGGGATTATGATGGTAGTAATGTGGATCCTAGTCCATTATGATTTATATTAGATATAAATTCGTAATTTTTCGATGAGGTCGTTAAGTATGTGAAAATAATGGAAACAAAATAAATTTAAAGGCCATATTTATTTTGATTGCTGAATATTGATCATAGGAATTATGTGTTTTAATTTTCATTTTATTTTATTTCTCTAGGATTGTTGAAATGAATAACTTGTCATTGAGAAGCGTTTTGGAAACGAACAAATTGGCTGGACCAAACTTTCTGGACTGGCACCGAAATGTTCGTTTGGTGCTCATGCTAGAAAATATTGAGTACGTGTTGGACACGCCCCGGAGGCTGGTACTGAAGAGTATGAGGCGTTTGACGCCGAGGCTCAAAAGAAGCATCAAGAGGATGCTTCCTAGGCTCAGTGTGTTATGCTACTCGGGATGACCATGAGAGGATGCTTCCCTTCGAGATGATCAAGCATCTGAAGGATCTCTTTGATTCTGAATCTCGCTCCGAGATTTATGAGGTGATGAGAGATCTGTTTGGATGCCGGATATCTGAGGGAGCGAAGGTTTCTCCTCATGTGTTGAAGATGATTGGGCTGATCGAGAAACTTGGTCATTTGGGTATTGAGCTCAACACCAACGTTGCTGTTTATGCCATTCTTTAGTCACTTTCCGATTCATATTCGAGTTTCGTGGTAAACTTTAATATGAATAAGACAGAATCGACTATGCCCGAGCTGCATAATATGCTAAAAACTTTTGAGTCTTCCAGTGTTAAGGAAAAGCTCGTGCTCATGGTGAGTGCCTCTACTTCTTCTGCTCCGAAAGGGAAGAAGAAGCGAAGGGGCAGAGCAAATAAAGGCTCCAAGCCTAGCTTCCTTAAGCCCAAAGGTGGGATTCAAAGAAGGAGAGGGTGGACAAGGATGTATGCCCCCACTGCAAGCAGAAGGGGCATTGGAAGAAGGACTGTAAGGTTCTAGCAGCTGAAAAGAAGACACAAGGTGTCTCAGCCTCTGGAACATGTATGTTTGTTATTGAGATAAACATGCCCACAAATGATACTAACTGCTGGGTATTAGATACCGGTTGTGGCTCACATATTTGTACTAATGTTCAGGGTCTCAAGCATAGCAGGGCAGTTAGGCCGGGTGAAGTTTTCGCCCTACACGTTGGGAATGGAGCAAGAGTTGTTGCTGAACTTGTTGGCGTTTATGTTTTAGACTTACCCTCTGGTTTTAGACTTGAACTAAATAATTGTTATTTTGTTCCCTCTATTACTCGCAACATTATTTCTATTCCTATGTTAGACATTGAAGGTTTTTCCTTCCATTTTGCAAATAATAATTGTTATTTTTTGCTTAATGGTGATTTGTATGGAAATGATCCTTTATCGAATGATTTATACTTGTTGCATTGTGGACATAATATTCTTAATATATAAAACAAATGACTCAAACTTAGTAATCATGAAAATCCGACTTACTTATGGCATTGCATACTTGGTCATGCAAATGAGAAAAGGATTGCAAGGTTAAGACAGTTAGACTACTTAGCCCCATTCGACTTTGAGTCTTATGGTAATTGCGAATCTTGTCTCAAGGGCAAAATGATCAATAAACCCATTTCTGGGAAAGGGGTTCGTGCCAAAGAGGTTCTAGAGTTAATCCACAGTGACATTTGTGGACCATTGCCCACTCTAGCTAGGGGACACTTTGACTACTTCATAACTTTTACTGATGATTTCTCTAGGTTCGGGTATGTGTATCTGATGAAACACAAATCCGAATCTTTTGAGAAATTCAAGGAGTATAAAGCTGAAGTAGAGAAACATCTTGGTAAGAGTATTAAGACTCTTCGATCGGATCTAGGAGGAGAATATCTCAGCCATGAATTCACTGATTATCTGAAGTTACATGGAATCCAATCACAATGAACTCCTCCTGGCACACCCCAAATGAATGGAATGTCCGAGAGGAGAAACCGAACCTTGTTAGACATGGTAAGGTCCATGATGAGTTTTTCCTCTCTTCCAACATTCTTATGGGGATACGCGCTCCAAACCTCAATCTACATTCTGAATATGATTCCATCCAAATCAGTTGAGCACACGCCGTACGAACTATGGCATGGCAAGAAGCCAAATTTCTCTCACATGAGAATGTGGGGTTGCCCCGCATTTGTGAAGAAAATGCTCACTGATAAGTTGGAATCAAAAGGTGAAAAGGGTTACTTTGTGGGATATCCTAAGGAGACTAGAGGATATTATTCCTATCTACCCGAGAAATAAACAGTAGTTATTTCTAGGCAGGCCAAATTCCTTGAAGAAGATTACGTCTTCAAGGAACAAGGTCGTAAGACGATAGAACTTGAAGAAATTCAAGAACCACAAATTAACAAAGAGACTGATATCTTGTCAAAGCAACATGACAAAGAATCAGTGGGAGCATTCAGTAGCTCACATGGTGGAAGTCTATCATATAGTGATCCTCTTTCAGCCAATGGGAGCGTAATTGGAGTTGCATTGCCCGAGCAACGAACTCCAAGTAGGATGAATGAGAATAACATAGTTCAAACTCCTTCTCAAGAATAGCATCCGGAAGTGCTCAAGGAGCATCCAGAAGTGTCGCTCTTGAAAAGCCTCCCCATTCAACGATGAAATCGCTGCACCACAAAATTTTCACGATCAGAATGTGCAGCCTGAACAACCACAATTCTGTAAGTCCACTAGAGTTCGTAATCCGATCACCAGATATTATTGTTTCCTCGTAGAGGAACATGATGACGTGGAGATCCCGGATAAAGACAAACCTAGAACTTACATGGAGGCAACATTAGATGTTGACTCAAAGAAGTGGCATGAAGTCATGAAATCCGAGATGGACACGATACGTCAATCAAGTTTTAAACTTGGTTGAATTGCCGAAAGGGGTTAGACCCATAGGTTGCAAATGGGTCTTCAAATGTAAGACTGATGCAAATGGAAAAGTACAGACCTACAAGGCTAGGTTGGTGGCGAAAGGTTATCGTTAGCGTGAAGGCATTGACTATGCCGAGACTTTCTCACCAGTTGCAAAGATCAAGTCCATCCGAATTTTACTTGCGGTAGCAGCACATCTAGATTATGAGATTTTGCAGATGGACTTCAAAACAGCTTTCCTCAATGGCAACATTGATAAGGAAGTGTTTATGACTCAACCTGAAGGTTTTATGTTAAAGCCAAAGTCTGATCTTGTGTGCAAGCTTAAATGATCCATTTATGGATTGAAGCAAGCTTCTAGGAGTTGGAATATCCATTTTGATGAGGCTGTCAAATCATTTGACTTCATCAAAAATTCGGAAGATCCGTGCGTCTATCGAAAATGCTGTGGGAAGAATATTGTTTTCATAGTAGTGTATGTCGATGACATACTCATTATGGAAAACAATATCCCACTCATGCAGTCTGTGAAAGAATGGTTGTCAAAGACCTTCATGATGAAGGATCTTGGTGAAGCCTGCTACATCTTAGGGATCAAGATCCATAGGGATAGATCCAAGAAGATGTTGGAGCTGTCACAGTCAACCTACATAGACAAGGTGTTGAAGCGATTTGCGACTATAAAAGAGGTTCTCTTCCAGCATGTCATGGGATAAAGCTGTCTAAGAAGGATTGTCCTTCCACAGACTGATATCCAGCGCATGAAGGATATACCATATGCATCTGCAATTGGATCCATCATGTACGCCATGACTTGCACTAGGCTAGATGTGGCATTCGCTGTCAGCACCACTGGTAGATACCAGCAGAATCCGGGTGAACCTCACTGGATTGCTGTCAAGAACATTCTTAAGTACCTTAGACGTACCAAAGATTGTTTCTTGGTCTATGGAGGACAGTCAGAGCTAGTGGCAACTGGCTATGCTGATACAAGTTTCCAATCAGATTGTGATGATTATAAGTCGCAGTCGGGCTATGTCTTCGTTCTCAATGGTGGGGCGGTTAGTTGGAATAGTTCCAAACAAGAAAATACTGCAGATTCAACAATCGAGGCTGAGTACATTGCTCTGGCGGAAGCTGCCAAAGAAGTTGTCAGGATAAAACAGTTCTTAAGTGAACTAGGGGTAGTTCCAAGTGCCAGCAGTCCAATAAAGGTGTATTGTGACAACACTGGTGCGGTTACGCAAGCTAAGGAACCGAGATCCAACAACAGAAACAAGCATGTACTGAGGCGTTATCACTTGATAAGAGAGATAATCTCTAGAGGAGAGATAGAGTTAGAATGTGTCCCCACGAAGGATAATCTCGCTGACCCGTTCACCAAGGCTTTGAGTGTTCATGTACACACTAGACATTTTGATGGTCTAGGGGTTAGACATGTAGGTGATTGACTCTAGTACAAGTGGGAGATTAATAGTGTTAGTGTCCTAGAGACAATCCATTGTAAGGACATAATACTCAAATAATATTCAGTGTTGGTTTAATATTATTGTTTATTTAATATTAAATGTATGACATCACACTCATTAGAATATTATGTTTGATTGTTTGCATTTGTTCTTATCTGTGTTCCCATGAATCACTGCTGTCATTGAGTGAAGTGAGAACTCAGATGACTTAAGCATGATTCTCAAATAGCCCCGATCGAGGATCATCAAGAATGGGATATTGATGATGCAATAGAGATTGGTGTGCGATCTGCATCATACTCTTAGAGAGTGTAGTAAGATCTCACTTACTACGAGATACTAGGTATCTCATGATGGATGCACAAATACCTTAGAGGGTATTGGTATATACCCATCCGAGCAACCGTTTGATGTAGTTCCACTATATGTGGCTACGGGTGTCTCAGTTAGTGGGAGCGATGCAATACTCCTTTGACTTGAGGTCAATACGTACGACATGTGTGGAGTGATGAAGACCATGATCGATGCTTGCACCCGTCTATGGGTAGACATGGCTTGGATTGGGTTCATCATGAAATGCATGTGCGTGGTAGTTGAGCCAAGAAAATGATTCATTCCTCAAAGTGGATTTAGAGAGAATACTCATCTTCTCATCATAATTGGATCAAAGTCATTGGCCAATGCACGTCAACTTTGACTTTGTGGTCAAGTGTGACATAAGTGATCAATTAGTGATTGGAGATAAATTGATTAAGTTATTTGAATAGACACTTCATCATGTTCAAGGATAATCGAGTATTCGTGAATGAAAGGAGGAAATTGCAATAGCCCATGCTATAGTTACAGGTAGTTGCACGTTTCTCGTAACGTACCTCATATATTGAGAATGTCTGATTTATTGTCTAGGGTTCAATTAAGACCGTTAGTTTGACTAATCGCTCGATATATGAGGGCATATGGGTCACACAACAAGTAACTCCCGTGTATGGATTATAGTTGTTGATTAAGTATTAAATCGGATTTAATATTTAATTTATGGAGGATTAATAATATATTAATTTAGAATTAATTATTATTATCATTTAATTGAATTAGATTTAATTAAATAGGAATCCCAAATAATATTATGAAATATTATTGTAGGAAAATATCCGTAGGGAAAACATATCTTTGAGATTTATTTTACAAGATTATGAATTATCTTCCTAATAAAGATAGCTTAAGATTTAAGCTAGTCTCTCCCTATATATATGACTTCCCGGGATTCATTATTTACTACAAAAATAAAACCTAGTTTCCCCATAAAATCTAGAATAGAAATTTTCCTAGCAAATTCCGTCTTAGATTCAACGCTTACAAATCTGTGCAGATCTGTTCACGGGGATTACGTGGATACCATAGTTGAGAAATCTGCTATCGAATTACTGTAAGGTTTTTCGTTATGATTATTGTAATCGTTTATGCAATTATATGTTCGTTGTTGGTGAACTCTTTATTTCCACTGCGCATGTATTATGTGTTTACGTGCCTCTAAATTCCAACAGCAGTGTGGTACTTGATGGTCCCGAAAAACCCGATTTAAAGCTCGTAAAATCTCAATGGGAGGTGACTTAATTTTTTTTTTTGAATGTGTGTTATGCAGATTTGCTAAAGTATGTATGACAGTTAATATGAAAGCAAATAAGAACACGCATATTTTTATAGTGGTTCGGACAAACCAGTCCTACATCCACTCTTCCCTTCATGGGGCACCAACTTAACCATCAGATGTTTACCCAGTTCACACTCAAACGGGACTTATCACCCTCACGGGATCGCCTATAGATGTTTATCGAGTTCACACTCAAACGGGACTTATCTCCCTCACGGGATTGCCTACCCTCCCTTTCGGGATTGCTAGATGTTTACCGAGTTCACACTCACCTAAAAACTTATCCTATCAAACCCGGTTGGGTAAGGTTTGTTTGGTTTCAACTAGGTTGAGATTTTCCCTTACATTTGTTTAAATTCAATGCTAAGGATGAGAAAATCTCTCTAAGCTTAGGATATAACATTTGTGCTTAGATCTAGGGTAGAACACTTTTGAATATATGTGTGTATTTCTTGCTCTGTGTTCTATGAATGGAGTTGCTTGAATATTTGGCTTTAATTTCACTTTGCAGATCCTCCATTATCTTCTTTTGAAGATAGTGTAATGTATTTATAGTGTGGATTTGAATATTACCGCTGGAGAGTAATATTCAAATCCATACTAATAATCTTCCAAATTTTTCTTTGTCCTTTTCAGACTTTGTTGTTTGCGACTTTTATGTCACATCCATATATGTTGTTATCTTCTTATTGATCACCGCTTTTTGTGTGTCTAACGGATCCGATCACCACGGATTCGCTTCATCGCTTCGATTCTCGTCGCTTTGATCTCGTCCAATTGAAATCGATATGTAGATTTACGGTGTCTTTGAAATCACTTGTTCATCAAGTTAAAACTTGTTCATCGATTTGATTTCAGATCAGATTCGATCAGATCAAATCGATATCTTTGTCTAAATGATCGATCTGATCTGATTGATCGATCTGATCTGGATCTGATCATTATTACCGATCTGGTGATCAAAGATAAATAACCGATCTCGATTTCGCTGATCCGATCGATCTTTCGATATCAAGATCGATCTGCCGACGTGATCGATCTTTGATCGGATCTATCGGATAAATGATCCGTTTCAAAGATAAATCGATCTTTCAGATACCGATCCGATCTCTATACCGATCCGATCTGCCTACCGATCTTTGCCTCAAGATCCGACTTCGATCCGATCTTCTTCTTCTTCTTCGATCTTCGATCTTCTTCTTCTTCTTCTTCTTCTTCTTCTTCTTCTTCTTCTTCTTCTTCTTCTTCTTCTTCTTCTTCTTCTTCTTCTTCTTCTTCTTCTTCTTCTTCTTCTTCTTCTTCTTCTTCTTCTTCTTAACTTCTTCTCTCGTTCCCCCTCAACTTGTTATCTGTATATTAATTTAAATAACACAAGTTGATAATGTTTTGGCATAATTTATAAAAACTAAAAATATCCCAACAGTACTAAATCAGGAAAACCCTCCAAATATGGCTAAGTCAATGGCTTGAGCTACAAAACGACAACATTGGTTACGCAATTTGGGGAAAGATCAGAGAACTACGACATATGATTCAAGGACTTGCCAGGTGTCGCGCTGCTAACTAAGGTGAGTTCTCAAGAGCTCTCAGGAGATGTCGAAAATTAATGTAAAATGTAGTACCGAGCATTAAATGGAAGTTTGACCATTTGATGTCCCGACAAAAAAAATGGAGAGTGAAATGCACTATCCCATGTAGTATAAATATGGGCACTTAAGACCCAAAAAACAGTCCGAAAAGTATCAATACAAGAGGCAAAATTTGCCCTAGTCTCTGTGCACTCTATTTATTCTTTCAGTCTTTAAATCTTTAAGGGTTCAATCATTTGAACTCTCATTGTTTGATTAGTTAGTTATCACAAAGAGCCATATTCCACACAATTAATCCATTTAAACTAGCTATCAACAGGAAGCACTCCTAGAACTTTAAAGAAGAATCGAATTTAAAGATTGGATTAATAAAATATAGTATCCAAAAGTCTATTTGAAACCTTAATGAATTTAGGGTTTCCTGTCAAAACAACCAAATAATCTCTAAAAAAATAAATTTCAAAGTACGACAGCTATTGAAGCATCGCGTATGATAGTCCAATAAGCCTATAAAATCAAGCACCGGGGTTTTCTAGGATAAGGTGTTTTATTCTATTTTTCTTTATGTAAAAATTCTTCGTATAATAATTATGTACTTGATTTAGTAACTTTAGTGTAAAATATTTTTTTTTGGATCATATGATCTATTTATGTGCCTAATCTTAAAAATCGTCCCGTGAAATTTTTACAAGACGGATGTTCTATTTTCATTTCTGACCACATATTATTATTCGTATGATAATTTTTAATAAGAACTGCTAGTTTTTATGAAAAATGTTCTTGTGGAATATATGTTCATTCGCGTGCGAATAATATGCAACATGTTTACGTGCATAAACCTTAGAAGCCATCCCCCTAGGACTATTAGAAGATGGATGATTTGTTTTTGTTTCTGACTGCATATTATTTTTCGTATTATAATTTTGAGAAATAACTACTACTCCCTCTGTCCCGGGACAATATGTACGTTTTCCTTTTTGGTCAGTCCCGAAATAATGTGCACCCCCTAAAATGGCAAAAACACTCAATATTTACACCCTCACAATATCATTAGAATTGCAAAAATGTCACTCAATTAAATTACTAGCCCAACCCATTTAAACACTACACTTAAACTAACTCAGCCCATTTAACAATGAACCTAAACTAATAAATCCAATAATTAAACAAACCCACTTGATTAACACCCTCCCCCCACACACGCAAACACAAATCGATCTCTCATTTCTAAAATCATCCTCACTCTCCTCTCCCCAAACCCTAGTCCCCATTATTGTCTCCCTCGCCTCTACAACACGGATTTTTGGGCCTCTCCCGATCATCGTCTCTCACCTCTCCCCAAACTCTAACCCACAAACCTTCACCATCATTCTCTTAATATCATGAATCGTCGGGGCCGATTGAGTGGTGGCGATTCCATTTCAAAAATGGTGAATGGGATCAAGGTCTAACCCGATCCATCACCGATCCGCGTTACTCTTTGTCGGCAGTGGCCGATTCCATCACCGATCTGCTTCACTCTATGTCGGTGGTGTCCGATTCCGTCCAAGATCCGCGTCACTCTATGTCGGCGATGGCCGATTCCATCACCGATCCAAGTCCCTCAATGTTAGTGGTGGACGAATCCAACTCGGAGAATGATTACTCTGATACGATGGTGTCCGATTCCGACTCCAAGTCCGACTCGGAGATTGATTACTCCAATATGGTGGTGCCCGATTCTGGTGTGCTGGATAGTAAGGTGAAGTTGCCCCCATTGTGTTACCTGAAAGTTAAAGTGAAGAGCAAAATGTGTATTATCGTCCCGAGAAAAAATGGTTTTTTATCCTATAACTTTTCTGTAATCTGTTTTTCGTCTCAAAAAATCTAACTATTCAATTTTGATCCCATAACTATCTCGATTATTCAATTTTGGTCCCATTTTCGCCAAAAAATATAAAATTTTATCTTTTTTATCATGCGCATGTTACGCGCCTGTTAAAATTGGGGATTTCCAAGATTGCAGTTGACATGGACACTAAAAATTTATTTTTTTCGCACTTGGGGGAAATTTTCTTGTTCTTTCTAATTTTTTAGAAAAATGAACTTTTCTTTTAACAATCAGTGTCCACGTTAGCTACAAGCTCGGAAACCTACAATTTTAATAACAAAATTTTCTATTTTTTGGCGAAAATGGGACCAAAATTGGACAATCGAGATAATTAGGTACTAAAATTGGATAGTTAAATTTTTTGGGACAAAAAACGGATTATAGGAAATTTATGGGACTAAAGAATTTTTTTTCTCTTATGGTCCCTATAATTCGAGCCACTTCGCCCCTGCATATAACCCAATTTATTATTGTCCCTGCTACGATACTACACTTGAGTGGTCTGATGAATTGAAAAGGCACTTCCATGAGACGCTTTGCAGTTGGATCCCAGGGCTTAGGTACTCTGATATCAAAATTTAAGCTTTAAACTTATTGCATGTCTGTTTAGATGATACTTATGTGCAATTGTGCTGAAACTTGAGTGTTTGTGATGCATTGGGAATGAAAATTGGTCAATTGTGTTTGAATGATGAGTGATTGAGGCTAAAATCTTTGTTAATTGATGATGATATGAGGAATTGTGGTTGTAAATGTCAAAATCATGATATTGTTTACATTTAGTCACCTCTAGAACTAAAGGCAATGATTAGTTTGTTATTTTTTAGAATTAATTACTCATAGGTCCATCTATAGGACCAAGAGCACTCCTAGGTCCATACTTTTTTTATAATTAGTAGTAGGTCCAAAATAGGCTTGGATTTTACCTTATTACCCTTACACAAGAGAAAGCAATATTTCTTTAGTTAAATTGGTCAAAATCCCTCAGATTCAGATTTAATTTATTCGCTCTCTCTCTCTCTAAAATTCCAATCAAGCTCTCACTCTCTCTCTCAAATCGCCGCCCATCTCTACCTCCGCCACCGCCGCGGCGTAACCCCCATCCCCACCTAGAAATCGACTCCAAACCCCCATTGCCGCCAGACTCCACCACCACCACCTTCACGCAGCCATTGCGGCTGACGCTCCCGCCTCCACCGTCCCAAACCAATCCCAAACCCCCCATACCGCTGCCTCTTTTTTTTTGACGGAGTTGGTGACATCTCTTCCTGGTAAGATTAGAGCGCCCCTTTTTCTGTTGAAACATGTTGAAATTTTGTTGGGTTTTTGGATCTGGTGCGATTTGAGAATTTGTTAGATCTGATTTTTTGGAAAATACTCCATATAAATTTGTTAGATCTGATTTTTTTTTCTGGGTATTTTGTCGTTAGGAACCATAAATCATTTACCTGTGCATAGTAACCCAAATAAATTATGTTAATACTTATCTGAGTGTTAAAATTTTCATCTATTAATTCATAAATTGTTGCTTATTCATTTTTCGGGAAATCACTGATGACGCTTACAGTAATTTAGGGTGTTTGTTGAGCTTTTCATTAGTTGACGATAGGGCAACCAACAAGAGAGAGGAGCCAAACGAATAATCAAGATTGGTGAGCGATGGGTAGGGAAAATTGCAGATTTTGAGATTTTTATGAAGATCTGAGTTTTTTGAAGATCTGGTTTGTTGATATGGAAGTTTTTTTTTAAATTTGAAGATCCATTTATGAAGATTTGGGTTCGATAATTTCTGAGGGTGAAGATCTGAAATCGGAGATGAATATGTTCATGTTTTTTATGAACATGTTCATGTCGTAATGAAGACGAGGATATGTAAATTTTGAGACTGTAATTGTAGGTTTTATATATGTAAATTTCAGATATTTTTTCAATTTTAATATGTAATTTCTGTAATTTTTCAAGTTGTAATAATTTTCATTGGAATTTTCCAAATCTGTAATTTGTTTTGGAAGATGAATATACCATTTTATATGAAAATGAATATATATTCATCAACGAGAAATGAAACTAAAATGAGGAGTAGCTGGTGAAATTAAATTGATTTGACATCTCCCTTTTTCTACATTGCACGTCTAAAATGGGTGCTTAATTGATTCATGGGACAAGGCGCCCCCAATTTCAGCTTTCAGCTTCTTTGTATAAGAAAATAAGGGTATAATAGCTGTTTTTTTTAAGATGAGGGTAGATATGTCTTTTAAGATGGTTTTATAGACCTACTATTGTTAAAAAGGGTATGAACCTACTTGTAAGTTTGATGTGGGCTTTGGACCTAAGAGTCACCCACTTTATTTTTAAAGTTAAACCTAGTTTAGGAGACTTGTACATCATTTATCATGATTTTGGTATATGATGGTCAATATTTGCATTCATTGTGGTTGTTTCTGTGGTATTTGGCCTATGATGAATGAGTTCTGAGGCATTTGATGGTCAAATGTTACTTTGCAAGTAAAATTTTGAGAAAATTGAGTCTGGATTGTTAATTTCAGAATGAAAATTGATTGTTTATGGATGAATTGTGATTGTAAATATCAAAATCATGACGTTTGTATTTAGTCACCTCTAGTGTTAAAACCAATGATTAGTATGAGTTTGTTATTTTTTGAGGTTAAACCTAGTTTAGGAGACTTGTACAGTTACATTTATCATGAGTTTGGTGTATGATCAATCTTTACATTCATTGAGGTCGTTTCTGTGGTATTTGGCCTATGATGAATGAGTTTATGTAGTCTACAAAATGATTTTGTAACTTGTGAGTAAGTTTGATTACTTTGATAATGTTTAAGTTGTGGTATTTAACTTACACATAGTTCAGTTATGAACTTATCAGTAGCTACCTTATCAGAGAATATATTTTTTCATAAAATTTCACATTTTTTGGAACATAAACTTTATCAGTTGAGAGATCAAGACATTTATATCCTTTTGTAGTAAAAGGATATCCTAGAAAAACATAATTAGTTGATCTTGGATTAAATTTATCTCTATGAGCAGTTAGAGTACTAGCAAAACAAAAACAACCAAAATTCTTCAAATAAGAATAATCTGGCAATCTATTATACAGTAACTCAAAATAAGTTTTGTTTTGCAAAACAGATGAAGGAACCCTAGCTTATGTTAAAAATCATGTAGCAAGAATTTTGTACCATTATCTCTTCTAAGTGTTTTTATTTTAGTCTTAAATTGTGTAAGAACCTATGATGCACATATTCTTCTAAAAAAACCACCGTGCAGTATTGGATACGCGTAGGGCGCGGGTGCGATTCACATCGGATTCGCACGGGAGTACGTCACGTGGAAAATCCCTGAATATTTAAAAAAAAAAAATAGGATACGAAAATCAGATACGCTGGATATGCATATCTGGTACGATAAGGTGTTAGTATTAGTGTCATAGAGACAATCTATTGTAAGGACATAATACTCGATGATATTCAATTTGATTTAATATTATAGTTCACTTAATATTAATGTATGTCAATACACTTGTTTGAATATTATGTTTGATTGTTTGCATTTATTCATACAAGTGTTCCCATGAGTCATTGCTGTTATTTAGGTTGTGAGAACTCAGATGACTTAAGCATGATTCTCAAATAGCCCCGATCAAGGATCATCAAGAATGGGATATTGATGATGCAATGGGTATTGGTGTGCGATCTGCATCATACTCTTAGAGAGTGTAGTATGATCACACTTACTACGAGATACTAGGTATCTCATGATGTTCAAGACTTAATCGAGTATTCGCGAATGAAAGGAGGAAATCGTAATAGCCCATGTTTAAGTTATAGGTAGTTGCACGTTTCTCGCAACATACCTCATATATTGAGAATGTTTGATTTATTGTCTAGGGTTCAATTAAGACCGTTAGTTTGACTAATCGCTTGATATATGAGGGCCTATGGGTCACACAACAAGTAGTTCCCTTTTACGGATTATAGTTGGTTGATTAAATGTTAAATTGAATTTAATATTTAATTTATGGAGAATTAATTAATAATAGATTAATTTGGAATTAATTATTATTAATGTTTAATTAAATTGAATTTAATTAAATAGGATTCCCAATAATAATATATGGAATATTTTTATAGGATTTAATATACATGGAATCAAATCCGTAGAGATTTGATATACATGGGATTTAAATCCGTAGAGATTTTATATTTGGGAAATAAATCTAAGAGATTTATTTTATAAGATTAGGGATTTTATTTTCTAATCAGGTTAGCTTAAGATTTAAGCTGGGCCTTCCCTATATATATGAGCTCTTGGGAATTCACAAACAACGTTAATTCATTATTCTCTCCATAAGATCTAGAGTTAGAATTTTCCTAGCAAATTCATCTCGGGATTCAACGCTGGCAAATCCGTGCAAGTCCATGATTGGGGATTACGTAGATACCATAGTAGAGAAATATGCGTACGATTTACTGTAAGGTTTCTCTTTATGTTTATACGTATTCAATTATGCAATTACGTGTTCGTTGTTGATGAACTGTTTATTTCCGCTGCGCATGTATTGCGTGTTTACGTGCCTCTAAATTCCAACAGTGGTATTAGAGCTCCAGGCTCTTGATTAATTGCATCTTTTTTCAGATTTAAAAAGAAATTTATTTTTTTAAATTTGTTTCGGTGCGTATTGCACCGATATATGTTGATACAATGTGTGCATATGTATAATCGGGTTTGACCCTCCTATTTGTTTATTGTGTGGCACTTAATTTTGTCTACCCCTATCGCATCACTTTTAAGGTTTTTCGAAAACCCAGAAATTGCCCCCCCTGTTTGCTCCTTCCGCCGCTACGCTGGCGGCTGAGCCCGGCGGCGCGTCGCTTGAGGCGGCGGTTAAACACATTGCCTCACGATGCCCATGCAGACACCCTCAGCCACGTGTGATGGTGGCGCTGTTCGTCTCCTCCTCTTCGCCTTCGTCTGCAACAACCGCAACGCAGTATGACTTTTGGGCGGCAGCGATTCGTCGTCATTGTCCTAGAGGAGTCAATCGCGATTAGGGCTTGTAGCGACGGCATCGTCTGAGTCTCTCAATCCATCACTTGGAGCGATTAATCAATCGCACGTACCGAACGGCGGTGGCGATTCACCAACGCGCTTCGAGCGACGCAGTGGAATTCGCCCGTCCTCGAGCTTGGCGGTGGCAATTCGCCGCACACGCAGTGTTGCAGCGGCGGTCCATCGCTCGTTGTGAGTCGCTCGATGCGACAATGACTCGAGTTATGTCACTGTGTTTGTTTTTCGCTTGCCGCTATGTTAACCCGTTTCTGGAATTTTATTTTTCGTTGTTCTTCGATATTGGATGTTGGATGATGATGAATTGAACAAACTAAAATTGGTGTAACTTGATTGGATTTGGATTTTGATTTGCAAATTGGATCTGTGGGATTGGGCGGTGATGTGAGGAGGGTTGTTTTGCAAAATTATTTTGAGACAAGCCCTCCCGTGCAATTTTGAAAATTTGCACCTGAGTCCCCCCAGAATTTTAATAAATTAAAATGGTTTTAATTTAATGATTATTAAGGGCTGAAAAAGTTGGACTTGAAATACGTTTATTAGTTGGACTAATAAAACTTAATTAATTGGATTATTTAAGGATTCAAATTAATAAAACCAATTTGCTTTAAATTTAATTGGATTAAATTTAAAAGGAATGGTAATAAAAGTTGGACTTTTATTTATAATTAATTGGATTAATTATTAATATTTTTTTTAATAATGGAAAATTGAATTTAAAATTGGATTTAAAATTCAAATGTTTTCTAAGGTTATCAAATCCCACTTTGTTAACTTATTTATTCAAATTCGATTTAATTTGTTAACGCATTTATAGTCTGCATTATAATTGTTTGGGTAGGCGGTGCCCAATAATTGTCGGACCGTATTATTGTTTGGGTAGACGGCGCCCATATAAATGTTAGTACGTGCAAATCATATTTGGGTAAGCGGCGCCCAATAATTGCTCAAACGTGATGTAGATTAACATGTTGGATCTCGATTAAGCAATTAATACCCCGTCTTTTTTTTAAAAATGATCCTCACTTAAAATATGATTTTTCATTAAATTGAAAGATGTCTTCCATCAAAATTAAAAGTAAACCGGAGATTTCGTTCCAATGAGTACTTAAAGACCCTCGTCTTTTGCTTGGATCTACATCTAACGGGACTTTTATAGGGACATGTAATGTCGTCGTTTGATGGTTGTAAACCAACTTAATTTTGTTTTGCTAGCCCTCGCGGGGAACATAAGGTAAGGGACATCAGTCGAACTAGGTTCGATAAACTAGGAATTGCAATTTACAAATTGGTTTGGAGACCTACCAGTTATACTATTATAATGATCAGCCCTCATTGGGATTATGATAGTAGTAATGTGTATCCTAGTCCATTATAATTTATATTTGATATAAATTCGTACTTTTTCGAAGAGGTCGTTAAGTATGTGAAAATAATGGAGACAAAATAAACACAAAAGAAAGGCCATGTTTATTTTGATTGCTGAATATTGATCATATGAATTATGTGTTTTAATTCCCGTTTTATTTTATTTCTCTTGGTTAGTTGAAATGTATAACTGTTATTGAGATGTGTTTTGTAAACAAACAAATTGGCTAGGCTAAATTTTCTGGACTGACACCTAAACGTGTGTTTGGTGCTAAGGCAAGAAAAAATTGAGTACGTGTTGGACACGCCAATCCCTGTTACCCCTGCAGCTGGTTTCTTGAGACATCTACGTTTGACGTAGCAGCTCAGAATAAGCATAAAAAGGATGCTTTCCAGACGCAGTGTGTGATGTTGCTCGGCATGACTCCTGAATTACTTAAGGCAACATGAGAAAATGGGTCCTTTCGAGATGCTCAAGCATCTGAAGGATCTCTTTGATTCTGAATCTCGTTTTGAGATTTAAGAAATGATGAGAGATCTGTTCAGATACCGGTTAGCTGAAAAGGGAAATGTTTCACCTCATGTGCTTAAGATGATAGACCTAATTGAGAAATTTGGTAATTTAGGCTTTGAGATAAAAGACCGACGTTTTTCATTTATGCTATTCTCTAGTCGCTCTTGGATTCATATTTTAACTTCATTGTGAACTACAATATGAATAAGACGGATGCGACCATGCCTGAACTTCACAACGTGCTCAAGACTTTTGAGTTCACTATCACTAAGATGGTGTTCAAAAGAAGGAGCGGATAAACAAAGATGTGTGCCTCTACTATAAGTAGAAGAGGGCACTAGAAGAAGGACTATAAGGTTTTGGTTGCTGGAAAGAAGGCACTAGGTGCTTCTAGCACTAGAACATGTATGTTTGTTATTAAGATAAACATGTCCACTAATAGCGCTAACTGGTTGGTATTGGATACCGAATTTGGCTCTCACATTTGCACAAATGTGAAAGGGCTCATATGTCATAGAACACTTAGGGCGGGTGAAGTCGTCTTACACGTGGGAACGGAGAAGAGTTGCTCCTGAACGTGTGGGGACTTATTTGTTAGACTTACCCTTTTTGGTATTAGATTAGAACTTAGTGATTGTCATCTAGTTCTTTTCTACTACTCACAATATATATATTTGTTACATTGTGGATATGATGATTCTTAATATACAAAGTAATAGACTCAAACTTAGTAATCATGAAAACCCGACTTACTTTGGCACTGTAGACTTGATCATGTAAACGAGAAAGGAATTGCAAGGTTAAGAAAGTTAGACTACTTAACCCCATTTGACTTTGAGTCTTATGAAGATTGCGAATCTTGTCTCATGGGCAAGATGATCGATAAACCCTTTATGAGAAAGGGGTGCATGCCAAAGAAGCTCTAGAGTTGATCTACAATGATGTTTGTGGACCATTGCCCACTCTAGCTAGGGGTCACTTCGGATACTTCATCACTTTTAGTGATGATTTTAAAGATACGGATACGTATATCTTATGAAACACAAATTCGAATCTTTTGAGAAATTCAAAGAGTTTAAGGCTGAAGTAGAGAAGCAACTTGATAAGAGTATCAAGACTCTTCGATCGGATCGAGAAAGTAAATACCTTAGCCATGAATTCACTGATTACTTAAAGTTACAATGGACTCCTCCCGGAACACCTCAGAGGAACGGTGTGTCCAAGAGGATAAACCGAACCTTGTTAGACATGGTGAGTTCCATGATGAGCTTCTCCTCTCTTCCGACATTCTTATAGGGATACACGTTACAAACCTCAATTTAGATTCTGAATAGGATTCAATCTAGATCGGTTGAGCATACACCATATGAACTATGGTGTGGCAAGAAGCCAACTTTTACACATATTAAACATGGGGTTGCCCTGTGATTGTGAAAAGAATGCTTACCGACAAGTTGGAATCCAAAGGTGAAAAGGGTTACTTTGTGGGATATCCTAAGGAAACTAAAGGATATTACTTCTATCTACCTGAGAAACAATCAATGATTATTTCTAGGCAGACCAAGCTCCTCGAAGAAGACTATGTCTTTAAGGAACAAGGTCGTAAGCTGATAGAATTTGAAGAAATTCAAGAACCACAAATTAACAAAGAGACTGATAACTTGTCAAAGCAACATGACAAGGAATCAGTGGGAGCATTCAACAACTTTCACAGTGGGAGTCTTTCACTAGGTGATCATCTTTCAGCCAGTGGGAGCGTAATTGGAGTATGCTTGCCAGTGCAAGAACCTCCGAGCTGAATGAGAACAACATAGTTCAAACTCCTAACCAAGAGGCATATGAAAATTAAACTCTTGAGGACTCTCCAGACATTGATGAAATCGATGCACCATAAAATTTTCACGATCAGAATGTACAGCCTGCACAACCACAACTCCGTAAGTTAATTAACAATCATAATCCACCCATTAGATACGGTTACCTCTTGGAGGAACTCGATAATATGGACATACTGGATAAGGACGATCCTAATACTTATTCTGAAGCAATATCAGATATTGATTCAGGGAAGTGGCATGAAGCCATGAAATCCGAGATTGACTCGATGTGCACCAATCATGTCTAGGACTTTGTTGAGTTGCCTAAAGGGGTTAGACTCATATGTTGCAAATGGGTCCTCAAGTGAGAGACCGATGCAAATGGCAAAGTACAAACCTACAAAGCTAGGTTGGTGGCGAAGGGTTACAGTCAACGCGAAGGCATTGACTATGATAAGACTTTCTCACTAGTTGCAAAGATCAAGTCCATTAGAATTTTACTTGTGATAGCAGCACACTATGATTAAGAGATTTTGCAGATGGATGTCAAAATAGCTTTCCTCAATGGAAACATTGAAAAGGAGTGTTTATGACTCAACCGGAAGGTTTTACATCTAAGTCAAATTCTAATATAGTATGCAAGCTAAAGATATCCATTTATGGATTGAAGCAAGCTTCTAGGAGTTGGAATATCTGATTTGATGAAGCTATCAAGTCCTTTTGACTTCATTAGAAATTCAGAAGATCCTAGCGTTTATTGTAAACACAGCGGGAAGAATATTATTTTCATAACCGAGTATGTTGATGACATATTGATTTTGGGAAACAATATCCCGTTAATGCAGTCTGTTAAAGATTTATTGTTAAAGACCTTCATCCTAGAGATCAAGATCCACAAGGATAGATCCAAGAGGATGTTGGGGCTGTCACAGTCTACCTATGTAGACAAGGCGTTGAAGCATTTTTCAATGGAGAACTCTAAGAGAGGATCCCTATCGGCAAATCATGGGATAAAGCTATCAAAGAAGGATTGTCCTTCTGTTGAAACTGATATCAAACACATGAAAGATGTCCCATATGCATATGCAATTGGGTCAATCATGTACGCCATGACTTGCACTAGGTCAAACGTGGCCTACGCTATCAACATCACCTGTAGATATCAACAGAATCCGGGTGAGTCTCACTGGAATGCTGTCAAGGCCATTCTGAAGTATCTCAGGCGAACTAAAGAATGTTTTCTTGTTTATGGTGGACAGTCAGAACTAGTAGTGACTGGTTAAGCTAACACAAGTTTCTAATCCGACTGTGATGATTACAAATCACAGTCAGGTTACGTTTCACTCTCAATAATGAGGCGGTCAGTTGGAATAGTTCCAAGCAAAAGGACCGCTGATTCAACAATTGAAGTTGAGTACATTACTGTATCAGAAGCCTCAAGGAGGCTGTCTGGATTTTATAAGTTCTTAAGAGAACTAGGGGTAGTTCCAACTGTCAGTTGTCTAATATAGTTGTATTAGACAACGTTGGTGCGAATGCGCAAGACAAGGAACCGAGATCGGCAAACAGAAACAAGCATGTACCTAGACTTATCATTTGATCCGAGAGATCATAAGGATAGGAGAAATGGAATTAAAATGTATTCCTACATATTTAATTTGGAAGATCATTTCACCAAAACACTGAGTGTTCATGTATACACTAGACATTTGATGGTCTATGGGTTAGACATGTAGGTGATTGACTCTAGTCCAAGTGAGAGATTGTTAGTGTTAGTGTCCAAGAGACAACCTATTGTAAGGACATAATAATCGATGATATTCAGTTTGATTTAATATTATAGTTCACTTAATATTAATGTATGGCAATACACTTATTTGAATATTATGTTTGATTGTTTGCATTTATTCATGCAAGTGTTCCCATGAGCTATTGCTGTCATTGAGGTTGTGAGAACTCAAATGACTTAAGCATTATTCTCAAATAGCCCCGATCAAGGATCATCAAGAATGGGATATTGATGATGCAATGGAGATTGGTGTGCGATCTGCATCATACTCTTAGAGAGTGTAGTAAGATCTCACTTACTACGAGATACTAGGTATCTCATGTTGGATGCACAAATACCTTAGAGGGTATTGGTATACCCATCCGAGAAACCGTTAGATGTATTTCCATTATATGTGTCTATGGGTGTCTCAGTTAGTGGGAGCGATGCGATACTCCTTTGACTTGAGGTTAATACGCACGACATGTGTTGAGTGATGAACTTTGACCATGACCGACGCTTGCACCCGCCTATGGGTAGATATGGCTTGGATTGGGTTCATCACGAAGTGCATGTGCGTGGTAGTTGAGCCAAGAATAGGATTCATTCCTCAATGTGGATTTAGAGAGAATACTCATCTTCTCATCATAATTGGATCAAAGTCATCGTCGATGCACGTCAACTTAGACATTGTGGCTATTAGTGATTAGAGATAATATGATTAAGTTATTTGAATAGACACTTCATCATGTTCAAGACTTAATCGATCGAGTATTCGCGAATGAAAGGAGAAAATCGTAATAACCTATGTTTCAATTACAGGTAGTTGCACGTTTCTCGCAACGTACCTCATATATTGAGAATGTCTGATTTGTTGTCTAGGGTTCAATTAAGACCGTTAGTTTGACTAATCGCTCAATATATGAGGGCCTATGGGTCACACAACAAGTAGTTCCCTTTTACAGATTATAGTTGGTTGATTAAATGTTAAATTGGATTTAATACTTAGTTTATGGAGAATTAATTAATAATAGATTAATTTGGAATTAATTATTATTAATATTTAATTAAATTGGATTTAATTAAATAGGATTTCCAATAATAATATATGAAATATTATTATAGGATTTAATATATATGGAATCAAATCCGTAGAGATTTGATATACTTGGGAATTAAATCCGTAGAGATTTTATATATGAAAAATAAATCTAAGAGATTTATTTTATAAGATTAGGGATTTTATTTCCTAATCAGGTTAGCTTATGATTTTAGTTGGGTCTTCCCTATATATATGAGCTATTGGGAATTCACAAACAACGTTAATTCATTATTCTCTCCATAAGATCTAGAGTTAGAATTTTCCTAGCAAATTCATCTCGGGATTTAAAGCTGGCAAATCCGTGCAAGTACATGATTGGGGATTATGTGGATACCATAGTAGAGAAATAAACGTACGATTTACTGTAAGGTTTCTCTTTATGTTTATATGTATTCAATTATGCAATTACGTGTTCGTTGTTGGTGAACTGTTTATTTCCGCTGCGCATGTATTACGTGTTTACGTGCCTCTAAATTCCAACAGAAGGGTGCGTGAGCGATTATTTTTTTAGAAAAAATCTTTTTTTTTTCAATTTTTCAAGACTAAAACTCTAAATAGTCATGTTAAGTACTAGATGTGTTATTTCAATTGAACATTATTATGTAATATAACTTAAAATGGTCACTTGTTTTTTTTTATTGAATTCATTAGTTTAACTTATGTATTGAGTTGATGTTATTTGAATTGATGTTTTGTTACATAAGTACATTAAATTATTGAAAATGTTCAAGTTTTATGTGAATTACATAAATTCGATATATTAATTTTAAAAATTCTATATATTTTATAGATGTTTATATAATAAAATATAAATAAACTGACGTATCTTTTGTTAGGGTTATACGTGAAAGTATTTCCAAACAACTTTGGCGTATCGCACCCTAATTTTTTTTTTAAATTTGTATTCATGTACCTGTATCTTATGGCCCCCGCACTGTTGGGGAATGGATTGTCCGGATCTATTCGGGATGAATATTTAAATACAAATTTAATTCTCACAATTATTACTAGCATGAATTAATCCTACATTAATTCAAATAATAATTCAACAACAAATCATGCATACAAACACATCACATAAATTCTACGCATGCAGAATTGCTAGGAGTTTACGTGAACTAACCTCTCGAAGTAACAATCGTTGAGAAGATGGATCCCGTTCACACGATGTTGTGACCTAGATTTTATATCTGAGACAACGTGATAATACGAATGGGATCAAACAAATAACAACTACAAGGTACGCTTCAGATTTGGTTACCCAGTTCGTCTTTTGAATAAGACTACGTCTGGGGGCGCCCAAGCCAGGAGTGTTTTATTATATTTTTTGCCTAGAGTGCTAGAATTTTTCGTGTGTTTACAAGGAGCTTTACATGTTGTATTTATAGACCAGAAACTAGGGTTTACTTCTTCGTGGGCTTCCTCTAGCGGGCTTGCCAAGCTTCCTGCCGCCCGATCTATGGTTTCCCCAGTTAATCCCGTGATTTCCGCATCTGGATATACTTGCCTTGCTTACCCCGCGATATCCGCGCTTTCAGTTATCCATATCTTTGCTAATTATAGCCGCTTGAGGTCGCTTCTGACTTGTGGCTTTTCTCAAGGCCGAATGCGATCTTCTCACTTCTTCCAAGTCACCGTGCGACCTTCTTTAGTCCTGGGGAAGTCGTTCAACGACCTCCCAAGCGAAGTTGAAAACGCTCCACCAGATCTCCTTACCGAGTAGGATTATTCCATGGTACAACAATTTTCCCTCAAGTTGAGGTCGCGTGCTCGCATCGGGACCTAGACTTGATCCGTAACTGGGACGAATTGGGGAGAATCGACTTCGGGAAGCATCCCCGAGATGCCTGGTGGGTAGTGGGAAAGTGGACCGTTGCGCCGATTTGTGCGGTATTCGATGGATTTTGCCATGATGATGCTGCAGGCGGATGAGGTCATGTGCCGCAGTCTTCTCCAATCGGTTAGCGCGGTACCGGTCACGCGTGTCCCGTGCAACTTTGTTTCTCAGAGAGGGGTCCGACTTATGTCTTTATTGCAATTCGGCCCCCGCTTTCTTCTATAAAAGGGGCTAGGGTTCCACACCCGTTGCTATTTATCCTTCGCGCTTGCTCCAGTCTTCCCTCATACTCAAGCTTCTTTCGCTCCGGCGAGACTCCGACGAGATCACACCCAGGTAATTCTCACCTCTTCCACTCTTTTCCTATGGCTTTCGGCTCTTCAGCGCCCGCCGCGCCGCGTCCTCTGGTCTCTTCGTCTTCTGATGAGGACAACGTCGCCATTGCCCAGCTCCAATAACTCCGCGCCTCTCGCTCCTCTGCCGGCCGCGAGGGCAGGCCTTCGTCTACGGCCATCCGATGCATCGTCCATGACACTGAAGGGATGGACGAGCGCTTTTTTCAAGAGTTGGAGGATATTACTCATCTTCCTCCTTTGGATATCTGTACGCTCCGCCCGGCCGCATCAAAAAGGGAGGAGCCCGCCGGTACCTCAGCTCCGGCCCGGGATTATGGGGCCTATGTACGGGCCTTCAACTACCAATCCTACTCGACCGAGGCCCCTTACAAGCGACCTGAGCGCTCGTACAGGAGGTCGGTTTGCTCCGAGTACATGGCCTCCGACTTACCCTGGTATAGGTCGACTTTAACTGATTGGCATGTGCACTCTCTCCGCCGATTATATAAAGTGCCCCGGGATGTACACTTCTATGGGGCGACTTCCGAGGAGAGTGCCAACCAGCCACCTCCAGGGATGATAGCCGTCAACGAGCATTCAATGGAGGTCGGGATTCGCTTTCCCCTTCATCCGACGATCTCCCACCTGCTAGCGGCTTGGAACCAGAGCCTCACTCAAATTACTCCGAATGGCTGGAGTTATATCTTGTCGACAATGACCATTCTTGGTCTGGCCGGGCTACTTCGGATGCCGACCCCTGGCGAGATCGCTTATGTGATGTCGTCGATCTTTCAAGCCAGCGGTTATAATGTCATGCGACTTCGCAAGGGGCGGGAGCTCGTGAGTGGGATCCCGAACAAAGTCACGGACTGGCATCAAAAATGGTGGTTCGTTGGGGGCGCTTGGGAGTCAACGGACCCTTTGAGCACATTTCCCATCCGGGTTCCCACGGATTATGCACCCCACGTCGAACACGGTAAACTCTTATTTTCATACTTCTGAGGTCGTACTGATCTAATTCTCCTTTTCCTTTTGCAGTATTTGCGTCCTCGACCGCCGACCTATTTTAGGACTTCCAAGAGGTGTTCAGGACTATTCGGAGCACCGAGCTGGGCCTTCGCGACGTCAACGCCCTCAACTTCGAGCTCGATCGGTTGAAAGTCGGGCTCTACACTTACCCCCTCCACTTGAACATCCCTTGTGAGTATTCGCTCTGCGACTTGGTTGTTTTTACCTTTTTTTTTTTTTCTAAGTCGTTTGACCTTTCCGTCGTGCAGACCCCGACATCCCGGTTTATCACCGCCGACCTTCTGCAGCAGTGATGGCCTCTAGGAAGAAATTGGTCTTGGGCCAAATGAAGCACGTACTGGCCGCTGACCTTCCTCCTTCGAGCTCGGCCCTATTGAGCCCCTCAGCTGCCGACAGAGGCAAGAGGAAGCAAAGGGAGCCTACTCCTGAGCCTGCCCGCAAGAGGGCGAGGGAGGAGCCTCACCCTGAGACCGGGAGGTCGTAATCCCGTCCCTCTTCATAGCCCGCCTCCGTCCCTAGGGTGCGGATTGACTTCCCGAGGATGACTCATGGTTGGGCTGGGACGCCGACCGCCTCAACGAGTAAGTTCTTGATCGAGTTTCCTTTACATTGCATATATCTTTTTCCTCTCTTGCCGACCTCTGGATTTCTTTTGTAGCCCGGAGCTGACTCCGCACAAGTTCGGCCCCGAGGCCTTGAGCTTCTTGAGGTCGGGACACATCGTCCCAGCTGGGGTTCCTGAGAGTTAGCCCGCTTCTCTCGAGGGCCCCAGAACCTCGACTTCGTGGGTGGACGACACGGCCACAAAGAATGCTCGCCGGTAAAAGGCGACGAGTAATCTATACTCGGCCCTTGCCCACTCCCAAAAGGTGGTCCTCTACCTTGAGAAGACCAAATGACCACCGAGACCGAGCCGGAGAGCTCAGAAATCACAAGCTCCTGCCGGCCGACCAGGCCAAGATGTTGGTCGCTGCGGTTGATGCCCAGAAGAGGTTGGAGTCCTCCAACTCCGACCTTATCAATCGACTTTCCGATGACGAGGGGCGCATGGCTGAGGTGGAGGGGGAGTTGAGGGCTGAGAGGGCGAAGGTGACCAGCCTAGAGGGCGAGCTGGCTGAGGCCGGGAGGATACTGTCCGAGAAGGAGGGCGACTTCAGGAGGACTGAGGAGCTCAATGCCAATTTCACTTATGTGATGGCCTACGTTGGAACCATCCGGGTTTTCCACAAGGCGAATCCTGCGGGCGACCTCACTCCTTTTGTCGCCGAACTGGCGGACTATGTCCGAGATTATCCTCCCGCTCTTACGGTCCTCCTGAGATCAAAGATCTGGAGGACATGGACATCAATCTCTCCTTCTTCGCCAATCAGTCTCGGATTGTGCGCCCGGTCCCCGAGGTGGAGGTCGCTCAGCCAGAGTTTGGGTCGGCACCTGAGGTCGCAGCCACGGAGAGGAATGTGGAGGGGGGCCCGGGGCCTTGAGTGGCGGGGCTTCTTGGAGACTCTTTCTTTATTTTTTTTTGTTCTGATGTATCGGCTTTCAGGCCTTTTTCATGTACTTACATTCGGGCCCCCCTTTAAGTAATTATTAATGAAATTTCTCCTCTTTTATCATATTGTGTAGACTTGATTTCCTTACGCGACTCTTTATTTATTTGTCCTTGTCATCTTATCTGTAATGCAACTTTATTATTCAAACTTCATTTTTCTGGTCGTCTTATAAAGTCGGGGGGGTCGCCCCTCATAGGGTTTCGATTCTCCCCTCGGTATGTCGAAAGTCGTACCTCGGGTAATTTATGTTTTCTTTACATAGTCCCTTTGGGTTTCACACAATGATTTCGAGATGAAGGAAAATACATTATTAATAACATTGATAAATAACTGTTTACAAGAGTATAGTTTCACTGATAATATTTCCTCAAGTGTGCCGCGTTCCATGGGTATTGAGTCTTGGTGCCATCTGGCTGCTCGAGCTCGTATGCTCCACTAGTTAAGATCTTTGAGACCTTGAATGGGCCCTCCCAGTTTGGGCCGAGGGTCCCTCTCAATTCGCCGAGTACCTTCTTGAGTACCAAGTCGCCTTCTCTGAAACGCCGAAGTCGCACTTTGGAGTTATAGTATTTTTTCGACCTTTGTTTGTACCTAGCGTTCCTCATGTTAGCTTCTAGCCGCTTTTCCTCGAGCAGATCGAGGTTTTTGGTTAGGGCCTCATCGTTTTGGTCAAAGGCGACCTGACTTGTGCGGAGACTAGGAAAATCGGTTTATGCGGGAACCACTTCTTCGGTCCCGAAGGCTAGTGAGTAGGGGGTTTCTCCTGTTGAATTTCTGCAGGTGGTTCTATAGGCCCACAAAACATCCGGGAGCTCACTAGCCCACTTCCCCTTGGCTCCCTCGACCTTGGCTTTGAGAGTGTGTTTAATGATTTTGTTCAAGGCCTCGACCTGGCCGTTTGACTGCGGATGATATGGGGTCGAGAAGAGCTTGGTGATTTTCCATTTCTTGAAGAATGCTTCGACCTTAAGGCCGTCGAATTGTTTACCATTGTCTGATATGATTGCTTGTGGTAAGCCGAATCTGCATATGATATTCCACCATATAAACTTGATGACTTGGTTCTGATCTATGGTCGCCAGTGCCTCAGCTTTGGCCCATTTTGTGAAGTAATCTACCGCTACCAGGGCGTATTTGACCGACCCTGGTGCTGTTGGGAGTGGGCCAATGATGTCGATCCCCCACTTTGCAAATGGCCAGGGACTGAGGATACTTGTGAGTCCTTCCGGTGCGCTCTTGATGGAAGGGGCATAGATTTGGCACTTGTGGCACTTGCGGGCAAAGATGATGGCGTCGGCCCCTTAACGTAGGCCAAAAGTACCCTTGTCTTGTGGTCTTGTGGGTCAGTGATTCTCCCCCGGTGTGGTTTCCGCATACCCCTTCGTGTATTTCGCATAGAATCACTTGTCCTTGCTCGGGTGTGACACACCGAAGTAGGGGGATGCTGAAACCACGCTTGTACAGCTCGTTTTGGATCATTGTGTATCTTGCTGCCCGCAATTGTAGCTGCTGAGCTTGGACCCTGTCTGATGGAAGGAGACCTATTGTCAAATATTCGATGATGGGTGTCATCAAGTTCGGTGTTGGGGCTTCTAGATTTGCGAACTTCGAGTTTGGGGTGGAGGGGTGGGTCAATGTCGTGATGGTGACATCTTTCATCTTCGGTGATCCTTCGGAGGTTGCTAGTGGCGCTAATGCATCGGCTAGCTAATTTTGTTCCCTTGGGATCAGCTTGACATGGATTTGGTCGAATTTCTGACATAATATTTTCACCACCTCTTGGTAAGCTGCCATTCGGTTGTCTCTTGCTTCATATTCCCCTGAGACCTGGTAGGCTACGAGCTGGGAATTTGTGTGAACTTGCAATCTCTTGACACCCATCGCTGTTGACATTTCTAGGCCGCTGATGAGCGCTTCATATTCGGCCTCGTTATTTGTTGCGGGAAAGTCGAAAGTGATGGCATTTTGGAATGAGGTCCCTTCCGGGCTGGTCAAAACTATACCGGCCCTTGATTTGTGGGAGGTCGTTGATCCATTCACAAATAGTTCCCAGGGTGGGCCGCTCGAACACCCAGCTTCAGATGGGAAGGTGAGTTCTATGATGAAATCATCTAAGGCCTGGGCTTTGATGGCAGGTCGGGGTGCGTAGGTTACCCCGTATTGTCCGACTTCAATTACCCATTTGAAGCATCGTCCCGACGTATCTGGCCGATGCAAGATGTTCCTTTAGGGGCGTGGAGGTTAATACTTCGACTTGGTGGTCGAAAAAATAAGGCCTCAGTTTCCTTTACGCTCATAACTAACGCATACACCAATTTTTCCAGGACCAGATATCGCTATTCGGTTTTGTTCAATGTCTGGCTGACGAAGTAGATTGGGAACTCTTTCCTATCCTCTACCCGAACGAGTACCGCACTTAGAGCTATCTCGGAAGCCGCGAGGTATAGGAAGAGTTTCTCCCCCGGAACCGGTTTGGACAGAATGCTTACATCCGCTAAGTAAGCTTTGAATCTTGTCGAAAGCTTCTTGGCTTTCGTGTGTCCATTCAAACTTCGATTTTTTCCGATGGTGTCGAACAACAACTTGCACTTATCCCCCATTCGGGAGATGAAATGGTTTAAGGCGGCCAGGCATCCCGTGAGTTTCTGTACTTCCTTTACGTTTCGGGGTGCCCCCATGTCCAATATGGCTTTGACCTTGGAGGAGTTCACTTCGATTCCTCGCTTGCTCACCAGGTATCCTAGGAATTTCCCGGACTCAACTCCGAAATTACACTTCTTCGGGTTCAGTCGCATGTTGAACTTTCTCAGGATGTCGAAAGTTTGGGCCAAGTGAGCCAGGTGGTCTTCCGACTTTAGGCTTTTGATGACTATGTCATCCACGTAGACTTCCACCGACTTCCCTATGAGGTCGGTAAACATGTGGTTAACCAGCCTCTGATATGTTGCCCCTGCATTTTTTAAACCGAAGGGCATCCTCTTCCAGCAGTAGATGTTCTTCTCAGTCAGGAACGAGGTATGCTGCCGGTTAGGTTCATAAATGGCTATCTGGTGATAGCCTGCAAAGGCATCCATGAAGGACATTATCTCGTGCCCCGTTGTGTTGTCTATCAGGTGGTCGATGTGGGGCATTGGAAAAAAATCTTTTGGGCATGCGCTATTGAGATCTGTGAAGTCGATACATAGTCGCCAAGTCCCATTGGATTTTTTTACTAGCACAGCGTTGGCCACCCATTGGAGTTGGTCGGCTTGAGTGATCAAGTCGTTGTCCAGTAACTCTTTTACCTCCTTGGCTAGTGCTGCGTATTTTTTGGGGCCGAATTTTCGCCTCTTCTGAGCTACCGACTTTCGAGCTGGGTTTATGAATAGCTTATGGCATGCGAGTTCCGGGTCGATCCCCACCATATCCTTGTGCGACCAGGTGAAGACATCTAAGTTCTTTTTGAGAAAGTCGATGACTTCCCCCTTCAGGTCTTCCGACATTCTTGAGCCTATAATTACTTCAAGATATGGTCGGGCTGGGTCCACTTTGACTTTCTCGAGGTCTTTCCCCGGGATGGCCCTTGGGGTACTTTGCCGTGGGTCATCTATTTCTGCTTCGAGAAGAAATTCTTCTGGTTCGGGCCCCATCCTTGGATCGAGGTCATCGCGACTTCTTTTCCTGCTTGTTTTGTTATTTAAAATTTTGCACTGCTTTTCGCTATCTATTACAAATATTTGTTTGCTAGATATTGGTGCGGAATTTAAAAGAGATGAGGAATAAATCAAATAACCCCTTGCATCAACTTGGTCAACTTTGACGGTGCCGACCAGCCCACTCTTGGTGGGAAACTTTACACAGAAAAAAAAAGTCGAGGACGCAGCCTAAAATTCGTGTTCAAATGGCCCCCCGAGGAATCCATTATAGGAGCTCGGGAGGTCGACAACTAAAAAATCTAGAAGCCTAGTGGCCCTAACTTTTTCATTTAGAGTGGAGACTAATTCTACGGCAAGTCAGATCATTCCTGTCGGCTTCACTGTCGCGTCCCCAAAGCCTTTCACGACATGGTCACATGGAGTGGTGTATGCATCGTAATATCGGAGCTGATCCAGGGACTTCTTGAAGAGTATGTTGCAGAAAGCCCCTCCATCCACTAGTAGGCGGCATACGGTGGTGCCCATGATATTGGCTCTGATCACCAGTGGGTCGACGTTGGGGTAGACTACCCCGGCTTTGTCCTTCTCGCCGAACTCAATCGTGCTAGTCTCTTCTCCTATTGTGAAGACGGGTAGCACCATCTTCCTGGCATTTTCTATCTCTCTTATCTCTGCCTTCAACCGCGTTTTGGATGAGCCGGTTGAAGAAAATCCCCCTACCGTCCCCAGTGGGGACAAGGTATGTATCACACGACCTCTCGCCCCTTCTGGCATGGGTGGTACTGGCTGTTCCCCCTGGTCGGCATCCTCCGGAGCCGACTCTTCCCGTGGGTTTTCTTGTTGGCGACCTTTCTGAGCTCGATCCTGATTTTTCTGAGGTCGCTTGACAAACTCGTCTAGTAATCCATCCTCGTTAGCCTCCAAAGCTGGGGGAGTAGATCCTTTCACTCGCTGGTATAGTGCCCAGTTTGATCGTGGAAGTGGCAGTACTTGTTGAGGTTCGCCTTCCCCTTGTTCTTGATCGGCCAAGGTGGGAGAAGCATCTCTCGGTCCCTGATCTGATTGTATACGTGTCCGGGCGTCATGCCAAGCACTTCCATCAACTTGACCGGGATATTTTCTTCAAAGGGTTTGAAGTTGTCGGGTGCCTTGTAATGACTGCCGGCTTTCTTGGAGCTTTTCTTTGAGTCGGCGACCTCCTTGCCTTCGGAAAGTCTTGAATCCAAGAGCTCTGAGGCGTGGATGAGGTCGCTAGCTCGCCTCTGAAAGTCATTATAACTGATCGGGTATTCAGTGGTCATCCGCCGCCACAGCTTGGTTCCCTTCTTGAGACCAGAGACGGCCCCGAGCACTTTGGCCTCATCCCCGATTGGATCCCCTTCGAGTATGAGCTTGTCGATCCTTTCGATGTAGGATCGATCAGACTCATTGTCGGCCTGTTGGGTGTTCATAAGCCACTGTCTGGTCACAGGCCTCGGGGCCAAGGCCGTGAAATGGGTTAGAAATAGCCTGGTTAGCTGTTCGAAAGTTTCCACTGAGAAAGGTGGCAACGAGGTGAACCATTGGTGGGCCTGGTCGCTCAAAGTTAGGGAAAATAAACGGCACATCGTGGCATCCGTCGCACGCATGGAGGCCATGTAGGAGTTATACTTGGCCACGTGGACCCTTGGGTCCGTGCTTCCACTGTAGCGATCTAGGGCCGCCGTGTTGATTTTTCACTGGGTAGGTGCAAAGGTGATTGTGGTCCCGAGGGGGGAGTCTGGAATGATAAGGTAATGGTCTGCCCCTGTCGGGCTACCTTAATTTTCAGCTCGCTCGAGAAGTCGCTGGACCGTCTTGGCCAGCGCGTCGATTTTAATGTCGCGATGGTCTTTGGGGGAATAGGTCATTCGCGGATTATCCTGGCGAATTGCCGACCCCCTCGGCGGTTCATCATGATGTAAGTTCAGAGCTATGGCCAGATCTCGCTCCATCTGGTCGACGTGGCGGGGCAGAGATTGCACCTCATCTTCGATGGCCATTGGGGCCTTCTGGGCATCTTGTCTCCCAAGTCGGTCGAACACGTTGCCTGACCCTGCTATCCTTTCTAGGAGCCTGCGATTCCGAATGATTGCGTGTTTCACCAGATCGTACGCCAGTTGGCTTGTGGAGCGCCCTTTCTCGACTAGGGCATTCTTGCCCTTATAAGCTCCTGGATTGGGTGCCACTTTCTTAGCAGGACGTTGTTCGTCCTCGTCATCAAAAGCGAGGTGTTTCTTGTGGAGGATGGCCAACACGGCCTTCGTGTCCTCCGGTGTCTGCACAAGATTCCACCAGTCAAGGGTGGCCTCTGGAATGATGGGGTGAGATCGCTGTGAACTCTCGGAGGCCTCGACACCGTCGGTGGTAAGTCTCGTTTCTGGTGGTGTTACCTTGATTGATCGCCATTGATAGTTTGGATTTTCTGCAGATTTTTCAATAAATCGACAGAGTGTTTCCCACAGACGGCGCCAATGTTGTGACCTAGATTTTATATCTGAGACAACGTGATAATACGAATGGGATCAAACAAATAACAAATAACAACTACGAAGTAAGCTTCAGATTTGGTTACTCAGTTCGTCTTTTGAATAAGACTACGTCTGGGGGCGCCCAAGCCAGGAGTGTTTTATTATATTTTCTGCCTAGAGTGCTAGAATTTTTCGTGTGTTTACAAGGAGCGTTACATGTTGTATTTATAGACCAGAAACTAGGGTTTACTTCTTTGTGGGCTTCCTCTAGCGGGCTTGCCAAGCTTCCTGCCGCCCGATCTAGGGTTTCCCCGGTCGATCCCGTGATTTCTACATCTGGATATACTTGCCTTGCTTACCCCGCAATATCCGCGCTTTCAATTATCCATATCTTTGCCAATTATAGCCGCTTGAGGTCGCTTCCGACTTGTGGCTTTTCTAAAGGCCGAATGCGATCTTCTCACTTCTTCCAAGTCACCGTGCGACCTTCTTTAGTCCTGGGGAAGTCGTTCAATGAACTCCCAAGCGAAGTTGAAATCGCTCCACTAGATCTCCTTACCGAGTAGGATTATTCCATGGTACAACACACGAATACACCAAAAGACCTTCTCAAGTATTCCTTCATCCTTGTCCAACAATCCGGTGGTAGGATGCTCACGAACAATTAACAAAAGGGAAAAATAAAATTATGTTGCACCACCTTTGTGGATTTCTAATTTTTCCAACACATGGAATTCCATTGGGGATGAAAAAATCATCCTATATTTATAATACTAGGTGGTGGCCGATTTTTGACCTAGGAATAAGATGGGAACTTGATCTCCAAGAAATCTTGAATATATCCAATATATTATTTTCTCCATAATTAAAATATTCCACAAAAACCCCCACCTCCTTATATTAAGGGGATTTTTGAAAATCTCAATTAAATAGGGAAGAAATAGGATCTTTGACTTTTCTTGAATTTATGGTATAATCTTGTATTACAAGAATACATATTCCATAAAATCTTTCCAAGAAAATCAAGAAAATCTTTTCTCTTTCTTCCTTTAATTTTTTCGAAAATTTTGGAAAAACATGCAACAATAATTTATTTTATTTTAAACACATTTTTTCAGTTATTGGACTTTATCTTTGGGCTACTTGAGGGTCCTTTAGGAGAATTAAGATTGGACCTTCCAATGGATCTTGAATTTCCAATATTGAGCCACAATATTATTCAAGCCCATAAATATTAATTAATCCCACTACATAATTAATACTGCACTATCCATCTTAACCTGTATTACTGTTAATATGGCTCCCGGTTATTATTTCCCGTGTTTAAGATTATTCAGTCCATTAATTAATTTAGGCCACTGAAATAACTTCATATTAATTAACATCTTTTTCCTTGGTCAAGGAAAAGCTCAACATTATTATCCATACTGGAAACTAATTCCACTTGCAAGATTTGGTATGATAGAACTTCTGAACATCCCAAGGGAACAAATCAAACAAGGCGCACTTGCACATGTTTCACCGTATTAAATCTTAGCAATCGTTGTGTAACCAATAACATTGCCCAAGATACAAGGTATTGAATCTCACTGATTCTCTTCCCATCATAAGTCAAAGCAATATTTAGTGATTCCACACGATCCTATTTAAGGGACGGAGATTAAGAAATAATGAACCACTGAGGTCTAATTCTTCTATATTCAGTACTGAAGAATATATCCTCCTGTAGGTCCCATTCAGTGTATCATAATGCACTAGTGCAATCTCTTGGTCAAGACAAACCAATCTGAGCCTTACGCTTCAACCTTTCATGATGATTTGTTCATTTTCATCTAGGTCGTGAATTATGTACTTTTAGTTGCAAGGGACTGTTAATTTAATCTTCTGTGATCTGGTATCACTAAATTAACTACAATGTAACACATACTATTTATTGAACAGTTATGCAGTAAATATATGTAACATTCAATGATATTTAAAGCATCAGTGATAAATAGTTTATTTAAGCAAATAAGACAAAAATTCAGTCTGGTTATATAAAGTAAAAGCATAATTTCCAATATAACCCCCAACAATCTCCCACTTATACTCAAAGTCTGCTTTTAAGTATAATACATCATGTCTCGTGTAGAATCTATGTGACATCTAATGTCTCCTATACGAACCTAATAATATTTCTCCCATTTATACTCAAAGCAGATTGGCAACAGTCTTGACACTCATTCCTTTCACATGTCTCTCGAATGTATTTTGAGGCAGACCCTTTGTGAATGGATCTGCTAGGTTATCCTCTGACACGATCTTTGCCACCTCTATATCTCTTAACTTCTCTTAATGGTATTTCTCGTTCAAGATGGTATTTGTGGCTTTGTTTACCTTGAATTTGCAAATCGCCTCCGGCATTATCATCACAATAGACCGTGATGGTGCTGGGCAAATTCGAAACTACATCCAAGTCCACTAGGAAGTTCTTGAGTCAAACCGCTTCCTTCGCTGCTTCACAAGCAGCTACATACTCGGCTTCCATGGTAGAATCTGCGATGCATTTCTGCTTAACGCTTCTCCATGTCATGGCTCCTCCCCCCATGCAACACACACTACCCGAGGTAAATTTTCTGGAATCTAGGTCTGATTGGAAATCCGAGTCCGTGTATCCGATGGGAATCAGAATGTCTGACTGATAACCAGCATTCTATCGCGAGTTCTCTTCAGATACTTCAGAATATTTTTAACTGCAGTCCAATGTTCTTTCCCCGGATTACTCTGATATCTTGCCACCATGCCCATGGCAAAGTAGATATCTGGCCTCGTGCACAGCATAGCATACATGAGGCTTCCCACAGCCGAAGTATAAGGATTGTTTTTCATGTCATCTATCTCCCTTTGCATCTTCGGCACATTTCTTTGGATAGATGTATTCCATGTCTGAAAGGCACAAAGTACTTTTTGGAATCTTGTATGCTGAATCGCTTCAAGACAGTGTCTATGTATGAAGCTTGCGATAAGCCTATCATCCTTTTCTTACGATCTCGAGTGATCTTGATCCCAAGATGTGACCGGCTTTCCCTAAGTCCTTCATATCAAACTGTTTTGACAGCCATGCCCTTACGTCTGAAAAAACCTTTACATCATCTCCGATGAGCAGAATATCATCTACGTATAGTACTAAGAATACCAATGCAGTTCCGACACACTTTTTATACACACAACTTTCGAACTCGTTTTAATCAAACCCGTAAGACTTTATAACCTAATCAAAACATTGGTTCCAAGCACGCGATGCTTACTTTAGTCCGTAGATGGACTTCTTGAGCTTGCAAACTAGATGTTCATGGCCTTTTTCAATGAAGCCTTCGGGTTGTTGCATATAGATATCTTCCTCAAGACTTCCATTTAGGAAAGCTGTCTTGACATCCATTTGCCAGATCTCAAAATCGAGATGCGCAGCTATCAACAAGAGAATACGGATGGACTTAAGCATAGCTACAAGCGAAAAGGTTTCCTCATAGTCGATCCCTTCTTTCTGAGTGTAACCTTTTGCCACAAGTCTAGCCTCTACCTTCCGGTCCGGTCCTCTTTTTCTCTTGTATACCCACTTGCAACCAATGGATTTGATCCCATTAAGTGGTTCGACTAGCTCCCACACCTTATTATGATCCATAGAATCCATCTCGGTTTCCATTGTTGTTTGCCAAGAATCCGCATGCTTGTCATGGATCGCCTCATTGTATGTCCATAAGTCTGATTCATTCTCACCAGGGACCAAGTTTGACGACTTTCCTATCCCCATGAATCTCTCGGGCTGTCTGACAACCCTCCCACTACGATGAGGTTCTGGTTGTGTAAGTCTGTCGTCTGGTATATCGACTTGTACAATTGGCATTGAGGTAAGCCCCTTTAGCTCATCCAAGGTAATCTCACTTCTGGGCTTTTTATCGTTCATATGGTCTTCTTCCAAAAATCTAAAGTGTGTACTGATTACCACCTTTTGATCTTTGGGACCATAGAACATGCACCCCTTCGTTCCCTTGGGGTACCCTATAAACAACCTTAATTCTGATCTTGGATCCAATTTACCGGCCTCCTTGTCCAACACATTTTCGGACACCCCCAGATTCTCATGTGTCCTTAACTGGGCTTGCGCCCAGTCCACAACTCTTTAGGGGTTTTGGGAACCGATTTGGATGGCACCAAGTTTAGAATGTAAGTCGTTGTTTCCAAGGCGTGACCCCAAAACGATTTGGGTAGATCCGCATAACTCATCATTGACCTGACCATTTCTAAAGGAGTCTTGTTTCTTCTTTCTGCAACCCCGTTTTGTTGAGGGGTTCCGGGTGCAGTCAACTGGGATACAATCCCTTCATTTGACAAGTAGTTCAAAAAATCATCGCTGAGGTATTCACCTCCACGATCAGATCGTAGAGACTTGATACATTTTTCCCTATGATTCTCTGCTTGAGCCTTAAATTCTTTGAATTTATCAAAGGTCTCAGATTTATGCTTCATAAGGTAAATGTATCCATATCTTGAGTAATCATCGATGAAAGTGACGAAATACTCATAGCCTCCTTTTGCTTTTATTGACATTGGACCACATACATCGGTGTGAACGATTTCTAACACTTCTTTGGCTCCAAATGCCCTCTTGGTCATTTTACCCTCCAAACATGATTCGCAGGTTGGAAATGGTTCAACCCGGAGTGACTCCAATGAACCATCTTGAACCAACCTTTGGATCCTCTTTGGATTAATATGACCTAGTCTCAGATGCCACATAAGTGTTTCGTTCACGTCTGATGAACGTTTTCTTTTATCCGAAAAATCGATGTGTTATAGGATGCATATCGTGAGGGGTGTGCACAGTTAATTGTGTAGAGATTATTCAACAACGTTCCATGACAGATAAACTCATTATTTAGAGCAATGGTAACAACTTTATTAAACGTAACCGAATATCCATCAAGAAAAAGTTTAGAAACTGAAATCAAATTCTTTCTAAAACTAGGAACATAAAGAACATCTTTCAAAATTAAACTTTATCTTCAAAAGACAACTGCACTTCTCCCACTGCTTCAGCTACCACTCTCGTAGCATCGCCCAGAGTGATGAGGATCTCACTCCTACTAAGTTGACGGGTTCGCTTGAACCCCTGTAAAGTGAAACAAACATGATCAGTGGATCCCGTATCCACTACCCACAAGTGGGAAGCATACGTCACTAAACAAGTTTCAACAACTAGTGCATGAGAATTACCTTTCTTTCCATTCCTTTTGGGTTTGGAACAGGCTGACCTCCAGTGTCCTTTCTCACCAAAGTTAAAACACTTCCCCTTTGGATTTCTCTTGATGCTCAACCATTTGACCTTCTTTCTCTTGCTTTTCTTAGTGATGGGATTGCATTGGTCTCGACAGTTTTTCTCCTCATTAATCTTACCCACCATTGGTCTAGATTTTGAGAGGAGACTTGTAGTCACCAATGCTTCATCCTCCTTTCCCAAATGTTTCTCTACAATCTCCAAAGCTTCTTGCAGAGTGTCCATAGTGAACATGTGATCGCTCATCACAAAACTACAGTAAAACTCGTCGAAGGATTTTGGAAGAGTTAGGAAAAGGAATGCAATTTTAGACCCATCACAATACTTAGCACCAAGATAAGTAAGTTTGTCAAAATAGCGTTTGGCTTTGAGAACATGATCCCTTATGGGTGTTCCTTCCGTCATCTTTAGCCTAACCATGTCATCATTTCTCAACTGACTGATCATGCGGTTTTCTGTTGAAAACATTTCCTCAAGACTTTCCATGATTTCCGCAGCAGATTCAACACCTTCATGAATGTATCTCAAATCGTCAGATAGGAAAGTCAAGATTATACATTTCATAGGCTCGTTGGAACGCTCCCAGTCATCATACTGAAGTCTCTCCGCATACGTTGATCCTTTAGTTGGCTTGTTAGGCTTGGACACGCCAAGAACCCAATAGTGTTTAAGTTGTGCAATGAGGACTATTTTCATGTTTCGTTTCCAAATCTCATAATTTTCACCAGATAGTTGGTGTTCTTTGAGTGTATATTTCAGTGGATTAAAAGGTTGCGACATGCTGAACTGAAATAAATAACGATTTGCATAAGCAAAAAAAAAAATTATCACATAATTCGATCACATGTATCATATTAAAATCTCAAAAAAATATGAACATGCATCAACCAACATCTCAAAACAGTTTAAATAAGCCACGTGGGGTGGGTCATTATTTAAACACATTCAAGCAGGTTACAAACAAGAAAACAGTTACAAACCTTTTAATATCCAGATTAATAGTTGGCTCCCACTTGACCAATATAAGATTGACAGGGACTTTGGGGAAGTATATGCATATCAATCTTATACCTAAGTAATAACCATGATTAAACACATAATTATTATTTCACTTTGAATGAGCCTCGTGGGGAGGGTCATCGTCGCCACTAATAATAATCCACAATCATCCGTTTGGAATTCATTCATGTGAAAGCTATCTTTTAGCCGTCCCATGGGGGGAATTTCTCCAAAAGAATTCACAAATAAATAAATCATGGAGGTCAAAATTAATTCAATTTTATTATCCGGAATAAAATTGTCAATTCATTATTTAAAACATACTTAGTAAATTTCGAAAGTGAGATTTTTCCAAAACAATTTCTCATGCATCGCATATTCAAATATAATTAAATATGCACGAACAAATAAAGCAAACATCAAAACAAAAAATTAAACACATTTGGCACATATATCCAATTGTCACAGTTAATTTTTGTCATGTCTTGATCTTGAGAAATCGTCTTCATAACCTTCATCGCTCGTCTCGAAAAGCTCCCACTCGTCCGCAACATTTTCTTTAGAATGTTTTCCGTCTAGGTCCGAAACAACATCCGACATTAGGTAGCTCACGGTCTGGAATACGTATCTGCATGTGCCCGTGAAGCACGCCTGCTCGTCCGGCTTATCCACGCCGCCGCCGGCGTATGGCCCGAGGCGTATCCGTGGATCTGCGCCGCCTTTCTTCTGCGGCGTCTTCCGACGCCCTCCCCGCGTCGCTTCGGCAGCTCAGCGAGATCTATAAGAGTGTGCCCAATACCGCCCTTTCATCGCTCGGGTGCATCGCTCTTCTTACCCGCTGCGCCAGATGCACGTTCAGCCATGCCTTGATCCCGTTGTCGTCTCTTATACAGATAAGCGCACAGCGCCCAAGCGCCCGTCGGCCTAAGTTCCATTAGCCAGCTTCGGCCATGCACAGGCTTGCGCTGCGTCGCGTCGAGTGCCTCTCGGCAGACCGTCGTCGCGACCGCCCTAGCACCTAATCTTTTTGCGTCACAGACGTGTCTGGGCACAGTTTGCCCGTTTTTAACTCTTCGTCTTTGTTTTCGATCCGGTTGTAATTTAATTACAAAAAATAAATAAACCTAGATCTAGACTAGTCTATTACAATGATCAAATCAAACAAAACCTAATCTACTTGTTAATTTTCTCACGGGGCAAAACGAATTCAAACGAATCGAATTAAAAACCACAATTTATATGCATGCAAAAATAAACATTCATCAAATACCATGACAATTGGATACCTGCAAAAAAGATCTAGCAATTCTACTATCCAATTTCAAATTTAATGAACAATGAATTAAATTACAATTTAAAATTCAGAGCCCGAAACCGAGGCTTTCATACTAGTTGTTGGGGAATGGATTGCCACGATTTTTTTTGGGATGAATATTTAAATACAAATTTAATTCTCACAATTATTACTAGCATGAATTAATCCTATATTAATTCAAATAATAATTCAACAACAAATCATGCATACAAATACGTCACATAAATCCTACGCATGAGGAATTGCTAGGAGTTTACGTGAACTAACCCCTCGGAGTGACAACCGTTGAGAAGATGGATCCCGTTCACACGAACACACCAAAAGACCTTCTCAAGTATTCCCTCATCCTTGTCCAACAATCCGGTGGTAGGATGCTCGCGAACAATTAACAAAAGGGAAAAATGAAATTATGTTGCACCACCTTTGTGGATTTCTAATTTTTTCGACACATGGAATTGCATTGGGGATGAAAAATTCATCCCCTATTTATAATACTAGGTGGTGGCCAATTTTTGACCTAGGAATAAGATGGGAAAATCTTTTTCTTGCTCTCCAAAAAATCTTGAATATATCCAATATATTCTTTTCTCCATAATTAAAATATTCCACAAAAAACCCCACCTTCTTATATTAAGGGGATTTTCGAAAATCTCAATTAAATAGGGAATAAATAGGATCTTTGACTTTTCTTGAATTTATGGGATAATCTTGTATTCCAAGAATACATATACCATAAAATCTTTCCAAGAAAATCAAGAAAATATTTTCTCTTTCTTCCTTTAATTGTTTTGAAAATTTTGGAAAAACATGCAACAATAATTTATTTTATTTTAAACACCTTTTTTAGTTATTGGACTTTATCTTTGGGCTACTTGAGGGGCCTTTAGGAGAATTAAGATTGGACTTTCTAATGGATCTTGAATTTCCAATATTGAGCCACAATATTATTCAATGCCATAAATATTAATTAATCTCACTACATAATTAATATTGCACTATCCATCTTAACCCCATATTACTGTTAATATGACTCCCGGATATTATTTCCCGTGTTTAAGATTATCCAGTCCATTAATTAATTTAGGCCACTGAAATAGCTTCATATTAATTAACATTTTTTTCCTTGGTCAAGGAACGACTCAACATTATTATCCATATCGGAAACTAATTCCACTTGCAAGATTTAGTATGATAAAACTTCTGAGCCTCCCAAGGGGACAAATCAAACAAGGCGCACTTGCACACGTTTCACTGTATTAAATCTTAGCAATCGTCGTGTAACCAATAACATTGCCCAAGATACAAGGTATTGAATCTCACTGATTCTCTTCCCATCATAAGTTAAAGCAATGATTAGTGATTCCGCACGATCCTATTTAAGGGACGGAGATTAACAAATAATGAACAACTGAAGTCTAATTCTTGTATATTCAGTACTGAAGAATTTATCCTCCTGTAGGTCCCATTCAGTGCATCATAATGCACTGGTGCAATCTCTTGGTCAAGACAAGCCAATCTGAGCCTTACACTTCAACCTTTCACGATGGTTTGTTCATTTCCATCTGGGTCGTGAATTCTGTACTTGTGATCTGGTATCACTAAATTAACTACAATGTAACACGTACTATTTATTGAACAGTTATGCAGTAAATATATGTAACATTCAATGATATTTAAAGTATCAATGATAAATAGTTTATTTCAGCAAATAAGACAAAAATTAAGTCTGGTTATACAAAGTAAAAACATACTTTCCAGTATAACCCCAACACGCACCTATGCAACATAGGTAAGAACCATTTTGTAAAAAAATTCTAAAGAAAATTTTACTTCACTCTTGGCCTCCAGCAAATAAACCCAAGTACATCTACTGAAATCATCAACTACTGAAATCATCAACTACATCTAATAATTAGTTTATACATCAGTATGATGTAAATAATGCATTTCTCTATGGTGATTTAATTGAAGAGGTTTACATGCTCTTTCCCCCTGGTTATTTCTCATCGAATGACAACAAAGTCTATTATTTTAAATAAAAGTCTCTATGGACAAAAACAGCATCAAACAATGGTTTAATAAACTTTTTGAAACATTAATTTCTTTTTGATACACACAATCCAAAGCTTATGTTAGGGTTATACGTGAAATTATGATTTTACTTTGTATAACCCATGTATTAAACACTTATTTACTAAAATAAATTATTTATCACTATTGCTTTAAATATGATTGAATGTTATATATATTTATTGCAAACCGTTCATATAATAACACGCGTTACATTGTAGTTAACTTGGTGTTAATCAGATCACAAAAGATCAAGTTAACAGTCCCTTGTAAACAAGTGCACGTTTCACAACTTAGATAGATCCAAACAATCTATTGGTAGAAGTTGATGTGTAAGGCTCAGATTGGCTTGTCTTGACCAAGAGATTACACTAGTGCATTTGATGTGCTGAAGCGGGCCTGCAGAGAGGATAAACTCATTCACAGTGACTTATGGGATGAAGAGTTAGACCTCAGTGGTTGTTGATTTCTTAATCTCTGTCACTTAATAAGGACTGTGTGTTATTAGTAATTAGGGAGAAAAACATTCCACTACAAAGTCACCCAAAACCTTACAACCAGATACAAAGTGCAGAAAATTTCTGCACTTTAGTTCAAATTTGAACTAAAGTGCCACGTACTTTAGTTCAAATTTCTGCACTTTGTATCTGGTTGTAATGGTTTACTCAATCTTGTATCTAATTGTAATTTTTTCTAGTAATTATTGCTTTGACTTATAAATGGGAAGAGAATCATTGCGACTTCGATACCCTATATCTTGGGCAATAATATTAATTCCACGACAGTTGCTAAATTAATACAGAGAATCGTGTGCTTGCAATGTCTTGCGTGATTGGTCCCCTTAGTGGGCTCCGAACCTTTATCATACCAAATCTTGCAAGTAGAATTAATTTTCCGGTATGGATAATAAAGTTGAGCTATCTGTTGGAATATAGAGGCACGTAAAACACGTAATCACATGCGCAGTGGAAATTAAAGTTCACCAACAACGAACAATTAATTGCATACAGATTACAATAATCATAGCGAGAAATCTTACAGTAACTCGAGAGTAGATTTCTCTACTACGGTATCCACGTAATCCCCAATCACAGATTTGCCAGCGTTGAATCCCGAGACAGATTTGCTAGGAAAATCAAAACTCTAGATTTTATGGAGAAAATATGAAGTGATATTGTTTGTGAATCCCAATAGATTGTATATATAGGGAGGCTTAGCTTATTTTCCAAGCTAGCCCAATTAGGGAAATAAAATCACAAATCTTGAATTAAATTAATTCCTTTTAATTTAATTCCCTAAATATAAATCTCTATGGATTTAAATGCCTTATATGAAAATCTCTACGATTTATTTCCATATACATTAAATCCTACAATTATATTCCAAATATAATTATTGGGAATTCTTATTTAATTAAATCCAATTTAATTAAATATTAATAATAATTAGTTTCAAATTAATCTATTATTATTTACTTCTCCATAAATTAAATATTAAATCCAATTTAACATTCAATCAACCAACTATAATCCGTAAAAGGGAACTACTTGTTGTGTGACCCATAGGCCCTCATATACCGAACGATTAGTCAAACTAACGGTCTTAATTGAACCCTAGTCAATAAATCAGACATTCTCAATATATGAGGTACGTTGCGAGAAACATGCAACTACCTGTAACTGAAACGTGGGCAATTGCGATTTTCTTCTTTCATTCATGAAATACTCGATTAGTCTTGAACATGATGAAGTGTCTATTCAAATAACTTAATCAATTTATCTCAAATCACTAATTGATCATTAGTGTCACACTTAGTCACAAAGTCTAAGTTGATGTGCATTGGCCAATAACTTAGATCCAATTATGATGAGAAGATGAGTATTCTCTCTAAATCCACTTTGAGGAATGAATCCTTTTCTTGGCTCAACTACCACGCACACGCACTTCGTGATGAACCCAATCCAAGCCATATCTACCCATAGACGGGTGCAAGCGTCGGTCATGGTCAAAGTTCATCACTCCACACATGTCGTGCGTATTGACCTCAAGTCAAAGGATTATCACATCGCTCTCACTAACCGAGACACCTGTAGACACATATAGTGGAACTACATCAAATGGTTTCTCGGATGGGTATACCAATACCCTCTAAGGTATTTGTGCATCCATCATGAGATACCTAGTATCTCGTAGTAAGTGAGATCTTACTACACTCTCTAAGAGTATGATGCAGATCGCACACCAATCTCCATTGCATCAACAATATCCCTTTCTTGATGATCCTCGGTTGGGGTTAATTAAGAATCATGCTTAAGTCATCTGAGTTCTCACTCACTCAATGACAGCAGTGACTCAAGGGAACACATATAAGAATCAATGCAAACAATCAAACATAATATTCTAATGAGTGTAACACCATACATTTAATATTAAACAAACAATAATATTAAACCAATACTGAATATTATCTGAGTATTATGTCCTTACAATGGATTGTCTCTAGGATACTAACACTAACAATCTCCCACTTGAACTATAGCCAATCACCTACATGTCTTACCCCTAGTCCATCAAAATGTCTAGTGTGTACATGAACACTCAAAGCCTTGGTGAAAGGATCAGCCAGGTTATTCTCCGTGGGGACACGTTCTAACTCTATCTCTTTTTAGCAATTATCTCTCTTATCAAGTGATAATGCCTCGGTACATGCTTGTTTCTGTTATTGGATCTCGGTTCCTTAGCTTATGAAAACCGCACCAAAGATTGTGTCAATACAACTTTATTGGATCACGGCACTCGAAACTACCCCTAGTTCATTTAAGAACGATTTTATTCAGACAACAGCTTTGGTAGCTTCTGCCGCAGTAATGTACTCAGCTTCGGTTGTTGAGTCCGCGGTAGTCTCTTGTTTGGAACTATTCCAACTAACCACCCCACCATTGAGAACGACATAGCCCGACTGTGATTTGTAATCATCACAATCGATTGGAAACTTGCATCAGCATAACCAGTTGCAACTAACTCTGACTGTCCTCCGTAGACCAAGAAATAGTCTTTAGTACGTCTAAGGTACTTAAGAATGTTCTTGATAGCAATCCAGTGAGGTTCACCTGGATTCTGCTGGTATCTACCAGTAGTGTTAACAGCGAAGGCCACATTTGGCCTTGTGCAAGTCATGGCGTACATGATGGAGCCAATTGTGGATGCATATGGTATATCCTTCATGCGCCGAATATCAGCGTCTGTGGAAGGACAATCCTTCTTAGACAACTTTATCCCATGACATGCCGGTAGAGAACCTCTCTTAGAGTTCTCCATCGCAAATTGCATTAATACCTTATCTACGTAGGTTGACTGTGACAGTCCCAACATCTTCTTGGATCTATCCCTATGGATCTTGATCCCTAAGATGTAGCATGCCTCACCAAGATCCTTCATCGTGAAGGTCCTTGATAGCCAATCTTTAACCGACTGCATAAGAGGAATGTTGTTTTCCATAATTAGTATGTCATCGACTTACACAACTATGAAAACAATATTTCTCCCACTGCGTTTACGATAAACACATGGATCTTCCAAATTTCTGATGAAGTCAAACGATTTGACAGCTTCATCAAATCGGATATTCCAACTCCTAGAAGCTTGCTTTAGTCCATAAATGGACCGTTTGAGCTTGCACACAAGATTAGACTTTGGCTTAGAAACAAAACCTTCTGGTTGAGTCATAAACACCTCCTTATCAATGTTCCCATTGAGGAAGGTTGTTTTGACATCCAACTGCAAAATCTCATAATCTAAATGTGCTGCTACAACAAGTAAAATTCGAATGGACTTGATATTGGCAACAGGTGAGAAGGTCTCATCATAGTCAATGTCTTCGCGTTGACTATAACCTTTTGCGACTAACCTAGCCTTGTAGGTTTGTACCTTGTCGTTTGCATCAGTCTTACGCTTGTAGACCCATTTGCAACCTATGGGTTTTACCCCTTTTGGCAACTCAACCAAGTCTCAAACATGATTGGTGTACATCGAGTCCATCTCGGATTTCATGGCTTCTTGCCACTTCTCTGAGTCAAATTCTAATGTTGCCTCAGTGTAAGTTCTGGGATCGTCTTTGTCCGGGATCTCCACATCATCATGTTCCTCTACGAGGAAACCATAAAATCTAGTGGGCGGATTACGAATCCTAGTAGACTTACGGAACTGTGTTTGTGCAAGTTGTACATTCTGATCGTGAAAATTTTGTGGTGCATCGATTTCATCAATGTCCTCAAGAGCAACACTTTCTGATGCCTCTTGGGCGGGGGTTTGAACTATGATGTTCTCATTCAGCCCACTTGGAGTTTGTTGCGAAGGCAATGTAACTCCAATTACACTCCCACTGGCTGAAAGAGGATCACTAAGTGATAAACTTCCACCATGTGAGCTGCTGAATGCTCCCACTGATTCCTTGTCACATTTCTTTGACAAGATATCAGTCTCTTTATTATCTTGCGGTTCTTGAACTTCTTCAAGTTCTATCATCTTACGGCCTTGGTGCTTGAAGACATAGTCTTCTTCGAGGAACCTTGCCTGCTTAGAAACAATTATCGTTTATTTCTCAGGTAGATAGAAATAATATCCTCTCGTTTCCTTATGATATCCCACAAAGTAACCCTTTTCACCTTTGGATTCCAACTTATCAGTGATCATCTTTTTCACAATCGCGGGGCAACCCCACGTTTTGATATGTGAAAAAGTTGGCTTCTTGCCGCACCATAGTTCATATGGCGTATGCTCAACTGATTTGGATGAAATCCTATTCAGAATGTAAATTGAGGTTTGTAACGCGTATCCCCATAAGAATGTAGAGAGAGAAGCAAAGCTCATCATGGACCTTACCATATCTAACAAGGTTCGGTTTCTCCTCTCGGAAACTCCGTTTATCTACGGTGTTCCAGGATGAGTCCATTGAGATTGGATTCCATGTAACTTCAAGTAATCCATGAACTCGTGGCTAAGGTATTCAACTCCTCGATCCGATCGAAGAGTCTTTATACTCTTACCAAGTTGCTTCTCTACTTCAGCTTTAAACTCCTTGAATTTCTCAAAAGATTCAGATTTGTGTTTCATAAGATACACGTATCCATATCTTGAGAAATCGATAGTAAAAGTGATGAAGTATGCGAAGTGACCCCTAGCTAGAGTGGGCAATGGTCCACAGACATCACTGTGGATCAACTCTAGAACTTCTTTGGCACGAATCCCTTTCCCAGAAAAGGGTTTGTTGGTCATCTTGCCCTTGAGACAGGATTCACAATTTCCATAAGACTCAAAATCGAATGGGGTTAAGTAGTCTAACTTTCTTAACCTTGCAATCCTATTCTCATTTTCATGACCAAGCCTACAATGCCACAAGTTAGTCGGGTTTTCATGATTACAAAGTTTGAGTCATTTGTTTTGTATATTAAGAATATCATGTCCACAATGCAACAAATATAAACCATTCGATAAAGGAGCATTTCCATAAACATCACCATTAAGCGAAAAATAACAATTATTATTTGCAAAATGGAAGGAAAACCCTTCAATGTCTAACATAGGAATAGAAATAATGTTGCGAGTAATAGAATGAACAAAATAACAATTATTTAGTTCAAGTCTAAAACAAGAGGGTAAGTCTAAAACATAAACGCCAACACGTTCAACAGAAACTCTTGCTCCATTCCCAATGTGTAGTGTTGGTCCCGGTGCAAACGAGTCTTACACGTGTATGGGGGGGAATACACGTGTTCAGTGTTTTTAAAACTTTTTCTTCTCGAGGTCACTGGGTCGATAATCCTCAAAGATTAGGTTCGAAAGAAGACGGATCGCTCTGAGTCAAAGTCTCATCGAGACAAAGGATCCCGAAATGCTTTTTAAAACCTCGATAATCCCAACCGAGTCCTCGAGTGTCGAGAGATCCCGAGTTGCTCGGATCGATAACTAACTTCATCAATCCTCGGAAGAGAGTTCGGTTTGGTAACTATCTGTTCTAGCTACTTTCGATCGTCTTGAAATGGTTGGCCCTTAGATTATACTCGTTTTTAGCTTTCTTTGAAAACCTTCCCTTTATGAAATAGTGATTAGGCTGTGATTCACTTATGCAACTTCAAAGGATTGATTCCAACCAATATCGATGAAAAGTATGCTTTCAAAATCAAGTCAATGCAAATGATAAGCACGTATAAGGAAAGCAATAAAGAACACAACAATTATAGTGGTTCGTAGACTCAAGCTCCTACGCCCACTCTCCCCGACTCTTCGGAGAAATTCACTATCAACTTCGAAGCTTTACGACTACCTCGCGTAGTTTACTTACTCAACTCGGCCCTGAGTTTTCTGACTACTCCACGTAGTTTACTTACTCAACCCGACCTTGAGTTTTCTGACTACCTCCGTAGTTTACTTACTCAATCACACACAAGCATTCATTCGACTACCCTCAGGCTTACTAACTTCTCCTCTAGAGTTTTCGACTACTACTCCGCGTAGTTTACTAACTCTTTACAACACTTCTCACCAACAAACACACTCCAACTACCTTCACAAGGGTTTAGCGTTTCATGGTTGGTTTCCAACTAGGATGAGATATCCTTTACAATGAATCACAATGCAAACGGTTAGGATATCTCGACTAAGCTTTGGATAATTCTTATCAAGCTAGGCTTAGTATAGTGAGCTCTCTTTCAATATTGAAGCACTTGGGAAATTCTAAGTTTTTTCGAGTGCTTTTAACTTTTACAAGAATAAGCTTGAGCTCTTAAGTTATGTATAAATTTCCCGTAACCTCCTTACAATGTAGAGGGTCACCAAGATTTATAGGCATACACCAAGGTCACTCTTTGAAAACTATCCGTTGGAGAGACAAACCGTGAGTTCCCTCTTGTGGTGTGTGAAACGGCTATATTTAGGGTTTGAAACTCCCTAACACTTTCTAGGCAATAGCCTTTCATGTAGCCGGTCTTCACTTTTTGCAGTCTGGAACTTTTGTACATCTGACATCCTTTTTCAGAGACCTGTCACTGTCAGTGTCAGTATGGTATAGTGTTGTCTTCCTCTTTTTGACTTTTGTCTCGATTAAAGGTAAACACCTTCAATCGGCTTTTTTGGTTACAAACTACGAGTTTGATATAACCTTTACAACACTTCTGACTTAGTTCCTTTTGTCTGTATTTGAATGTCTTGGCAAATATCTATTTTCTAAGGAATCACGATCTATTCAGTATTGCATCCTTCAGATTAGATATATTCATTGCCTCGGAACATTCGGGTTCATATTGAGCATTCATTACCTTCTTGAGTCTTAATAATTACTGTGCCTTCAGTATTCTTGATCTTTAGTTTCTCGCCTTGATCTTTTGTGTCTTCGAGTCTTACGAGTTTTCGTGGTCTTCGAGTCTTCGTGGTCTTCTGAATCTTTGTAGTTTATACTGACTGATGTACTGAGTCTTCTTGCTGAGTCTTGATTTACTCAAGATCCCATCGAAGTCTTGAAGAACTATCCCGAACTATATCTGCGACTATACATTCTCGCAGATAACATCCTGAATATTCTAAAAACTGAATCCTGACTCAACTTTCAAGATCATTCTGAACATGTCATACTCAGGGGTTTTGGGATCAAATCAAAATCATATATCTTTATTAAATTCATCTCCCAACATGTAGTGCGACTTTACCCGGCCTAACTGCTCTGCTATGCTTGAGACCCTGCACATTAGTACAATGTGTGAGCCACAACCGGTATCCAATACCCAGTAGTTAGTATCATTTGTGGACATGTTAATCTCAATAACAAACATACCTGTTCCAGTGGCTGAGACACCTTGTGCCTTCTTTTCAGCTACTAGAACCTTACAGTCCTTCTTCCAATGCCCCTTCTGCTTGCAGTGGAGGCGTACATCCTTGTCCACCCTCTCTTTCTTTTGAATTCCACCTTTGGGCTTAAGGAAGTTCGACTTAGAGCCTTTCTTTGCCTTGCCCCTTCACTTCTTCTTTCCTTTCGGAGCAGAAGAAGTAGAGGCACTCACCATGAGCACGGGCATTTCCTTAGCAGTGGAAGACTCAAAAGTCTTTAGCATGTTATGCAGCCAGGGCATAGTCGATTCCGTCTTATTCATATTAAAGTTTACAACGAAACTCAAATATGAATCGGGAAGTGACTTAAGAAAGGCATAAACAACAACGTTGGTTTTGAGCTCAATGCCCAACCGACCAAGTTTCTCGATTAGCCCTATCATCTTCAACACATGAGGAGAAACCTTCCCTCCTTCAGACATCCGGCATCTAAACAGATCTCTCATCACTTCATAAATCTGGGGAAAGAGATCCTTCAGATGCTTGATCATCTCGAAGGGAAGCATCCTCTCATGCTGCCTTTGCAACTCGGGAGTCATCCCGAGGAGCATAACACACTGAGCTTGGGAAGCATCATCTTGATGCTTCTTTTGAGCTTCGACGTCAAATGCCTCGGCTCCTTCAGTACCAGCCTCCGGGGTAGTAGGGATTGACGTGTCCAACACGTACTCAATCTTTTCTTGCCTAAGCATCAAACGCACATTTCGGTGCCAGTCGAGAAAATTTGGCCCATCCAATTTGTTCGTTTCCAAAACGCTTCTCAGTGATAAGTTATTCATTTCAACAATCCTAGAGAAATAAAATATAATGGGAATTAAAACACATAATTCCTATGATCAATATTCAGCAATCAAAATAAACATGACCTTTCAAATTTATTTTGTCTCCATTATTTTCACATATTCAACGACCTCATCGGAAGAATACGAAATTATATCTAATATAAATCATAATGGACTAGGATCCACATTCCTACTATCATAATATCTTCTTGGGCTGATTACTATGACAGCATAACTGGTAGGTCTCCAAACCAATTGCAAAAATTTGCAACTCCTAGTTGATTGAACCTAGTTCAATCTGATGCCCCTTGACTTTCGTTTCCCTGCTTGGGCTGGTGAAACAAAGTCAAGTTGATTTACAACCATCAAGCGACGACACTACGTGTCCCTATGAAAGTCCCGTTAGATGTAGATCCGAGCAAAAGACTTGGGTTTTAAATACTCATTGGAACAAAATCTCCGGTTTACTTTCAATTTCGATGGAAGCCATCGTTCAAATTAATGAAAATCATATATTAGTGAGGAACATTTTCAAAGGCGGGGTATTAATTGCTTAAACGAGATCCAACATGTTAATCTATATCACATTTGAGCAATTATTGGGCGCCGCCTACCCAAACATGATTTTACACGGACTAACACTTATATGGGCGTCGTCTACCCAAACAATAAATACGGTCCGACAGTTATTGGATGCCGCCTACCCAAACAGTTATAATACGGACTGTAAAGTGCTTAACGAATTAAATAATAAAACAGTTAAACAGTGGGATTTAATAATTCCTTTTAAACCGAACCTTAAAATCTAATTTTATTCAATTTTAAATTATTAAAATAATTAATACAATTAATTTCAAATAAAATCCAATTTTATTTTGTCTCCTCTTAAAATTAATCTTTAATTAATTTTAGATCAAATTTAATTATTCAATTTGTTAAGGGCTCATGTGCAAGTTTCGAAAACTGCACGGAAGGGCCTGTCCTAAATCCAATTTCGGCACAGTCCTTCCCCTCATCATCGTCCGATTTTCCAAAAACTATTTTCGATCGGGTCATTCGAACCAAACATCCAACATTCATCAGTTCACAGAATCATTCAAAATTCCAAAAACCATTCCAATTGTTAGGGTTTGTTCAGAATTTTAATTCATCAGTTCCAAACCAATACAGAATCCCAATCAAATAATTCGACAATTAGCAACATGAATCGAAATAGCCCCAAATTCAGAAGCAACATGCATTGAAAAGAAGAGGTACAAATCGAAGCAGGTCTGCATCGTCAGACAAACAGGAGCGGGCGAGTCTCCGCCGCTGCTATGCGCGTGCGAGTGACTAGCCGTCGTCACCGAAGGACCAGAGGGCGCGCGCGGAGTCACGACCTGTTCAAAATAGGATGCGAGTGACGGGTCAAACCGGTGGCGCGCCTACACGACTCACCCCGGCTTCAAATCGAGTTGACCCAAGTCAAAGCCAGACGGCGGCGCGGCGCACCGCCATTGCTCGAATCGATTTGTGAGAGCACGATCGCGATTTTCAAGGAATCGAGATGGTGGTCAACCCAATCGATCGAATAACCAGGTGCAGCGATGGGAACGATGGCAAGCGAGTCTCGTCGATTCGAGGCAAGGCGAGTGCAATTCGCAATCGTGCACGGTGCCGCGGCTTCGCACGACCACCGCGAGTCGCGGCGTACAGCCGCCGAATTCAAGCGGCATTGTGGATACCAGCGAACACCGGTGTGGCGGAGGGACGAAGGTGGCGATGAGTCTCCAGAAAACCCTAGGTTTTTGTGGAGAAGGAGATGAGCAACCAAAACCAAACATATGGGTGCGGTTTGTCTAACAACACCCGCACCCGGTTTTGTTTTAAAAAAAATAATTTTAATAAACAAACCAATTTGATGCAATTAAACAAGAGCCTGAGCTCTGATACCACTGTTGGAATATAGAGGCACGTAAAACACGTAATCACATGCGCCGGAAATTAAAGTTCACCAACAACGAACAATTAATTGCATACAGATTATAATAATCATAACGAGAAATCTTACAGTAACTCAAGAGCAGATTTCTCTACTACGGTATCCACGTAATCCCCAATCACGGATTTGCCAGCGTTGAATCCCCGAGATAAATTTGCTAGGAAAATCCAAACTCTAGATTTTATGAAGAAAAAATATGAAGTGATATTGTTTGTGAATCCCAATAGCTTGTATATATAGGGAGGCTTAGCTTATTTCCCAAGCTAGCCCAATTAGGGAAATAAAATCCCTAATCTTGAATTAAATTAATTCCTTTTAATTTAATTCCCTAAATATAAATCTCTACGGATTTAAATGCCTCATATGAAAATATCTACGATTTATTTTTATATACATTAAATCCTACAATTATATTCCAAATATAATTATTGGGAATTCTTATTTAATTAAATCCATTTTAATTAAATATTAATAATAATTAATTCTAAATTAATCTATTATTAATTACTTCTCAATAAATTAAATATTAAATCCAATTTAACATTCAATCAACCAACTATAATCCGTAAAAGGGAACTACTTGTTGTGTGACCCAAAGGCCCTCATATACCGAACGATTAGTAAAACTAACGGTCTTAATTGAACCTTAGTCAATAAATCAGACATTCTCAATATATGAGGTACGTTGCGAGAAACATGCAACTACCTGTAACTGAAACATGGGCAATTGCGATTTCCTCCTTTCATTCACGAATACTCGATTAGTCTTGAACATGATGAAGTGTCTATTCAAATAACTTAATCAACTTATCTCAAATCACTAATTGATCATTAGTGTCACACTTAGTCACAAAGTCTAAGTTGACAATGACTTAGATCTAATTATGATGAGAAGATGAGTATTCTCTCTAAATCCACTTTGAGGAATGAATCATTTTCTTGGCACAACTACCACGCACATGCACTTCGTGATGTACCCAATCCAAGCCATATCTACCCATAGACGGGTGCAAGCATCGATTTTGGTCAAAGTTCATCACTCCACACATGTCATGCGTATTGACCTCAAGTCAAAGGAGTATTGCATCACTCACACTAACCGAGACACCCGTAGACACATATAGTGGAACTACATCAAATGGTTTCTCGGATGGGTATACCAATACCCTCTAAGGTATTTGTGCATCCATCATGAGATACCTAGTATCTCGTAGTAAGTGAGATCTTACTACACTCTCTCAGAGTATGATGCAGATCGCACACCAATCTCCATTACATCATCAATATATCTTTCTTGATGATCCTCGATTGGGGATATTTAAGAATCATGTTTAAGTCATCTGAGTTCTCACTCACTCAATGACAGCAGTGACTCAAGGGAACACATATAAGAATCAATGCAAACAATCAAACATAATATTCTAATGAGTGTAACACCATACATTTAATATTAAACAAACAATAATATTAAACCAATACTGAATATTATCTGAGTATTATGTCCTTACAATGGATTGTCTCTAGGACACTAACACTAACATTATTCTTACTCCAAGGATAAAGATATTAATTAATATAAAACTTTTCAGTGGCTTAATTAATTAATGGACTAAATAATCTTAAACACGGGAAATAATAACCGGGAGTCATATTACCGTAATGTGGGTTAAGTTGGATAGTGCAATATTAATTATATAGTGGAGTTAATTAATATTAATGAGCTGAATTATATTGTGGCTCAATATTGAAATTCAGTAGCCCATTGAAAGGTCCATCTTAATTCTCCTACAGGCCCCTCAAGTAGCCCAAATTAAAGTCCATTAAATAAAAGGTGCTTAAAATAAATTAAATATTTGTTGCATTGTTTTTCCTTATTTTTTCGAAATTAATTAAAGAAAAGAGGGAGAAGGAATTTCTTGAAAATATTTTATGGAAAGGAGATAAGTATTCTTGCAATACAAGTATCCCATAAATTCAAGAAATCTCCCACTTGGTCTCTTTAATGGGATTTTTCGAAAAAGGTAGAGAAATAAAAAGGGAAAAATATTTTCTTGATTTCTTGAAAATATTTTTATGGAGAAAGATTTGTATTCTTGGAGTACAAGATTATCTCATAAATTCAAGAAAGATCCAATCTTGCAAATCTCCCTATTATTTTTTATTTTTTTGAGCTAAATAAGGGTGTGAGATTTTTGTGGGAAAATATACATGGAAAGAAGAATATATGGATATATTCAAGATATCTTGGAGATGAAGAAAAGATCTTTCCTAACCCTAATTTGAGCCAAAATTTTTGTCCCCCTCTCTATTATAAATAGGGAATGAATTTTTCATCCCCAACACAATTCCATGTGCTGGAAATATTAGAAATCCACAAAGGTGGTGCAACAAATTATTTAATTTTCCTTTTTTATAAATTGTTCATCGGAGGACCTTCCACCGGGGTTATTGAACGAGGACTTGGGAATACTTGAGAATGACTTTTGATGGGTAGCCAGTTACTTGATCCTGTCCATCTCAACGGTTGTCTCTCAAACGGGTATGTTTACGTAAACTCCTAGAAATTCCGTATGCTAGGATCTTTTACATGAATTTTTATTTGCATGTCGTTGTTGGATTAATTATTATTTGAATTCACTTAGGTTAATTCATGCTAGTAATAATTGTTAATTTAAATTTGTGTTTATGAGGTCATCCCGATAGATCCTGACATATGTTATCCCAACAGCTGATACATCTCTTTTCAAAAATTCTACTGTTAATACCTTTATGTTTTGGTATGTCATGTTTATGACATTATTCTTGCTGGTGATAGTTTAGAGGAGATTAACAGTGTTAAATCTCATTTTCATGATAAATTCACTATTAAGGATCTTGGTACTTTGAAATATATATTAGACATTGAAGTTGCTAGAAATGAAACAGGCATCCAATTTTGTCAAAAAAAAAATATATGTTTTAGATCTTCTTGATCAATGTGGATATTTAGCTAGTAAACCTTGTGCTATACCAATGGATTGAAAACAGAATTTCATAGATGCTCCTTTATTACAAAATCCCTCCTAATATAGGAGAATTGTTGGTAAATTGTTGTATTTAACATCACAAGGCCTAACATCTCTTATGTTGTACAAACTTTGAGTTAGTACATGAGTACGCCTACTGATCTCATTTTTCTATTGTACACAGACTTTTTTTTTTTGAAAGCTCATACAACAAGATTACATAATTGCAGGGTCATGAGCAAGAGACATGATGTGTCTCGGGATATCCTCACCCACCCAAGCTTGAGGGTGGAGAGACTTGACAGCCGCTTTAGCTAAGTTGTGCGCCAGTGTATTGTTAGCTCGGGGGCAATACCACACACCTTTCACTGAGGTGTTTGGTAAATGACTTCGGATTGACTTGATGAGGCTTCCTTCATAACCTCGGTAGCTTGCATCCTCTTTCACGGCATGAATGGCTTCAATTGAGTCCGACTGAATGGTCGTGGTTCCGGGTCTGTGCTTCAGCCAGAGAGAGAGAGAGAGACCATACATTACGGCAGTAAGTTCCGCAGCAAGGATGGAGCCAGGGTGATTGATCTTGTGATAGCCAACTCCCCAAAGTCTACCTCACGGGTGAAGGATAGCAAATCCCACTCCGAAATTTAGAGTGTTATCGTTATAAGCCGCATCGACCTTGAGAGTAAAGTTATGAAGGTCCCCCTTCTTAGGAGGTGGCAGGTATCTTTTGGATAGAGGGATAACAATTTGTGTGGTTCTGTCTCTAGCGTTCTGGAACTCGTCGAGAAGGGTGCCGGTCCATCCAGCTGTAATAGGATGTTTAGAGCCCTTCTGTGTTTTGTCGTTCTTATGAGCCCTGTCGCATCGTTCCTTCCAGACTCCCCACATTTTCATTCCAAATCTTTCCAGTTAGTGGTGTTCCATGGTGAGTGTCGCATTAGTGAAAAGGTTGCCGTCGGGGAAGGGGCGAGCACCCTTGATGAGCATCCACCACTCTGATCCTTTCCAAGCTTCCTTAACTCCCTGGTGGAAAAATAAAGCATGATTAGTATCAGCCCAGTGAAAATCACAAATAACACACCTGGGAGTACAAGGCATGTGGTGGGTAACAAGATTAGCCTCTATAGCAATAGCTCAGTGCGCTGCCTTCCAAAGAAAGATTTTGACTTTCGGAGGCAGATTGAGCCCCCAGATTTTGGTCCAGACTCTATTGGGGGAGGAAACTGAAGCTTTGTCAACATTAGTAGGTCTTACGTCCCTTGAAATATGCTTCCAATAGGCAAATTTTATGATGTAGGTGCCTTTCTTTTCAAATCTCCAATATAGGTTATCTTCCTTGCCGAGACGATCAATGGGGGTACGTTTGATAGCCTCGACTTCATAGGGTAAGAAGAGGTTCTTGATTTTATTATCATCCTAGACATTTGAGTCATTAATTAAGTCTTTAGCTTGGACATTTTTGTCATAGGTGATAGTAGAAGTGATTCTGTCGGGTTCTAGGTCCGGGAGCCACCGATCTCTTCTGACCCGAATACTTTCTCCATTACAAACTTTCCAAAAGAGGCCGTTGTTACTGATCTCTTTACTCCACTTAATCGAGCGCCAGATATAGGATGGGTTCGAGCCGATGGTTGCGCCCAAGATGTCGGTATGCTTAAAATATATAGCCTTGAAGATCTTAGAGACCAGAGAGTCAGGGTGGGCTTATTCTCCATATTTGTTTAGAGAGGAGCGCTTTATTGAACATGACAAGATCCCTGAAACCTATACCACCTTCCTTCCTCGGTTTAGTCAGTGTTTTCCAGTCTTTCCAGTGGATTTTCCTATCGTTAGATTTAGCTCCCCACCAAAATCTGGCGCTCAGGGACTCTATGTCGCCGCAGATTGTTGAAAGAATTCTAAAGCAGCACATGGCATAGGTGGGTATTACCTGTATAACTGCCTTAAGTAGAAACTCACGGCCTCCATCAGAGAAGAACTTATTTCTCCAGCTCTCGAGTTTTTTGGCTACCCTGTCCCTTAAGTAATTGAATTGAATTCTCTTGCTTTTTGTAGTGAAGGTGCGTAGTCCCAGGTAGAGTTCATGGCCGCTGCAGATCTGAATATTGAGATGGTCTTTGGTGTACTATTTGGATGTGGGTGAAGTGTCATTGCTAAAAGTTACCGCTGATTTGTCAAAGTTGACAAGCTGACCGGATGCTTTTTCATAAACATTGAGACAGGTTTTAATAGCATCCACATTTTACTTCGAATTTTTGAAGAAAACCAGGCTTTCATCTGCAAAGAAAAGGTGAGTGATCATTGGGCTTCCTCTAGCCACCCTAATGCTTTGAATTTTGTCATTAAAAGTGTATGCGTTAATCAGGGAGGAAAGGCCTTAGGAGACAAGAACAAAAAGATATGGGGAAAGTGGGTCCCCTTGCCTTAGACCCCTGGATGGTATGATATTACCAAAGATGTTGTCGTTAACTTTGAGAGACTAGGTGGCCGAGGAAACACAAGACATAATTAAGTCAATCCATTTCCTGTCAAAACCCATCTTGTTCATGATTGCCTTGAGGTATGTCCATTCAATGCGGTCGTAGGCCTTACTCATATCCAATTTGAGAGCTGCATGCCCTTGTTTACTTCTGTTGTGCCTTAACTAGTGTATGCATTCAAATCCAATCAAAATATTGCCTTAACTAGTGTATGAATGAAAGCAAATTGGGGTCAAAATATTTCCCAGGATGGACCTAAACCGGTTCAAATTGAAACATTACACTTTGATATTTTGGTTCCTTGGTTTTCGGGATCAAAGTGATGACAATCGGATTTTGGTTCCTCAGATTGTCCCTCCCATTTAGAATGTTCAGAGTATACTTGATAAGATCGTCGCCAACTGTCTCCTAAGCATTCTGGAAGAAAATTGCAGTGAATCCATCTGGGCCTGGGGATTTGGTGGGATTTAGATCAAAAAGGGCTTTATACACCTCCTCTTTGGAGAAAGGTTTGGTAAGAGACTCGTTCATAGCCTGAGTAACAGATGGAGTGACAAATTCAGTGACGCGAGATATATCCTCGTCAGAGGGACCTGAGAGTGGAACAACTCCTCATAGTAATCAATAATGGTAGCATTAATATCCTTCTGATTCGTAAGTTGGCACCCATTTTTATCAATGGGGAGAGTAATAGAGTTACGTTTTCGCCGCTCGGAGGCAGTGTGGTGGAAGTAGGCTGTATTACGGTCACCCTCGGCAAGCCAGTTGGCCTAGCTCTCCGCTTCCAATGAGCTTCTTCCTGATAGAGAAGTTTCTCCAAATCTCTTTCTAAGAAAAGGGCCTTGGTCGGGTCGAAAGAGGCATCTTCAATATTGAGTTGTTCGTTGAGTTCTTTTCTTGTATCTTTGATTATTTTCTTAATATCCCCTCCCTTATTACAAGCCTAATTTTTTAACTTGTTGGCGATCGAGTCCAATTTCGTATGCATGTTAGCATCGCCTCTGGTATCGTTCCAGGTTTTGAAGAGAGTTTCTTTGTAGTCTTCCTCCAAAAGCCACATATGCTCGAAATTGAAACGGTTTGACTTCCGAGTTGCTGATCTCTGGATTCCAAGGTTGATTTTGAGGAGATCCGGTCGGTGGTCCTACCCATAGTAATCCAAGTTATGGATAGATCTTTGTTCGAACTCATTGATCCATTGCATGTTGGCAACATATATATCCAGTCGTTCCAAAACCCGATGTGGTCCCTCTCTCATGTTATTCCATGTAAAGCTTGGGCCCTCTGCCCCCAAATCATTTAGTTCGTTAGAGTCCAGGGCCAATTGAAAGCCCTCATTGAACTAAAAGATTTAGGAGTTCCTCCCAGTTTCTCGATCTCGAACAAGATTTCATTAAAATCGCCACCTACAAGCCACCCAAGATTGGCGTTAGAATGTGTATTAGTAATTTTATTAAGAAGGTCCCAAGAAAGGTGGCGGAGGTTGTGGCAAGGGTTTCCATAAAAACCCATAAAATACCACGAATGGTTATCAAAAGAAATGAGACTATCAATATGGCAAACAGAATAGGACAAAATAAAAACATTCACATTGTCACTCCAAAGCAACAAAAGGCCACCACTGCGCCCAACCACATCAACACAAAAACAACCATTGAAACGTAAAATAGAACGCCATTTAGTGGCTACAAAATTAGTAATTCTAGCTTCAGAGACAAAGATAAGATCGGGGGAATGATCCGCAATTAAGCGTTGAAGGTTACTGAATGCACACTGTCCCCCAAGGCCACGTGCATTCCAAGCGATGCAATTCATGTTGTGCGGCGGCGGTTGGCGAAGTTTTTCTAGGGGTGTCACCATGGTCACCACTTCCTCAGGGGTAAGGTTGTTAGTCTTTGATTTCTTCACAGATCCTTGACTGGAGTTTCCTTCTTTGTTAGAGTGTTTCCTGCTATTCGAGGGCTCCGAGGCACTGCTAACAATAGGAGGTGTTTTGCTGGTCTTGTTCTTTGCTTTGGGGTTTTTCTTATTAGCTCCTTCCTTTGCTATCTGGGAGTGAGTGTTTAAGCCGAAGTAAAATGGCTCATTCTTGTTACCTGCGAAAAGTGAAAGCAACTCATTAGTAGGGATAAGCTCCACTTCCGCCAAAGAGATGGGAGGAAGCGTAGCAAAGTTTGGGATAGCTGGGGCATTGATGAGAAGTTGGGGCAGGTTAAGGAAGAGAGGGGGAGAGGGGTGTTGTTCAGGTTCATGGTGGGCAGTTAAGATCGACAAAGGTTTGTTTTGGTATTAGCAGGAGTGGGTTCAGTTTTTGGAGCAGTCTTGTTGGGAGTAGGCTTAGCGGTCAGGTTGGTCTGAGCAGGTGGGGAGAGATAGTGTATTTTGGGAATAATAGTATCCCAGTTCGGTTTGGTTGGAAAGGTTTTTGGGCCTGAAGTAATCATCTTGGTAGGCTCAACAAGGTTCGAACCTGCATAGGGTATGGGAGATAGGCTTCGACTTAAGGTTTTGGATCTAACCCATTCGGGTATAGTGGGAGACAAGCTGTTTGGGTGGGTGGTTTGTGGGGTTTTTGGAGAGGTACTCAACGGGCGGTCCGGTTTCTTCGCAATTATGTCGTTCAAGCTCGTTGATAATAGCTTTAAGGGGAACAACTTCCTGTCCATTGAATCTCAACCATGTGCCAAAGTATCTCTTCCCGTCTGATTTGATGAAGTTGCAGTCCCTATCCTGATGGTTGAGTCGGCCGCAATAGAAGCAAAAGTCCGCCAGCTTTTCGTATCGAAAAATGATCCTGCACGTCCCATCCTCGATCCAAAGCGTGGCCCATCTCTAAAGCGGGGCGCGAACATCCACCAGAGTCCAAACCCGGACGCATTGACCCAGCGTCACCCCGTCGTAGTCACTCTTAACATCCAGTATTTTGCCGAGTATCGCACCGAGGTACTTGCCAGCTCCCTTCGTCATCTCACGTATCTGGAGTCCATGTACCTGAATCCAGAAAGGCACAACGAAGAGGTTGAAGTCGGAAGGGCATTCGTCACCTCGCATTTTGGAGAGGAGAATGACCGAACCCCTGAAGTTCCACGACTGCCAGTTGAAAACCCTTTCACATTCTTTTCGATCTGCGAAGTCCAAAACATACAGCCCCCCTCATAACGATTTAATACTCAGAGGAAGCACTACATCCCAGATCTTAGGAAGGCCAGCTTCAAGATCGTGAAAGCTGACAAATTTTTTAATAGCAAGTCTGTCGACTAGTGTGTTGAGAGGCGTAACGAGATTTTATGATCTGATGACAATGGGGTTGGCTTCTTCTTCAGTAATGGCCAACTTGTCCCAAAGTGAGAGGATTTCGTTATCCATAGCGGAAGTGGTGGGGGACCACGGAATCAGGCTCGAAACAAGGGGAAAAGGGGGAATGTTCGAATGTTCGAATATGGAAAAGGCAAGTATCAGTGACAGTGGAAGGTACAATCACATATCAATGATCTGCAATTAAGCGTTGAAGATACCTAAAAACTACTATAGGTAAGGGGCTTTTATATTCTGCACATAATAATTTCAAACTCCAAGCATTTTCAAATTCTTATTGGACCAGATGTGAGGAAATTAGAAGGAGCATAACTGATTATATCATCTATCTAGGAGAATAATTCATTTCTTGAAAATCCAAGAAAAAGAAACCACAATCAGCAAGCCATCAACTGAAGCTGAATATAAAGTTTTATGTGCAGCCTCATATGAGATTCAATGGATTTTGTACATCTTGAAGGATCTTCAAATTCCACATCATCAACCAGCACTTGTCTACACAGATAGTAAATCTGCCTACTATAACACAATCATGTTCTACATGAGAAGTCAAAATACATCCAAATTGATCTACACTTCACAAGGAAGAAAATTCAACAAGAGATAATCAAAGCTCATTCAAATACCAACTTCAGAAAACATGATAGATGCACTCACAAAACATCTTGGCCCAAGAATCTGCAATGAGACCAAGGGCAAAATAGGACTTTTGAACATCCATTCTCATTTTAAGAGAGGGGGTCTAAAGATATAAAATTGTCTACTTAAAGTATTTTCCTACTAATTCTTTTATTTAATAAAAGTGATACTAATACCTTATAGTATAGTGAACCGATACTATTCACTTCTTATATATTGAGACCTTAGCTCAGCTTTTCATTCATTAAGTTCCACTTTCAGTTTTCAAGTTTGTAACAGAAACACAACCTCTCTCTTGTAAACATTCCATTCCATTCCATTCATCAATTAAAACTCGAATCATGTTGATTCTTTCATTTGTATAGCGGGTCAACCCGTTGGGTTCGTGGGGTGCGTCCAAAAAATTTGACGAGGTGGGGTCGGTCCCTGGTCCAAAATAAATCTGGCGAGGTGGATCTTGAGACAGACCAAACACGTTTCACACCAGTCTTGTTGTCAACTTGTCATCCTTATTTTTTACCAAACCTCAAAAGAAGTTATCTGGATATTATAATAATTTCGTTGTAATCGAAAATCAAGAATAAAAATCAAAGAACAAATGGAGAGACATTTTAAAGGCAATCCGATTCAATACATATCACTAGTAACATATTTCTCAATAATAAATCATTGATTACTATAACATTTTCCCTATAATGAAAAACCAATAAAAAAAATAGGTACTGCATAATCATAGAACAAAATGGAAAGATGGGGTTAAATGGAAAATCAAGAACATGAAATTCCTTAATATATAAGAATTAATGACTCTCATGTACATAAAATAGGAAGCAGTGACTCTAAGGTACAAATGCAATTTTTAGTGACTCTAAGGTACAAAAAAAATGTACTTTGTTTGAAAAAAAAATTACACTTTGTACCTGAGAGTAGCGCATTCGATAAAAACCGAACCGAACCGAACCGAATTAACCGAATTTCACACCATAATACACCGAAACCGAACAATTTAAGCCTAAAACCGATTGAAACCGAACCGAATTTTTCGGTTCGGTTTCGGTTTAAAACCGAAAAAACCAAAATTTTAACATTATTGAATTAAGCCATTTAATAACACAAAAATTCGGATATATATATATATATATATATATATATATATATATATTAAGTAAATATTTCGATTCGGTTCGGTATATTTACCGAAAAAACCGAACCGAAACCGAACACCAATTTTTTTTAAATGCAAAACCGATCCCGAACCGAAAACCAATTTAACCGAACCGAATTTATATTTGGGTTCGGTTCAGTTCGGTTTTTCGGTTTTTACCATATTCTGCTCACCCCTACCTGAGAGTCACAAAAAAGTTGCATTTGTACCTTAGATCTTTTTGCTCTCCCACTTTGTACCTTAGAGTTTTTTCCCCAATATATAATAGACGGGTAATAGATATCTTCACACAAAGTAAAAACATAGAACATAAATGTTTAATGTAGTCAGGGGCTCCATATAGCACCGAATGCTTCTGGCACAACATGGTGAGGCGGACTGTGGATTCTTAAAAACTTTGAAACGATCTTATAGAGAATTTTGTAGTGTGAGATTTAGAACAAATAAATAAATTTGGGGATTTTTTTTAACAGCAATTTTTTATGTTTAGAATTTTGAAATAAATGTTAACATTTTATTTCCAACTCAAGTCACAACCAGTGCACGTGGCAAGCACGGGAAGATCAATCAAACTTTTACAGAATTGAGACCAAATCTTCACTTTTATTTAGTTTTGGAACTAACTTTGCAAAAAAAAAAATTATGGGACCGGAAGTGCAAGAAGTTATGATACTAAAATCACGAGGTGTGATACGGGTGAGACTACAACCACAATTAACTCAATGCATAGACGAACAAACCATGAATGGAAGTATGAGGATCGGAGTTGAGTACGTAGAAGATGAAAAAAGAGGAAAACTAAACGGGAAATAAATACATAATAAAAGAGACACTTCTAAAACATTACATATCTAATGAGTAAGGGTGCTTGGTTGGAAGGTATGGAGGGGTGTGGAATGAAGTCAAAGTCATAGTGTATGTTTGGAATTACACTACTATATTTTTGATTCCTCCAAAGTAAGAAATCTATTAAAGATGTTAAATATGTGAGGTATGATTTTGATTGCTTTCCATTTCCTTTCCCATTTCATTCTTTACAATTTTACTAAGCATCCCCTAAATATTACTTTCAATAAGCTAGGAACTAGTCATTTTGAGTAATTATAATTTTACGTTATAATTTAGGAGTGTATTAGTTGAAGAGTTGTTCGAAATGATGAGGTATAATAAGAGGTAGAAGCAAAGAGTAGGTCTTGTGTGAGATCGTCTCACGATGATATGAATGATACTTTGGGAATAACTCTATAATATTTTAGAAGTAATGTATATTAATTTGTATTAATTTATTTATCATCTCATCTATCTCACACGGTGTGTTTAGCATTCCATTGTCATAGAAATGGGCCCAACAGCTTTTATAAGAAGTGCAGGAAAAGTCAGGCCCATCGCACAACTAGTCCACAGTTGCAATTCATGAGCCCACTATTAGGCCTCAAAAATCCCTACGACGTCGTTTCGTCTGGATTACGTTTGTGTTATCCATTTCAGTATTCAAAGTTCTTCCTCACTCCGCATTTGGGACGACGAAAATGGCTTCTTCATCTCTCTGTGTCTACAATGCGCCAATTTCAATTTCTTCTCGAAATTACCGTAATGTGAAGAATGAAGCAAAGCTTCCATCCTCGTCCATGTTTTCCAGTACTTCATCCCTCACTTTATCCTCAAATCAAGCAACCGCTCTACAGTTTTTGAGCAGGAATCGGACTCTGCAACTTTCTTCCGCTCCGCGCTCTCTCACCATCATTTCCATGGCTCCGCCTAAACCTGGTGGAAAACCTAAAAAAGGTATTCTTCAATGTGCAATTTTACCCCTAATTTGTTTGCGATTTAATTTCTTAATAATTGGCAGTGGTTGGGTTGGTGAAGTTGGCACTGGAGGCCGGAAAAGCGACGCCGGCTCCGCCGGTGGGGCCCGCATTGGGTGCCAAGGGTGTGAATATAGCGGCGTTTTGTAAGGATTATAATGCTCGTACGGCTGATAAGCCCGGTTATATCATTCCTGTTGAAATTACTGTTTACGATGTGAGTTTTTTCATCTGCTGTTATTTGTTATTGCTTTTGATGAGTTCTGGTTTGAAGGAAGCTAGGGATTTTGGTTTAATTTATTGGTTTTTTATTATTTCCAGGATAGAAGCTTCACTTTTATATTGAAGACTCCGCCTGCTTCTGTTTTGTTGCTGAAAGCTGCTGGTACTCTTCTCATTCCCTGTTTCTTCCATTTTTGTACTTGTGTATCATGTTTGTGTTTATTGATTGAAACAAGAATTTAAAGAAACTACTAGTATATGAAACTGAACTCATGATGCATCCAATAGATGTTACTTTAAGAGAAAAAAATTGGGGGAATGAAGTGGATTGACAAATCACATTATATGCTAACAATCCGTGCTATAGAATCCTGAGGCAAAAGTTGTAAAGACTTTATGATAAGTGCATCATCACCAATTCTGATTTGATGATTAATATAGGAGTGATTCACATGAGATCTTGTACATTTGATATGCTTACTGAGGTACTTATAAGAGAGGGTGATTAAGGAATAGATTGAAATAAACGTAAGAGATATGACCTTAGTATCCTCCTCATTCATTGTGGGCTTTAGAAAAAGGTGTCGCTTTAAATATATGAAAGCTTATTCTCCAAGCTCAGTTTCGTTTTGCAATGTTAATATTGTCTGATGTTTGTGTCAATTACGGAGAAGCATGATGCATGCACGATATGAAGTTTGGGCAAATGAGTTGTCCATGGAATCTCATAAGTGTAGCTTCTAGGCTCTAGCACGATTTGATTGCTCTAATTAGATTAGTAAAGAGGCCCCTGATCAAAATTCTTCAATGAGAATGGGGAATGAAGTAATTGTGGTGATTAATGAGAATTAAAGATAATTAGTTCACCTTCATGATACTTCCTACGGGGTTTTAAAATAAGTTAATTATTACCCCATTTTGAACAAGTACCTGCCCTCTTATAACAATTTCTCCTAAATAATTCCGATATTCTTAAACCAACAATCATTTTTGTATCAATTTATTTCAAGATTAGAGCAAAATACTAACAATGTAACCATTATTCTCATTGCAATTCACTATTCAATTATTCTCATTATCATTCCCTTTGAAGAATTTAAACCAAGCACCCCATACGAATTCATTGTTGAACTACACCAGTCGGCAGTGGCTGGTGACGTCAAGGCATCAGTATTATTTGTTTCATCCTTTGTTTTCTCACTTGCTGTATTGTGCGTCAATTGTGTTGCAGCAACGGTATAGCCTTCTTTATAAGACTGTAGGTCACAGTTTCAAATAACTTTTCCACTGATAGTTTTGATTTGTTTTCCTGCAAAACATTCCCTAAGATAGAACTTATCAGGTGTTTGGTTTGGCATTAGAAACTTTTTTGCATTATGAAATCGTATATCGGTGCCCTTCCTTGTTTTTTTTATTATTCTCTATTTTGCTTTTAAAATTTGTACATTAGGATTGATCTGCATGTGAACTAAAATTAAGCACCCTGATTGTATCATATCATTTTTTGGGCTGCCTATTTTCAACTCTTTTTGTTGTATTTTGTTGGTTGGTTTTGGGCTTTAGGGCCTCAATTCTTTGGGCCAGGATGTGGCCCCAAATATTGAAGCAATTTAGTATATTAATATGTGGGCAAAAACTTCTACTCAATTTTGATCAAAATTTGACTCATTGACAAAAAACACTAATATATACTCCCTCCGTCCCTTACAATTTTGCACACCTTAAAATGGAAAAGAATCTCACAATTTCCACCCTCCATCCCCTTTGAAAAGTCAACAAAACACCAAAAACTTATTTTTCCTTAATTTGTGTGCCCACATGGGGGTGCAAAATGGTCAGGGACTGAGGGAGTACTATAATACTAATAAGTATTAGTTCATATGAAGAAAAATATTAGTTCATATGAAGAAAAGTGTTAGTTCATACTTCATACAAAATAGAAGAGTTTTAGTTTGTAGACTGAACAGTATTAGTACTTTTTTAATATACAACTAATGCTTTTGATCATATGAGCTGATACTTTTCATCACATGAGCTAATATTTTTTAACTGTTTTTTCTATGATTCCTCAAAATAAATAACAACTTGGTTAAAGAAATTTGGTCAAAATTGGTGCAACATGTTGCTCTAAAACTTGTTATTGCACTCATCTCCAGCCACTGGTATTCAGTTTCTTATTTTAATGGCTACATTATTGTAAATGCAATGATGGATGCTGCTAATTAGTTCTCATTTCCTACTCTATAGGCGTCGAGAAGGGTTCGAAGAACCCCAAGCAAGAGAAAGTTGGGATGGTGACGATTGATCAACTTCGAACAATTGCACAGGAAAAGTTGCCAGATCTGAATTGCACGAGTTTGGAGTCAGCAATGAGAATCATAGCAGGAACTGCAACAAACATGGGAATCGATGTCGATCCTCCTGTACTTGAACCCAAAAAGAAGGAACTTGTGTAGGTCTCAATCTTTTTTTCTGTTTTTTTTTCCTTAATTAAATTCATTTTGTTGCATTTTGCCTCAAAGGAATCTAATTGTAATATATACGATGTTCATGAATCACGAAGTAGTTGCTAAATTAATCAGATGTCACTATATTTGGTTTATGTTGGATGAGATGGTATAATGTCATGGTTTCCAATTAAATCGTGTAATATATGAATGGGTGAATTTTAATTAGCATCAAATAAAAACGTCTTACAAGAAGTGTGAACATCCAAATATTGTTTCTAACAAGTAAAAGGAAGTCTTGCATTCATTATCACTTTTTAATAGAAATAGAAAAGTTATCACTCGTCTGGTAAAAGTGCATTCACTTTTTAGAAAAAATAAAATAAAAATTTGTGTGAACCCAGTTACGATTTTAATTGCAATTATAGAAAAATTGTTAGGAACGAACTAAAGAATATAGATTTGTTGATCTAATTCGTCAGAAATGACTATATTTAAAGACACTATCAAATCAAAAGATTTATTAATATTTTTGGAGATAACAAATACAATGAGCTAGATGAATATTTATACCCGAAACTGGATCAAAACCCTAAAGGTCCATTCAACTCAAAAAATGCTTTAAAGGCCCAAAAAATAAATTTGGGCTAAGACTTGAAGCAGTTGATTAGACTCCATAATCCAATAAACTCAATTTCACGGTGAATGTTATTTCTTCAACATCATTAAATGAATTATTATAACTTGAATCCTCATGGAACGCAAAATTAAATCGAATATTCTTCTCAATTGATATAAATTGTAATAGTATCTAAATTTATATAGACAAAAGGATTAATCAAAGTTGGTACTTGTGCCAAAATATTGTGAGTAGAAGTTTGAATAGCTTGTTGGCACTATATTAGCATTAGGGCGATGTGATCACTGACTTCTAGATGCTTACCAGCCTCGAATATGCTCTTTTCTAGATATTTGGATAAAAATCATGTGAATTGAATTTGCGGAAGGTTTTAAGTTGAATTGGTTGATACTCCCTTCGTATTTTAAATTGCTCCGTCGATGTTTGGGTCGTGTTTGAGTGAGAGAGTTTTATTAGCATATTGAAATGATAAAGTGACTTTAAAAAAAATATAAAATAGATAAGAGGTAGGACTATAATACTACATTTTAAAAAATCTCTTTATCATTTCAAATATTAATAAATAATTTGTTCGCTAAAACACAAGACAAACAATGATTGAACAATCTAAAATAGAGTGGAGGGAGTAGTATCTTTAAGTATACAAAGTACTCATCCATCCCATTTTGTTTGTCGTTGTTTTAGAGTGTTTCACACTAATTAAGAAAATTATTAAATAACAATATATATATATATATATATATATAAAGTGTCATCTTTATCCTTTTATTTATTTATATGTTACTCCCTCCGTCCCACAACACATTGCATTCTTTTCTTATTGGGATATCCCACAACACTTTACTTTAAAAAAGAAACTTCTCATTAAATTATACCTTCGGAATATTAACATATTTACACAAAATGTCATTGCTTTTGGGATCCTCATATACACTCAATCTAACTACTTTATTTACTTTATATATAAAAGTTTAAATATTACCCTCCATCACTCTACTCATTATACATTTTTTTAAATTATGTGCCCAAAAGTTGGCGCAATGTGTTGTGGGACGAAGGAATCATCATTTAGTGCATAATATTACTAAAGTAAATACAGGGGCAAAACTGATATATGCCATTTAGCTCTTCTAAATTAGTACAAAATGACAATTATTTTGGAACACAGTTTTCTCTAGAAAGACAAACAAAATGTGACTGGGCACAGTGAATTGATGGTTGTTTTCATACTAATGTTTTTAGCGTACGACGCGTTGAATGAAGCGAGATCGATGACTGTTATTATATGTTAAAACAACACTTTTCTAGCGTGTTTTGTTATCAATCCCACATTTCCTTTGAAATTCTCAGGGGATCAATCTTTTTTTCAAATTACTCAAATTCAAGCACGCTTAATTATAGAATTATTTAAAGTTTGAGACCAAAATAAGAAGAATTACCTTCATGTACGTATAAAGCCATCAATTTCTTTAACACATATTTAACTCTCAAGCTCATGATCTTCCTATAATTGGTGGTGACTTTTGTTTGACTGAAAGTCTCAATTGATTAGTTTATTCAATCACTCCAATTGTGTCTTTGTCCTAGTGTTATGTACTATTTTCAAGCTCAGTATTACGTGAGTCTCTCTACAGTCTGTTGCTCAAGTCTTATATAATTTATTGCATGGCCAAAGCGTTATGTATTGATTCCAAGCTAGTTTTCTAGATATAGAGACCTCAGACCTGGAGAAAAGAATTGTCTTATTGATATGGGTAGTGGCAATTAATTTCTTTTACACATTTTCAACTATAAAGCTCCATGGTCTTCTTATAATCATTGGAGACTTTTGTTTGACCGGAAGCCATAACATAAAATAATACATTTTAGTGTACGAAGTGTTAAGAAAATATATATTTTTTTTTTTTCGGTCAGATAGCATACATGCTAAGTTCAATTGAATGTATAAAACAATTGGTTGGAATACAAATAGGACACAGTTCAGAAAACACACAACGCTTGGACTTCATACTAGATAAACCAAAGAAATGTCTCTACACTTTTAACTCAACTCTTAGATTTTCTTCCCAAACTTCAAAGTTTAAATCATCAGTATGAAATGAATGAGCCACAATCCAGCTCCATGTTGGAATTTTAATTTCTCCTAAAATCTATTCCAGTGTGAACTGCTCATTTCAAAACATAAACGCATTCCTTGCTTTCCACAAAATTCATACGACAAATTTCCAGATGCATACAACGATTATTTTCCCATTTTTCCTCTAAGAATCCTACTAAAATGCAGCAGGTTCGTCGAAGAATTGGAGGAAAGCACTGTTTCTACACCCAGCCATTTGCAACACCCCATCCAGATTCTATGAGGTAGATCATATTCGAATAAAACATGTCATATAGATTCTTAATGATTATTGCAAAGCACACAATTGAAACTTGCGTTTTGCATCAAAATACCTCATTTTTTAAGCTTTGATGCCAGTCAGAATCCTTTCTTGCAGAACTCTCCAAGCATGAACATAAATTTTTGGAATGCTAGTTTGTTCCAGATCAGCTTAAAGTCTTTCATTTCATCAATACTTTCGGATCTTTTTGTTGTAAGCCTCCCGAGTGGTGTATATTCCTGAAGGGGAATACCGACATCGCAAGCATCTGTAATTTCCTGCTTTAGGGGACAAGTATTAATAAGAGATAGGAGTATTAGTTTATTTAGTATACCTAATTCCCTAATAAACAAACTCCTTCTCCAACTCCATTCACATTCCCACATTCTTTTCCCTCACGACCCCCCTATTTCTCCAAAAAAACATACCCGCTTCAATACCAACCGACTTCATTAACCCCTCAGCAATGAACAAACCACCTTTCTTGACCACCCTCCTCCCCACCACCCCTGATGGTTTAATAACTCGAAACAATTTAAACCCACACCCACAATTCCCCCACCTATACTTAACCACCCACGCCCACAACCTATCTCTCTCAACATAATATTCCACATTAAGAGCCTTATTAAATCACTCAATATCTTTCACCCCAAGACCACCAAAAGTTTTTGGTTTGCATATAATGTCTCATTTCACCAATGGAATTTTGCTAACATTCTCGCTTCCTGCCCCCATAGAAAAATTCTTTCAAGTGAAATGATCTCTCTTTATATATTTTTTGGATCTCACTAGGTGAAAAATAGGTAGATCGATATAGTAAGTCCGCATTGAGATGCGTAAGCCTCCCCCCATAGGGAATTTTCGTCCCTCCCATCTTCTAATACGACTTTTGATTTTCTGAGTTGCATATTCCCAATTATCTGTTTTCGTGTGAGAACAACTCACTTTAACCCCCAAATTACTTGAAAGGAATAATTCCCAATTGACAGTCAAAGATATTTACATAGTTGTTCAAGTTGCCATCATTTGTATACAACCTGAATAAACAACACTTTTGTCGATTGATCTTTAGACCCGAGAGGTACTTAGTAGTGGAGAACCACTATGTATTGGATGTTATCATCTAAGATGTTAACTGAGAATAATTAGATATAGAGCTTGAGTCTTAAGAGATAAAGTTGAGTCAAGTTCGACTGATTAATTAATTTAGTCAACTAACTTGATGGGACTTAGTCTAACTGACAGAATATTGAACTTACAAAGATAAAAATAATGTAAACTACTCTCTCCGTCCCATTTGAGCCTTCAGACTTTGATCGACACACATATTAAAAAAAAGTGACTTTATTGACTTTTTAAAGGGGATGGAGGGTGGAGATTGTGAGGGTGAAGATTGTGAGGTGAAGATTGTAAGATTCTTTTCCATATTTGGAGTGTGCTACTTGAAATGGGACGGACTGAAATGGAAAGTATGCAACTTCAAATGGGACGGAGGGAGTATATCACTAATGCTATATGCACATACCACCGAAGTGATGGGTGGTCAACTGACATATCTGCAAATATCTATCGCGAACGCCACACAAGACGCCTTTTTCCACTTACTTCGCCACGCCAGAGATGAATTAATTTTTTTTTTTTTTTCGAAATTTATATGGTCGGTTTGTAAATATTAAACCCAATCCTAATTCGACAAAACCAATATATACAATACAATAATTTTGAAAAAATAAATTAATTAATTAAAAGGTATTAGTTATTTCATTTAACATTAAACTCCTATTAAATAATGGGAAAGTGACTGATAACTACAATTGAGGCACCCTCTCTTACTACTAGGTACAAAGGTACAAAAAGATTGCACATAAGCAGGTCCAATTGCATAGTCGGTGCAACTTCAACTGCATATATGCAATTATTTTGTACCTGCTAGTAAGTTTTTTATGCAATTGTACCTATTAGTAAGTTTTTTTCAAAATTTTGTACCTAATAGTAATTATACCTACAAGACAAAGTCGTTACTTGAACTTGAAGTCAACTAAAAAGAGACGTGAACAATAGTTGACGTGGACTACTGTGAATTTGACAATGTGCGTACGAAATTGACACCTGAATTGACAGTCTACTACAACATTGCAATAGACAGTAGTTAAGGTGAGTGATGCTATATGCACATCCTGCGGAGTGGACAACTGGTCAACCTCGGACAATGACAATTTCTGTCGCGCAACGCGTTCGCACGGCAATTTCTGTCGCGCAATGCCCGCGACTTGCCGACTTCTATCGCACAACGCGCACGACTAATAATTGATAAATGTAAATTTTAAGTATATTAATTATTGATTAATGATTTATTTTTTTTATCTTAAGTGCTATTAATATTTTATGTATACTAATTAATGATTTAATATATTTAATTTCATAATTGATACATTTATTTTTATAATTGATACATTTATTTTTATAATTGATACATTTATTTTTATTATAAAGTTATTCATTTAAGTAAAAAAACATTTATGATAAATTAAGAGTAAATAGTTTAACAACTTATAATAGTAGACCGTTTAAAATTTAACAACTTATAATAGTAGACCGTTTAATTGATATTTCACAAAAATTAAGCACCAATTTGATACAACCTTAATTAAAAAAAAACATGGAATTTAAATGTCTTTTCCCCAATCCAAGCGCTCCCTCTTTTGTATCACTGACCCTCCAGGACCGTCAAAATATAATAAGGAGTTTCTCCATTCTTGACGCATGAATGTTGCACAAACCTTGAAGAATGTGATTCTGAAATTAGCTGGATCTCCATTAATCCTGAATTTACCCTGTAATTAAAAAAATAATAAAGATTTTTATTAAGTTATATAGTTTTATCAAAATATTAAATCGTGTAAAATGCAAACATGATTAAACTTACTTAGAATATAGTCCACATGTGTTTCCGGCACTCGGAAGGTACCATGGACCAGTTTGTCCATTTTGGGTCAAGGTACTTGCAGCATATGCCCAGCACCAATTATTCACACAGAATCCAAATCGTGCGATCAAACTGTCGTGTCCAAGTAGTTTGTTCATATTAAGAATGATATAATATTTTAAAAAAAACAAACGTGATATTATTTATAAAAATTTTGATTACCTTCCATCTTTGTCCAACCACAGCAATGGCGGGGGTCTTTCCTGGTTATCGACGTTGCTGTGATTTTCCGATGTTCTTTTTTTTGCACTCAACTTTTAATAAAATATACAAATATATTAGTTTTTATATATTTAGGTAAGTAAGTTCTATATTATGTTTGATTTTTATAAAAAGAAGTTAAAACATTTAACAAGAGATAAATAATTGCAATACTAATTCCTTATCTGGAGAAATTAAGTACAAATAAATAATCATCAAACATTAAAAAAGAAAATCAAAATAAATGGACTATTCATTGTTATGGTCGTCGTAAGGGTTGTTGGGTTGGTTTTGGTAATATTATTGATAATATGGGGCTTCGTCCCACCAACCAGGAGGTATTTGTTGGGTGAATTGTTCAGGGACATATCCTTGTTGCGGTCCCCAATGTCCAGGATTGGGGACCGTTGCGATACCAGCATGATGGGCAATCACGTTAAGTCCAGACATGATATAATTTGGACAATGTGGATCCTTACGAGCCTGATCGATCAACGTCTGCGTGTCTTGCATCACTTGTCCCAACCTTTGTTGCGCTGAACCAGACATGGCATTGACGGTAACATTATTTTCACCGTGTGTAGGGTTGTGCACTCTCAGATGTGTTATGTTTGCATATCATGTTGGATAATCTGGCGTGGTACTATCCGACACTACAGCTTCGGGACCAAGATGATGTAGTGGGTAATTATGATTTGCCATTTCGTTCCAATATGCGACCGTAGGCCATACACTTTCTTGTAACCCCTTGCCTTGACACCCATATTTGAACGATCATGATCGAAGTCGATCGTTGCTGGGGGTATGCACTGAACTCTCCCAAATTGTCTTGCAACCCTCTTTGGCATAAACCCTTCGGCGTAGTCTATAAATGTAAGGCAACCGTGAAATAACGATGCGGCAGGGATTAACGATGGATGACCGAATGGAGTTTAATTGACCTATAATGTAAGAAAAATATTTTTATAAGTCATTTTGTTAAGTTACTTAAATTATATATGACGCATTTCTATTAAGATGTATTGAGAATGAGAAACATACATGACTTGATGGGTAATTATCCAATAGTTTGCGATAATGTACAAGATCCCGTGTACTGGAAGTGAATGTTTGGGAGTTGTTCCATCACAATGCTCTTGGGGTCCTACGGTCATAATAAGTAGCTTCACTGCGTTTGCGCAACTCAGTGAAGTACTCGTATATCCAGCACTGAAAAATTTAAATGAGTTTAAGTTATTATATGTAACAATATATTGAAAAATTTAAATCATTGGAAATATTATTGAAATTGAATTTTGACCTCCAGCAATGTTAAGCAGCCCGAAATCTGTGCCATCTCATGTCTGGATGCCGCCCCAAGTTGGTGATATAAATAAGCCAATGCAGCGGCTCCCCATGCATAGTTAGTGACAAAATCGAGACCACACAAGACCTCCAGATAATCCTTGGGGACATAATCACGTGTTTTATCAAGAAAGAGTGTAGACCCCATCATGTACCACATGTAACCTCAAGCAATAGAGACATCGCTGAGGGTCCCAGTCGTGCATTGTGTTTTTATGGTGCTAAGAAGGGTGCTTTGTAAGTTATCTCCCCTACATCTGCATGCAGTATACAATGCATTTTCAATACAATGAACGTTGCCAATGACGGGGAGGCCATTTATGTTCAAGCCTACATTGGAAAAAGTTATTTTTATTATTAGTGAAATTAATTATTAAAAAATTAAAAATTTGATTTATTAAAAATTAACTTTATGTAAACTTTACCTAGGATAGCATGAATGTCGTGGAGTGTGATCGTCATTTCCCCGAAAGGCATATGAAAAGTGTTCATCGCAGGGTGCCACCGTTCGACGAATGCTGAAATTAGGGACATGTTGATGGAGTGAAACATTATTTGCCCGACACCCTCTAATCCGGAGTTTTGAATGCGGTCAAAGAAATGATCACCCTGATTGAATGGATTCGATGACCAACTGTGAAGAGCTTTCATTCGAGTTTGGCTACCGAGGACCTTACGAAACCTCTATAATTTTTTAACAAAAAAATGAACAAGTGAATTTACATATCGTAACCTGTTTATAAATAATAATTTAAAAACTAATGTGTATATTACTTACTGAATCGTCCCATATTTTTTTGGCTCTGTGTGTTGTTGTAACTGGTTTTTATCTACTCAGTTAAACAATAATTATTATGAAATTCGTATGCTAAAGGCAATCGAATCAGGGAAAGAGACAAAGAATTTGGTGACCCGGTTCGTCTTTGGAATCAGACTACGTCCGAGGGCGTCCATGCCAGGGAGAGGATGTATGTATATGCCTAGAAGTCTAAGTTGTTCGCCCTGTTTTAGAGGTGGCCGTGGTGGCCTATTTATACTATGACTCCCACCCTTCGGGTGAGAATTTACATAAGGAATAATGCCTATGAAAGGGCTACAATATCGGGAACCATTAATCTCGCCTTGACCGGCCAGAAATCATCCATATTCAGCGTGCGCCAATCGTGGAGCGGATGTGGAGGGCGGATTAGTGGCGTGTCGGGGGCTATCATTGACCACGTGAACTGTATAGTTATGGCTGGTGCAGGTCGCTCCCGACTTGAGGATATAAAGCGGAAATCACATCGCGACTTCCCGAACTGCCGACTACCCGATTTGCTGACCTTTGTGACTTGAAGGTTTGGTCTTGTGGGAATTACGTGGGCTGATCCCTTGGTCCCCTTGCCGAGGTTGCTTCATGCAGTCTTTGTTGGATTATTTATGATCCTTCGTGCCCAGGTGGGAGGTCGGGTTATCCATGCTACAACAATTGCCCCTCAAGTTGAGGTCTCTTGTTCCGAGAAGGGACTTTGGCTTGACACATGGACTAAATCGACTCGCGACCATCCGACCTGGAAAGTCTCCTTCATCCCGTCCCACGGGAACGGTCGTCAACGGTGGGTCCTTCTGCCTTGGTTCCGGATTATGGGGCTTATGAACGAGTCTTCAATTATGATCTGTATTGTAACCGAGCTCCGTACAAGCGACCTGATCGAGCATACCGCAAGTCGGTCGACTCTCAATTCGTGGCGTCCGATAAAAGATACCAATCTGTGCTCTCCGATCAGTATGTGCAGGGTCTTCGTCGCATGTACAAGGTGCCACGGGATGTGCATTTTTATGGACCGACTCCGGACGAAAGTGCCGATCAGCCTCCTCCCGGAATGATTGCTGTGAATGAGTCTTCCATGTCGGTTGGTATTAGATTTCCATTGCACTCGACCATTTCTCATCTGCGGGGGGCCTGGAATGTGAGCCTCAATGGGTGGAGTTACATCATCTCCACCATGGTCATTTTGGGGGCGGCCGAAAAAAAAAAATAATCCCTGAGAGATATCTCAAGTGATGTTACCCGTTGCTCAAAGTAGGAGGCTATCCGCCAGTCTTGACTTCAGTAGAGGCAAAGAGCTCGTGAGTGGGATTCCTAATAAGGTTGACGGGTGGCACGAAAATGGTGGTTTGTAGGAGGAGCATTGGAGTCGGCCGGCCCCTCCAAAGACCTTATCCATTAGAGTTCCTACGATTATGCTATCCGTGTTGAAAATGGTACTTCATTTAATATTTTTGTGCTCGATTGTACTGATCTAATTCTTTTCTTGTCTTGCAGTGTTTGAGCCCCGACCTTCTGAGCTATATTGGGACTTTCTAGAGGCGTTCAAGGAGGTTCGAGACACACCCCCTAGTCAAGGCGAGACGTTAATTTGTTGAACTCCGAGCTCGGCCGGCGCTTGCAAGCCGGATCAGATACTTACCCTCGCCACTTGAGGATTCCCTATAAGTCTCGGGCCGCGTCTTTTCAAGTGTATTTCGCGATTTCGCTAAAGGTTCTGTTTTATGTTAGATCCGGAGATCCCGATCTACCGCCGTCGGCCCTCTGCCTCCGAGATGGCCTCGCGACCTCTATCAGTACTCAGCTCTATGAGGCGTCTGCCCGACACTGCCACCCAGGGGGACATTCTAGTTCAGACTTCTCCCCCTGCTGCCGATAAAGGTAAGAAGAAAGCTGCCGAACCCGCCACCGCGGGTGGTGGTGAGCGACCTCCCAAGAGGGCACGAAATAAACTCGCACGCCTTGCGATCCACGCTCCAGTGGTGCCGGAAGGGGTGGCTCCCAGCCCGACACCTTTGCCGACTTCTACCCAAGAGGGAGGTCGCCATCCGGAGGACGATTCCTGGATTGGTTGGGATGAGGAGAGGATGCAGAGGTAGGACATTTGCAACTTTTAATGAATTTACCTAAAAACCGGGACCAAACTTAATTTATTTGTTCCTCCTTGTTGCAGTCAGGAGCTGACGGCCAGTAAGTTCTCACCGGAGGTGCTGAGCTTCCTGAGATCCCCGATTCCCACGATGGAAGGCACGCCGAGATCGGCTCGGCTACTTGAGCGGACGATAGAGGAACATGCCAAGCAAGATGGACGGTTGATGATCACCTCCTCGCCCATCGCCAAAAAGTCACAGCAACATGTATTCGGGTTGTTGTCCACTCTTTGAAGGCCGCCTCTACATGGAAAAAGGCTCATACCTAATCCGAGCCTCGAGCTCTCCAAACTAGAGAAGGCCCAGCGATGACCTCCCGAGCAAGCTTAAATCACCGAGCAGCGCCTATGAGGTGCGTAAGAAACCGAGGTCGCTAAGGTGATTTTGCCAAGAGGCCTTGGAGCTTGAGGGGCTACCAAGGAAGCCGAGAGATCGCCGGGGAGGAGAAGGAGGTTGTGACCTCCGATGAAGGCGAGCCGATCCGCAAGGATGTAGAGGTCGCAGAAGTTGGCCGCCAAAGACGAACACTTTTAAGGGTGTCGAAGAGCGTAATGCTAACTTCGCCTATGTCGTAAGCGGTTCTTGCTATCCGAAACCGCTTTCAAGAAGAACTCTATTGCCGACCTCTCCGACATTGTGACCGAAAGGATTTGACGTTCATGACTTCCCCCCCGACATTGTCTTTGGAGATTAAAGATCTCGAAGATCCGGGCATTGATTGTCCTTCTTTCCTAATCGAGTCGGATCGTGCACCCCACTCGATCCGGATGAGACCATGCCCGACTCCGGCGTGGTCCTCGAGACTTCGCCCGGATGAGGCCGGGCAACGAAATGAGGTCGCGAGATGTTATGTCGTCTGCTCCTCCCAAAGAGCAGCCCAACCTGCCTCTAGGGAGGTGTTTACCAGCCCAAGATCCCGGAGGCGGGCTGCCCACACCCTCACCAGCGTTATTCAACAACAATTAGGTGGGCAACCTTTGAACATAGTTAATGGTGCTGCTGATGGGATCTTGATCGTTCTTAAGAATGATGTCATCAAGAATTCCGATAAAAAAAAGGAGATTGAGAAGTTATTGAACCCCATCTCCAACAATACTTTTGATCAGCATGCCTTAAAGCTGGAAGTCGTCTGTCAGTCGTGGATATTGGGTTGTAGTAAAACATCTATCGTCAGTTATCATGATGTATCTTGGTTTCCGCTTGATGTAATCTAGCCTTCGGGCTCTTATAATGTACCGACCTTCGGGCTTGTTATCATTAATGAAATCTGCCTTTTTCTTTCCTTTATTGTGCCGACTTGATTTCCTTATGCGACTATAATCTGTGTGTATGTTCATTCGTCTTATTGGCATTGCGATTTTAGATTGAACCTCGCTTAGTCGTCTTATAAAGTTAGGGGAGGATCACACCGCTAGGGGTGGTGATCTCGCCGCAAATATGTCGAAAGTCATTCCCGGGGAGGTCGATGTTTCATCTATGCGACCTCCCTGGGTTTCAACACAGGAATTGTGAAAAAGAAAATTTAACTCATTATTATTGACTCGTCTGAAAGTTTGCAAGTACACTGGCCCCGACCCTACTGATAGTATCTCTTCAGATGAGATGCGTTCCACGGGTACTGAGACTGAGTGCCATCTGGGTTCTCGAGCTCGTATGCCCCGTTGGATAATACTCGAGCGACCTTGTATGGTCCTTCCCAGTTTGGTCCGAAAGTTCCTTTGGTTACTCCGAGAGTCTTCTTCAGGACCAGGTCGCCTTCTTTGAATTTTCGAAGTCGCACTTTAGAGTTGTAGTATTTTTCGGACTGTTGTTTGTATCTCGCATTTCGGATACCTGCCTCTAATCGCTTCTTTTCGAGCATGTCTAGGTTTCTGGCCATGGCCTCATCGTTGCAGTCGGTCGCGATCTGCGAGGTTCTGAGAGTTTGGAATTCGACCTCTGCGGGTATGACTGCTTCCGAGCCAAATGCCATCGAATAAGGGGTCTCTCCGGTCAAATTTCGGTAGGTCGTTCAGATGACCACAACCATCCCAGATAATTCATCGCCCACTTCCTTTTCCTCCTCAATCTTGGTTTTCGAGTGTGCTTGATGATCTTGTTCACAGCTTCGACTTGACCGTTTGACTGAGGGTGATAAGGGGTAGAGAAAAGCTTGGTGATTTTCCATTTTTTTAAGAAACTATCGATCTTATGACCATCAAAGTGCTTCCCATTATCGGATATAATTGCTTGAGGTAGGCCTAATTTGCAGATGATGTTTCGCCATATGAATTTGATGACGTGATCCTGATCTATGGTCTCCAAAGCCTCAGCCTTGGCCCATTTTGTGAATTAATCTACTGCGACTAGGGTATGCTTTTCAATCAATCCGGTTTGTTGGTAATGGCCCGATGATATCTATCCTCCACTTCGCAAAAGGCCAAGGACTGAGGATGCTGGTGAGTTCCTCAGGTGCGACCTTGATTGATGGTGCGTGTATTTGACATTTGTGGCATTTCCGTGTGAAAACCATGGCATCTGCCTTTAAAGTTGCTAATAATACCCGCCTCGTCGTGTTATGAGCGAAGCGACGCCTTTGGTTTCCGCATACCGTAGTGAATATCTTGCGGGATAGCCTCGCCCTTGCTCGGGGTAACACGCGGAGCGGTGGTATCTTCAAAGCCTCGCTTATATAGTTCGTTACCAACCAATGTGCACCTTGTTGCCCTTTAGTTGCAATTGCTTTACAATTATGTCGGTTGGTAATGCCCCGTCATCAAGTAGTCGATTATGGGGTCATCCAAATAAATTCGGGGTGTATAGGCGGCGATCGTTGTGTTAGCGGTGGAGGGGTGGGAGAGTTTTGTGATGGTGACATCCCTCATCTCTCGCTGGTCCCTCCGAAGTCGCTTAGTCGTGCCCGATACATACATCGGCGAGAGTTCGCATCCCTTGGTACTAGCTTGATGTAGATTTGTTCAAATTTTAGGCAAAGCGCTTTTTACCTCTTGGTAGGCGACATCCGCCGTCTCGGGCCTCATACTCCCCGATATCTGGCGCGCTTTCTGAGCCGAGTCGGTGTGTACTTGAAGTCGCTTGATGCCCATTATGGTGGACATTTCTAGACAGTTGATCGGTAACTTCATATTCGGGCCTCGTTGTTGGTGGCGGCGGAATTGAAAGTGATGGCATTACGAAAAGAAATCCCATCCGACCGATTAACACAATTCCTTACCTCGATTTGTTGGCAATTCTTTGAGCCGCTTCACGCATAACTTCCATGGTGGGCGGTCGAACCGGCTGCCCCGGAGGAGGGGTTATTCAACGATGAAGTCGGCCAAGGCTTGAGCTTTTATTGCAGGCCGCGGCACGTATGTTACCCCATACTATCCAACCTCGATGCCCCACTTGAGGCATCGGCCCGATGTATCTGGTCAATGGAGCACGTTGCGAAGGGGTAAGGAAATGAGGACCTCGACTTGGTGATCAAAAAAGTAAGGTCTCAGTTTCCTCACACTCATAACTAGAGCATAGGTTAATTTCTCTAGAAGAGGGTATCGCTGCTCGGTTTCATTTAGCGTCTGACTGACAAAGTAAATGGGCAGATAGGTTTGACTCTCCGCCCGTACAAGCACTGCGCTCATGGTGGTTTCCGAGGTCGCCAAGTATAGAAACAGTTTCGCCAGGACCGGTTTGGCTAAAATCTTGACGCCGGCGGATATGCTTTGATCCCCGTCAAGAGCATCCTGACTCTCAGATGTCCATTCGAACCTCACCTTCTTTCCGATGGTGTCGAACATGGGCTTGCATTTATCCCCCATTCGGGAGATGAATATGTTCAGAGCGGCCAGGCACCCCATCAGTTTTTGAACGTCTGGGCGTCATCGCCGTATAGTGGCCAAAGAATAATCGAGCTAGTTGCTCGAAAGTATCAATGGAGAAAGATGGCAGCCAAGTGTACCACATGTGGGCCTGGTCGCTCAGCGTCAGGGAGAAGAGTCTACACTTCGTCGCATCCGATGCCCCCATTGAGGCAATATACGCATTGTACTTCGCCATATGGACTCTGGGGTCTGTACTCCCGTTGTAGCGATCTAGAGCCGCTATGCTGATTTTCCTCTGGGTAGGTGCCAGAGTGATCATAGTTCCCAAGGGCGAATCGGGGATGATAAGGTCGATGTTAGACCGGACGGTCCATCCCGTTACCAGCCTTTTTCCAATTTGTTGGGCGGTCCTAGCAAATGCCGACTGGCGTCGCGTGGGTTACTGTCCCCCTGCCCGTGACCATTGTGGTATGCCGAATGTCTCGGCGATCCTCCGTGGTGCATGTCCAGGGCCATGGAAAGATCTCTTTCCACCTGTTCATCATGGCGTGGTTGGAGTGAGCCTCGTCCTCGCCCCTCATGAGGGCTTTCCGGGCCACTTGGCTTCCGAGGCTGGTGAATTTACTATTCGAACCCGCTGGTCTGTCCAGGGCCCGGTGGTTCCGAACGATGGCATGTTTAGCGGCGTTGTACGCCAGTTGAACCGTGGACCGTCCCTTTTCCATCATAACGCGTTTACCTTTGGAGGTTCCGGCGTCATGGGCTGTTTTCTTAGCTGGGGGTTGTTCCTCCTCAACGCCGAAATTGAGACGTTTCTTGTTGAGGATGGCCATCACTGCTTTGGCATCCTCAGGTGTTTGGACAAGATTCCATCAATCGGGGGAACCCGTCGAGGCTGCCCGATGAGTGGGTTGAGAACTTCGGTGAAACCTCGGCGCCATCCACGAACGTCGGTTTCATTCCGATTCTGACTTTCCTGGTTGGTTGCCATTTTGTTTTCTTAGAGTTTGGAAGATGAGGTCTCCTTGAGAATTGTTGAAATTTCTCAAGAAATGTGTTCCCCCAGGGCGGTGTCGATTGTTGAAACCGGTTTTTATCTACTCGGTTAAACAATAATTATTATGAAATCGTTATCTTAAAAAAATCGAATCGGGGAAAGAGATAAAAATTTGGTGACCCAGTTAGTCTTTGGAATCAGACTACGTCCGGGGGCGTCCAAGCCGGGAGAGGATGACTACGTCCGGCCTTCAAGGAGTGGACACGTGAAGTTGGCTGTCATATACATACATCCTCTCCCTAGCTTGGATGCCCCCGGACGTAGTCTGATTCCAAAGACGAACCGGGTCACCAAATTCTTTGTCTCTTTCCCTGATTCGATTGCCTTTAGCATACGCATTTCATAATAATTATTGTTTAACTGAGTAGATAAAAACCAGTTACAACATGTGTTCTGAAAGTTATCAACACACTTAGATCATTAGGTCCGCAGACATGGACGTCGTTGTCAACAAATCATTATGTTGCGAGGACGAGGATGACACTTGTGTTGCCTGCGGAGCACTTTCGTATTCATCTTCAACCTCATGGTGAGCGGAGTTATGAGGGTGAGTGGAGTGATGAGAGTGAGTGGAGTGATGAGAGTGAGTCGAGTGATGAGAGTGATGAGATGTAGACGCGACCAGATGAGATGTAGACACGACCGGATGAGATGTAGACGCGACCGGAAGATTGCCGGAGGACATGAACATATCAGTAGTTGGTGAGAATAAATCGGGGAATCCAATTGGGGAGAAAGTATGATGAGTATTCAAACTAAAATCATTATGTGCATGAGATGAACCATACTCCATCGGAATAGACTGCTCTTCATAAGGTTGTTGAGCAGGGGTGTTTAGATCGAGATCTAAGATACTACTCCAAGAAATTTTTTGGATATCGAGTTGTTAATTTTCAATTGGTCGCGCAAGTTGTTCAGCAAGAGCACATCGGTCGCATACTCTACATAGGGTGGAGCAAACGGGGCATACGGGGCGTGACATAGTGAACTAAAAAAAATTATGAAGTTATTCAACTAATACCTTACATCAATTCAACTAATACCTTACAGTAATTTAACTAATACCATACAACAAATCAAGTGACACTTCACAACAATTCAACTAATACCTGCCAGTATATAAACTAATACCTTACAGCATATAAACTAATATTTTACAGCATATAAACTAATTATGTATATTGATATTTAACTAATTCAACTAATACCTTATGAAGACCATTTATGTTTAGTGACATTCAACTAATTCAACTAATACCTTACAACAAATGAAATGACACTTTACAACAATACAACTAATACCATACAACAATACAACTAATACCTTACAGCAATTCAACTAATACCTTACAGTAATTCAACTAATACTTTACAGCAATTCAACTAATACCATACAGCAATACAACTAATACCTTACAACAATTCAACTAATACCTTACAACAATTCAACTAATACCATACACCAAATCAAGTGACACAGCACAACAATTCAACTAACACTTTACAACATATCAAGTAATACCTTTACATCAATAAACAAGAAAAACACACCTTGACGGTGGCGATGTAGGGCGGCGACAAACAGGTTGTGTTAATGAATAAAAAATTCGTTATTATATGTCGAAAAATAGAAACAAGAAACAACTACATGGAGATACATTAAAAGTAAAATAAAAAAAATAAAAATAAACAACTCAGGTGGACGGTGGCGGTGGACAGCTGCGAACGGCGGCGGCTGGCGGTGGACGGAATGAGAGGTTGTGAAGATGAGGGGTTTGAAAATGAAATGAGTGTGAAAATAAGAGGTTGTGAAGATGAGAGGTTTGAAAATGAAATGAGTTGTGAAGATGAAAGGCAAAAAACGATTCACAACCTATTTAACTTGGAAAAATAAAAATATTTTAAAATGTGTCGCACGGTTTGTGCGACAGAAAGGTGGCTGTCGCATGCCGTGCGCGACAGAAATGCGGCTGCCGCATGCAGTGTGCGACATAATTAAATTTTGACCCGATTTTGAATTTTGAACCAAGTTTGACCGATTTTGAATTTTGAATGAAATTTTGTGCGGTGGGGAATTAAATGTTGGTCGGTTGAATTAAATTTTGGGCGGTTGAGTGATAATTTTAAAATATTTTAAATTTTGAGAATAATTATTCTAATTTTATATTACATGAATTTATTGGAACTAATACTTTTATAAATATGGAACTAATACTTTTATATTCATTGTGAAGATACTTTTATATTAATGAACTAATACTTTTATAAATATGGAACTAATACTTTTATATTCATTACTAATACTTTTATATTAATGAACTAATACTTTGGATCTAATACTTTTATATTCATTCACTATTACTTTTATATTAATGAACTAATACTTTGGAATCTTGGAACTAATACTTTTATATTCATTCACTAATACTTTTATATTAATGAACTAATACTTTATAAATATGAAACTAATACATTTATATTCATGAACTAATACTTTTATATTAATGAACTAATATTTTATAAATATGGAACTAATGTAATACTTTATAAACAGAGAAGATTACAACCAAATAATATGAAAATGATTAAACATTAAAATACTACGCGAAAAGATTACAACGAAAACAAGATTACAACCACTTCAAACCACTATCAACTATTGAACAACACTTCACGGGTGGAATGTCGGTACCTTGAACAACTCTTTCAAATTCTCTCACTCCGGTTCCCCCTTCCAGTAATAAGCCCAAACCATCCTGCCATGCATCTGAACGAATATAATTAATAAAAAATAGTATTGTAAAATAAAAAATTATATAAAAAAAATCATATACGAAAGCTGAGCCAGAATCTCCACGTATCATCATCAGCGAAAATTAAGTTTTGGTATGGGTCCCAAGTGTTAGACCTCTAACAATAGATACTATCAAAAGTATCATGACGTTCCTTTAAAAACTTAACCTTAGAGACTGCATCTTCATACGAGAGGTTTGTGAAGAAAGTATTGTTAACCTGGTTAATTGTCCACGTAATTGCACTAACATTTTCCCCATCACGTCCAACCCACTCCCCACGATCCTTTTTGTATATCAAATATTCAATGAAGTACTTATCAAGGATATTCCACCATTTCGAATCGTAGAAAATTTCCTCTTGGGGTGAAATATATCTAAGTGACATTTTTGTGTACAAATGTTTTGATTTTTTTTTACAAGAGTCTGATACTTCATCATTTAAATAAAGAACTCGGTGGTAGAAGAACACGGTAAGAAACAAAAATGGTTCTGAATATCGCGACACAAATTAAAGATGGCAGCCTCGTGTTGTCAAATCAATTATTTGGGGTAAGCGTCGTCCGTGGCGTGTCAAGGCGACACTTTCAGCAATTTGAAGCGCCACCTCAGAAGCGAGTGGCACGACAGAAATGGGCCTGACGCACAAGTGGCGCGACAAAAAGACAAACATTTGTCGGCGTGTGGTCTTGGCAGAACATCCTTGTCCCATCCGCGTCGGTACGTCTTTGAATTCACATCCGAGTCGATCGGTGTTTTTTCGGTTCGCGTCTTTGAATTCAAATCCGTCGGTGTTTTTCGGTTCGGCGTGTGAAAAAAAAGTCTTACTGTTATTGATTACTTCACGTGAAAACACCAACGCATCAAAATTTTATCAGTAGCCATTTCACTCATTTTTATCCCACATTACACTCATTTTTTCTTGTGATCCTTAAAAATCTACTACAACAAAATTGTTCTGGTTCTTAGAAATCTACTACACTCATTTCACTATTCACTATCCTACATTACACTCATTTTTTTCTTGTGATCCTTAGAAATCTACTACACTCATTTCACTATCCAACTAATTAAAATTCTTGTGGTCCTTACAAATCTATTACACTAATTTCACCAATATAAAATGAGTTCTTATTTAGATGTCGCGAATGAGTTTAGTACTCCTTACGATGATTTACATGGAAAAGAGGGAGTTGATAATTATGTTAAGTTGATTGCAAGTACGAGAAACATCACCTTAGCCATTCATGATTCTGATGAAGATATGGTAAGGTATGTATGTAGTCAAGGTGGAAAATACAGAAATTCAAAAACCAAGGACGAAAGAAATACGAAAACACAAAGAAATTCATGTGGTTTTCGTTTAGTTGCTAGATTATATCATTCTCATGAATATGATCTTTGGTACATTAAAGTTTTGAACGGGACACACAATCATGAGTTCCCAAAATTTGCAGAGGGTTCTAGACTGGGCCAACTATCATCCGATCAAAAAAGACAGATACAGCTGCAAGCATCGATGAACGTCAGTCCAAGCAACATATTGGAAAATATGAAGTGAGTCGATCCCAATAATGTTATAGATTTAAAAAGAGTGAACAATGAAAGAACAAAATAAGGAGTCAAAATCGGGATGGGCGTACCCTACGAAAAACTTCATCCACAAACTGCGAGAGCTGAATTACAGGTAAAACTATAAGTACATTTTATATATTTCTATTTATGTTATATATTTTAATATAAATATTGCCTAGTGTGCATGCATGGGAAAATAATAATATATATGCGATTATATTATAAACTTATCATAATTTAGAGTATTAATTAATTAACTTGGTCATTCAAAGTTAACGTGTCATTTATGATAAATTGTGAGTAGCATGGAACATTATTAATTATGAGATACTCATAGTTTGCTCATACAACTGGAATTATTCAATAGTCATCAATGATGTATTTAATTTATGAAATTAGGTACCAATTTCGAAAGACGGATGGTACTAACGAACTACAAGATATTGTGTTCAGTCATCCAGATTCTTATGCAATGGTGAACACATATCCGCAAGTACTGATTATTGATACTACGTACAAAACCACTATGTACGATATGCCTTTACTGGAAGCGGTTGGTGCAACCAGCACTGACAAGACTTTCACCATTGCATACACATTTATGAGTCGTGAAACTACGGAACACTTCTAATTTATCTTACGATTTATTCGGGGGATGTATGAGCATGACCCACCAAATGTCATTGTTACGGACAGGGCATTAGCGATGATGAATGTAGTGGATGAAATTTTTCTAGAATCGCAGAAACATTCATGCAAGCACCACATAGAGCAATGTGTTCTACTCTGGGCTATAAAACAGGAAGAATTTGATGATAAGTACGCTAATTCTTTTAAAGGTAATTGGAATTCGGCAATTTCAGCGTCCAAACTTGAAGAATGGGAAATGAACTGGAGATACATGCAGAAAAAGTATAAGAAATTCCCGGGACTAATTAGCTATTGCGAATAAACTTGGATTCAGGAACATGGGCCCAGGATTTTAGGAGCTTATCTCGATTGGAAGCTGCACTACGGAAACTACACGACGAAAACCAGTAATCCTACAATCTTTATATTTTTAAGATTAGCTATTATATTAAATTTATTCATTTAAATTTTAAAATGTTACAACTGGTTAAGTTTCCCTCATATATTTGTATTTATTATTAATGTAGGGCTGAACAAGAGCATCATAGGGTCAAAAAAAATCTTGACGGCGGCAATCTCTCATTTGACAATGTCTTCCTCCGCCTTCATCAGGTCATGCAGTTGCAATTATGCGAGATTAAAAAACAGTCGATGTTTAGCGCCAACAAGACAAAGACCGATTTGTTAGAAAACGTACTCTTCCAGCAACTAGTGCACAAGATCATGTTTAAGGCATTCGACCTTATTCTCGAAGAAATGCATAAAGATCTAGGCGAAAAATTATGCGACCATTATCTTAGGAGAACTCATGGTCTTCCGTGCCATTGCGAGCTTTCCTGGTACGTGGATAACAACAAATGTATCCCTATAGATGGTATTGATGTGTATTGGAGAACACTGGATATAGATTTTTCACATATTCCTACCAATGATAATACGAGGAGAAAATTATTCGATGAAACGGACACAGAAGAAGACCTTGTTGCACCTCCAATAATTGAAAAAAATACGAAGAAGAAACCTACAAGCAGCGATCGTGAACCTTCACTTTGGGAGAGATGGAAGAAAGGTTCCAAAATTTTCAAGAGTTCTCCAAAAGAAAAGGGTAAGGGTAAGGGGAGAGTGACGCGAACTAATGCATATCAAGATGTTCCACAAGAAGGTCGTATAAATAGCACATCTGAAGGGAGTTGGAGTCGGATGAGCTTTTCATATAATCAGTGACCGAACAACCAAAATTCTCCAAATTCAAAACCGCCGAGGGGATTTGCTCCACGCCGTAACAGCAGCGCTCAAAACAGTAAGACTAATTTTAGAATAGTCTTAACTCACCGTCCCGTTTTAAAGGTTCTCCGATGGAGGAAGACTTTTCTCCCTTTATGAGAGATTATATTCAATCTTACACAGATGTTCTTGGAGACAGAAATTGTGGATTTAGAGCTGTTGCGCTAGCAATCTACGGAACCGAAGATGCATGGTCGCAGGTACGAATGGATATGTTATGTGAACTAAATAAAAGAACAAAATTATACAATGTTTTTGTTGGGAGATGAATTTAATAAAGAAGATTTTGATTAGATCCCAAAACCCCTGAGTATGACATGTTCAGGATAATCTTGATAGATGAGTCAGGATTCAGTTTTAGAGTGTTCAGGATGTTATCTCCACCATGTATTGTCAGCAGATATAGATCAGGTTAGATTCTGAAGATTCAAGACTCAAGAAGTTTCGGGTTTCAAGTTTCAAAGATGAAACTGAGAAATTGATGTTTTAGTATGAAATCGAGAAATCAAGACTCAAGATGAGATCGAGAAATCAAGACTCAAAGATGAAATCGAGAAATCAAGACTCAAGATGAGATCGAGAAATCAAGACTCAAGATGAGATCGAGAAATCAAGACTCAAGATGAAATCGAGAAATCAAGACTCAAGATGAAGACTCAATATATCAATCAGTATATCTCTGAAGACTCGGAAGACACTCAAGACTAAGAAGACATCAAGACTCAAGACAGAAGACATCAAGACTCGTAAGACTCTAAAGACTCGTAAGATCAAGACCAAGATATCAAGACAAAGAAGATATCAAGACACAAGAGGTTATCAAGACTCGCAATTCATCAATGCTCAAGATAACCTGAATGTTCCGAGACACTGAATAATATCTATCCGAAGGATACAAAACCGAGAAAAAAACGCGAATACACGAAAAATAGATATTGCCCAAGACATTCACATGCAGACAAAAGGAACTAAAACTAAGTGTTGTTAAGGTTATATCACTCATAGATATTGACCAAAAAGAGCCGTTATGTTTGTCTACATTTACTGAAGACAAGAGCCAATCAGAAGAAGACAACACTGTACTTTCATCGACCTTTGAAAGTGACAGTCATCAAGCATGTCAATAGTACTATGTTCCAGACTGCAAAAAGTGGTGACTGGCTGCATGAAAGCATATTGCCTAAAACATGTAAGGGAGTATTCAAACCCTAAAATAGCCGTTCATCAAACACCATACGAGGAAACTCATGAAGTTATCTCTTCCAACGGATAGTTTTTCAAGAGTGACCTTGGTGACTGCCTATAAATACTTGTGACCCTCTACATTGAAGGTTACGGGAAATTTGTAAGCAACTCAAGAGCTCAAACTTATTATTATTGAAGTTGAAGCACTCGAAAACCAAAGAATTTCCCAAGTGCTTTACATTGAAGAGAGCTCATTCACTAAGCCTAGTTTGATAAGATATATCCAAAGCTTAGTAGAGATATCCTAGCCTTTGCATTGTACTTATTGTAAAGGATATCTCATCCTAGTTGGAAACCAACCAAGAAACCCCAAACCCTTTGTAAGGTAGTTTGAGTGTGATTGTTGGTGAGTTGGAGTTGTAAAGAGGTAGTAAACTACATTGAGGTAGTCAGAAAACTCTAGAGAAGAAGTGAATAAACTATCTTGGATAGTCAGAAAGCTTGTGTGTGTTTTGAGTAAGTAAACTACATTAAGGTAGTTAGAAAGCTCAAAATAGAAAGGTTAGTAAACTACATTGAGGTAGTCAGAAAACCTTAGGAAGTGGTTAAGGAATTTCTCTGAAGGTCAGAGAGAGTGGACGTAGGAGCTTGAGTCTCTGAACCACTATAACTTGCTGTGTTATTTTACTTTATGTACTGCATTGATTATCTATTGCATATCTTTAGCTGAAAGCACATTTTCACTGATATTCAGTTGGAATCAATCCACTAAACTTGCATCTAACTGATCATAGCCTTAATCACTATTTCATTAAAAGGAAGGTTTTCAGCAAAGCTTAAAACGAGTATAAACTTAGGGCCAACCATTCCGCACATCTGAGTAGCTATCCAAGCAGCTCAGGATCTCTGAAAAACTCAGGCTCAGTTGGGATTATCTGAGGCTTCTGAAAGCATCTCAGGATCATTGTCTCAGGTAGACTTTGACTCAGGCGATCTGTGCTTCCCAGGGCAAAATCATCAGGACAACCTGGCCCATCTGACCTCAGTGAAAGAAAAGTTTTAAAAATCACTGAACACTGTATTCCCCCCACACACGTGTGAGACTCGTTAGCACCGGGACCAACAAGTGGTATCAGAGCAGGAGTTCAAAAGGTTCACTAATTTCAAAGTGACCACCTATACTGATCTATTTTAAAATCGGTCTCTGATCTGATACCAACAAGTGGTATCAGAGCAGTGGTTCGCTTGACCATTTGCTTTTGTAGCCAGAGTCTAAATTGCTAAAAGATTCTTGTGGTCTACTGAACAGATCTATTTGCTGAAATCTTACAAGGCTCAGACATCATGCCTTCTAAGAAACTTCCTATGTTCTCAGTTGAGAGCTATGATTTATGGAGATTAAGAATGCAGGCTCATCTGTATTCAAAGCATGAAAGAATGTGGAGAGTGGTTTCTGAAGGACCATTCAAATTCACTGTTGTGAATCCCAGAGTTACTGAAACTGAGAGAAATGATCCCAGGACTGAATTTCCAAAGTCTGATGATCAACTTACTTCTGATGAGAGGAAGTTATTCAATCTTGACTGTATTGCCAAAGATACTCTATATAGCACTATTGATGATGGTGTTATGGGGATGATCTCTCACTGTAAAACTACAAAGGAAATATGGGATACACTTGCTGAGATTGCTGAGGAAGAAAAGGATTCTGAAGAAAGTACCAGTTCCTCAGATGAGATGTTCTCAGAAAGTAACATTGATGATATCTGTCTCATGGCTATAGGGGAGGTAAGTTCTTCTATCTCTGTTGTTGCTCCTACACAAGCACATGAGTTATCAAGTTCTACTGTAAACAGTAACTTTGACCTGATGGATTCATTTGAGAATCTTATGAAGGACTATGCTGTGTTACAAGAACTGTTCAATGAAACTCAAGAGCAGAACAAAGAACTGACTGCTGAGAATCTAAAGTGGAAAGACTCTAAAAATGCTGAGATCACTTCTCAATTGATGGGAACTACTGATGAACTGGATGTTCTGAAAGTACAACTCTCAGAAAAAGAGAAGTTGATAGAGACCCTAAATGGAAAATTAGAGAAATCCACTGAGTAGATTCAGCTTATCATAACTGAGTTCAATGACTTCTTTGAGAAGCATGAAACTCTAAAGAAGTGTGAGGATAGTGCGCAGAGAAAGTTAGCTCTATTGAATTCTGCATCTAAAGTGATAGATGAAATTCAGAGTTATCAAAGACCTGCAACTATAAAAGCTGGATTGGGATACATTCCAGGGGGAACCTCACAAGGTCTTCTGAATGCTGCTTCTAGTAGCACTAAGACTGTCTTTGTTAAACAAGTGGCACCTAATCTTCTGACTGAAGAATTGCCCAAAGTTTTAGACAAGGGTAAAGGACCTATGGTTTCAGAAAAACTGAATGTTCAGGGAAGAAAGCCCAGACCTCAGGAAAAGGCTAGAAAACCTGACCACTCAGTAGGAAATCTTCAGGCCAGTACTTCAAAGCCTCAGGCTAAGAATACAAACCTGAAGAGATCTGCACTGAACCAGCAGAGGAATTTTCAGAAGAGAAACACTCAGCAGAGACATTCTCAACTGAAAAGACCAAGTCCTCAAATTACTGAAAGACCCCAATTTCAGTACAGGCAACCCAAACCCCACTTGCCTAAGGGTAAATGTTTCCTGAACCCAAGTCAGCAGAGACAAAGACCAGCTGCACAAAAGCCAAAGCACTAGAACAAAAGGCCTGTACCCAAGAAGAACTCTAAGGCTCATGTTCATGCTAAGGCTGGCACTCATACACAGGATACTGTCAAGGCACCAAGGGTGGCGAATGTGTATGTAGATATTTATGGGAGGCAAATCAGCCACTCTAAAGTAATTAGAGGTTGTTAGGCAGATTTGGATTCCAAAAGGTACAACTAACCTGGTAGGACCCTACACCAAATGGGTACCTTTGAACTAATCTGTTTTTCAGGTGAAAGACAAGGACACTGAGCTGAATGAAGACAACATAGCCCTGATAAAAAGAAAGTCTGAGATGTCATTGTTGGGGAAGATGAATTTCCTTCTTGGACTTCAAGTGAAACAAACTAAGGAAGGAATCTTCATCAGAGATCATGTTGAGAAGAAAGACATCAGGATGGAGAAGATTCATACTGAGAAACAGAGAGCTGATATCTTGACTAAATCTTTGGCTGAATCAAGATTTCCGGAACTATCAGTTGAATTAGGGATGTTGGATCCAGGTGTATAGAGCAAATCTGAAAAATTGAAGGTTTTCAGATGCATGAAGTTTTCTCAGGATTCTACTGAGAAACTCAGGTTAAATTGAAAGTACTGAAGTTTGAGTCTGGGGAAACTCAGATATCCTAAAGATCAGTACTCAGTATTATACTGATCTGGCTCAGTACTCAGTATCATACTGACCCGTTCAGTACTCAGTATTATACTGACATTTTATCAAGGTCAATACTCAGTAAGACTGATAGAGGAAAATTAGTCTGAAGAAGTAATGACTCATGCAACTCATTTATTGCTTAACTGAAGCTCAGTAATCATTGGCAATAAATACCTAAACACCTGAAGGAATGTTTTGGGCGGGACCTTTGAAATACCCGAAGGAGGTCAATGGTCTGCAGGAAAGTAATTAATTGCACTGTTCATTAATCACCAATAAGGTTAAATTGGCGGCGTATTATTCGTGAAATCATCCTTTCATATACCCGATTAGTCGGTGTTTAATCTCAACCGTTGATTTTATTCGATCAATACGATTTCCCACGAATCAACTCTATATATTCATTGAGAATTCTTTCAAAAGCCCCATTTCATAAATCTTCTTTCTCAAAATTCTCTGCAACTAAAAACCTATCCTTTGCATCGTTCTCAAAACCCTACAATCAAAATTCTCCAAAATGACTTTCTCCGTTTATGATCAATTGACTATTTCCAACAAGCCGTGGTACGAGTACATTGTTTCGCTCGAGAGCTCATCAAATGCAACCCATGAAGAAGAGGCGTTGCACATGATACGGGTCGCGAAGCTCACAAACCTGGTTGCAAATCAACCAGAGGCGGAATATTCAAAGGAGGTAATTGAATTTATCTCAAATTTGAAAATAGACGAGGAGGACTATATTGAGTCACAAATTACAGTTTCTGACTTGGAGCATAGCTCAAAATATATCGATTTTGTGAGGGAATTGTATATAGTTCCTAAGAATCTTAATGATGTATATGAATTGAGCAATAGAAGAGAAGACCCTACGATGTATATGATGGGTAGGGAACAGGAATATCTTGATAGGATAACAGAGCATCTTGTTAAGTTTGAGGCTACTCATAATAAACAACATTTGAAGCCGAAATATAGAGTTTTGCTGGATATTGTAAGTAAATGTATTATGTGTCGATCCGGCAGTTTTGAACAAATCAGTACACCGAAGCTTAGATTGATGGCGGCTATTGAAGACTCACCCACCACTGATTTCAACTGGTTGCGATATCTAATCAGAGTGGTAAGTGACCAAGCGAAGCAAATCAAGAAGGAGGATGGTTTGGTTGTAATCAAAGGCAAAATCCTACATGCAACCAAGATAACCTTCATCTTGGAGATGTGCAGGGAGGAAGAAGATATTTTTGCCAACTCCTCACCCTTTCCAAAGTCTAAAATCCTTTTTAAGCCAACTACAACAAGGAAGACTTTGAAGGGAAAGAAAGAGAAGAAAGTGGAAACTGCTGCAGAAGGAGCTGCTGAAGAAGCTCATCAAGCCAGGGGGGAGGCTTTGATGGAGGTGAAGAGAGAGAAGGGAGAAGCCCTGAAGAAGAAAGCTCTGGCTCCTAAGCGCAGAAGAGTTCACATTTCCACTGAGGAGGAGGTGAGTGAACCTGAGGAAGTCCAACCTGATGGCCAGAAAGGTCAGAAATCGCCATTGCAAGTACTGGCTCAGGCTGTGACTTCTGAGCAAACTGAGGAACAGGTGTTCTCTGAGGTACTTGAAACATCACTGAGCACAGATAAATTTTCTCAGAGATATTCAAGGGACCTCGGACCTCAACAAAGCTTCAAGTTCTTATTGAGAAATGCCCTCCGACCTCGGACCAAAATTTGAGCCTCGAGTCTCTTTGAATCTTGACATGCCCCGAAAGAACCTTTCTTTTGATCCTCAAAGACTTGAAGCCATTCTCTTTGAACCCGAAGCCCGTCAAGAAGGGCGGCGTAGAAGAGATCGAGTGGCGCAGTTAGAACGATTCATTTTGGACGGATAATTTCGAAATGAGCTCATATCTTGACCTTCAGGATCTCTTCTTTAGATCGAGGACAACAAATACATTCTCGAACCGGACATTGCCCGAAATTCTCAACATTGCCTCATTCGTGAGGAGAGGATCGGTGGAATGAAGAGATCGCAGTGTTAATCGAAGTTCTCTGGTTCGGAAGACCAAGCTCGATGAAAGTTTCAAATTTTGATGAGCTGGTCAGGAAAAAGGTGGCTGAAAGGAGGGAAGCTGATGTTGGTGCCCCGAGCTCAAAAGATAAAGATCAAGAAGGGGACCAACAAGGAAATGCTGAAAAGCAATCTCAATTGGAGGAAAGTATCGATAAGTTGATGTACCGATATCACACATCCTCAGACTGAAGTTAGTACTCTTCAGTTAACTTTTGGCACTACTAAACATTATGCCAAGGCTACCGAAGTTTCTATCTTTAATTCTATTATGTCTGATATCTGCATCGAGGCTCAGTGGAGATCAAAGCCAGTGGAGATCGAGGCTAAGGCGAGCAACCAAATTTCGGGAGAAACAACAAGTTATATATGCTCCAGAGATTGACTTCAGTCCCATAGTGGACAAGCTGGAGAAAGTTGTGTCAATTGTGGAGAAAGTTGCTCAGGTTGAAGAGACATTGGCCAACCAATCCCAGAAGCTAGAGAACCTGAGTTCTACTTCAGACCTGATGCAGCTTCAGACATCTCTAAATGACAAAATGACTGCCATAGAAGGGAAGGTAGATGGAGTCAAAGCTGAACTAAGTGCAGAGATGAAGCAAATGTATCAGGAGAGGACTTCATTTCTTGAAGCCAAGCTGGTGGAGAAGAATGATCAACTGGTCAAGAGTGCTGTTGAGGAAATGGGCTCCATGCTCATGACCAAGATGACAGACATGCTAAAAGATGTCTTCTCTAACCAGTTGCACCTTTGTCTGAAGAGTTCTCAATGGCCAAAAACCACTTGATGAGGCTGGAAAAGGAGCAAGACCAGTTGGCTGGAGAAGTGCGGAGTATCAGCAAGGAGCAATATCACATGGATACCGCACTGTCTCAACTTCTTCCAAGGTATGGTGCCAAGAAGGGGGAAAGGCCTGGAGCCGAGCTAAAGGAGTTATTGGCACACACCTTGAAGAGAAAGGCAGACAAGGAAGCTGAAAAGAAGAATATTGTTGAAGCCTTAAAGGAAGTTGAAGCCACTGAAAAGCTCAAGTTCAAGCAAGTGGAAAAGCCTATCTACACTCATGTTTCTGAGCAAACAATGCAGAAAGTTATTTCAAAAAGCTGAGTGGTAGAAGAAAGGTGGAAACAAGCCAAGCCGGTGCAGAACAACCAATCAAGAGAAAGGTTGTGGCATTTGTTGAACCTGAAAAGAAAAGAGCTAAGGCTTCTAAAGCTACTCAAAGAAAATTGATCATGGATTTTGAAGAGTCTGAAGAAGAAGCTGAGAAGGAAGTCTTCAACACAAGGAAAGCTCTGAAATCACTTCAGGTGGAACATCAGAAGAAAACTGCTGCTTCTGTATCATGAGTTTCTTTAATAAGGAAGAAGAAAGAAGAAGAGCATAAACGTAGAAGTGGTTTCAAGAAGTTCCTGAGCAAGAGGAGGGGTACTGATAAAACTCAGAAGTGGCCGCACATTGATAAATGGATGCCTATCCAATTCAATGATGCCTGGGAAGAAATCAAGAGAACCTTCTGGTTCTATTATGAAGTTCTGAGGGAATGGAGACCCGAATGAAGCCTTCATTGATTACTTACTAACTTTCTATCCAAAGTACCTGCAGAGTTGGATTAACCTTGCAGATGAAGGTAATACACAAATTGTTGCCCCTGGTCCATATACCTACCTTGCTCCTGTTGGGGAATGATTCGCACAGATCTATTCGGGGTGAATATTTAAATACAAATTTAATTCATTAATTATTACTAGCATGAATTAATCCTATATTAATTCAAATAATAATTACAACAACATATCATGCATATAAAAAAGCCACGTAAAACCTACGGCATGCGAATCTCGTGTTTTACGTGAACGCATACTCGGGATGGCGGTGGCTTTGGTGGACGGACTAACCAAAAGGACTTCCCAAGTATTCCTTAGCCCTTGCTCGACAATCCGGTGGAAGGATACTTTCGCGAACAATTAACAAAAGGAAAAATAAACTTTGTTGCTGCGTATGTGGATTTGCTAATATTTCCGGACATGGAATTGTACTTGGGAATGAACTAATCATCCCTATTTATAGGAGAGGAGGGCACGAAATTTATGTGAATTTTCAATGTGGGAAAGACTTTTCTTGGTCACCAAGAAATCTTGAATATATCCCATATATTCTTTTTCCCATAATTAAAATATTCCACAAAAAATCCCACCTCACTCAAATAAAGGTAATTTTAAAAATATTAAAGACAAGAAACCAAGATTTGGATCTTCTTGAATTTATGAGATATTCTTGTATTTCAAGAAATACATATCTTCCATAATATCTTTTCAAGAAAATCAAGAAAATCTTTCTTGCCCATAATATTTCAAAAATTTGAAAATTCTCAATGAATAACCAAGTGGGAGATTTCTTGAATTTAATGAGATAATCTTGTATTCCAAGAATACATATCTACATTCCATAACAAAATTCAAAGAAAATCTTTCTCCCTCTTTTTTATCCATAATTTTAGAAAATAATGAGAAATATAAGCAACAATATTTATTTTATTTTAATCACCTTTTCGGTTATTGGACTATATGTTGGGCTACTCGGGGGCCTTTAGGAGAATTAAGATTGGACCTTCTAATGGATCTTGAATATCTAATATTGAGCCACAATATATTCAAGCCCATAAATATTAATTAATCCCACTACATAATTAATATTGCACTATCCATCTTAACCCATATTACAATCAATATGGCTCCGGTCATTATTTCCGTGTTTAAGATTATCTAGCCCATTAATTAATTCAAGCCATTTAAATAGCTTTTCATTAATTAATATCTTTTGTCCTTAATTAGAGAGCGGTTCAACATTATTATCCATACCTAAACAAATTCCACTTGCAAGATTTAGTATGATAAAGCTTATGAACCTCCCAAGGGGCAAATCAAGCAAGCGTGCTTGCACACGATTCTTCGTATTAAATCTTAGCAATCACATGTGACCAATAATATTGCCCAAGATAAAATACGTATTGAATCTCTCTCGATTAAGCTACCCATGATAAGTCAAAGCAATAGTTACCGATCCCACGTGATCCTATTTAAGGGACGAAGGTTAAGAAACAACGAACCATTGAGGTCTAATTCTTCCTTGTTCGATTCAAGAATTTATCCTCATGTAGGTCCTATTCAACAACATCGATCATGCACTAGTGTAATCTCTTGGTCAAGACAAACCAATCAGGCCTTACCTCAACCTTTCGCGATGGTTGTTCATTTCCATCTAGGTCGTGAATGGCGTGCTTATAGTTACAAGGATTTGTTAATTTAATCTTACGTGATCGGGTATCACTAAATTAACTACTGATGTAACACGTCTGAATTATTGAACAGGTTATGCAATAAATATATATAACATTCAATCATATTTAAAGCATCGATGATAAACAATTTATTTCATAAATAAGTCTCGGAAATTCAGTTTTACATTATACAAAGTAAAAAAGCATACTTTTCAAAGATAATCCCCAACAATCTCCCACTTATACTCAAAAGTCCGCTTTTAAGTATACTACAACCGTCTCGAGTAGTCCGTGACATCTAATGTCACCTACACGAACCTAATAATTTCTCCCACTTATACTCAAAGCAGTTAAGTAATGGTCTTGACACCCATTCCACTCACATGTCTCTCGAATGTATTCAGAGGCGGGGCAGCTGTGAATGGATGCGCTAGTTTGTCCTCGGGGCGTTATCTTTGCCACATCTATATCTCCTCTCTTAACGATTTCTCGTATAAGATGTCTTTCCTTTAATGTGTTTGTTTTTTTTCGTGGACTCTTGGTTCTCTTGAATTTATAATTGCCCCTAGCAGATATTGCTTGAACAAATTGAACACCATTCAAGTCCACTAAGAAGATCTAGAGCCAATCGGTTCTTTCCATTGCTTCACAAGCGACTACTTACCCGAGTCCCATGGTTGAGTCGGTGATGCATTTAAGCTTCACACTTTCGTCCATTTGATGGCTACACTTCCCAAATGGAAACACACTAACCGAGGCAGATAATTTCGGAATCTAAACTTGATTGGAAATCCGAGTCCATGTGGCCGATGGGGATTGGAGTATCGATGATAAATCAACATTCTATCCCGAGTTCTTTTTTTAAAACTTCATAATGTTTTTAATCTGTCGTCCAATTCCGCTTTCCACTGAGTTACTCGATATCTTGCTACCATGCCTACTGCAAAGCATATATCCGGTCTCGTACACGCCGATGCATACATAAGGTTTCCGAGCGGTACCAAGCACAAGAATACCTTTCATGTCATCTATCTCCTTTTAAATCTTAGGGAACATTTTCTTGGATAGATGGATCCTAAGTCCGAAAATGCGAATCCTTTCTTGGAATCTTGCATCTTTGAATTGTTTCAAAACCGGTTAATCTATGTATGAAACTTGCGATAACCCGACCATCCTTTTCTTGTGATCTTGATCCCAAGGATGTGTCCGGGTTTTCCCTAAGTCTTTCATATCAAACTGTTTTTGAAAACCATGCCCTTACGTCGATCACACCTTCACATCGTTCCCGATGATCACAATGTGATCTACGTGCGATCTAAGAATACCAATGCGATTCGAACCGTTTTTATACACACAACTTTCAAACTCGTTTTGATCAAAACCCATAAGACTTTTTAATATGATCAAAACTTTGGTTCCAAGTTCGGATGCTGTTTGAGTCCGTAAATGGACCTCTTGAGCTTTTACAAACCGGGTGTTCTTGGCCCATTTCAATGAAAACTAGGGGTTGTTGCATATGGATCTCTTTATCAAGACTTCCGTTAAGGAAAGGCGTCTTGATATCCATTTGCCGATTCAAAAGTCGAAAATCTTGTGAAATCGATAAGAGAATACGGATGGACTTAAGCATGGCTATGGGCGAAAAAAGTTTCCACATAATCGATCCCTTTCTTTTCGAGTATAATCTTTTCGCCATTAGTCTTGCTTTAAAAGGTTTCAACCTTCCCGTCCGATCCTCTTTTTCCTCTTATATACCCACTTTCATCCAATGGGTTTGACCCCATTAAGTGGTTCGACTAAGCTCCCCACACTCTATTATGAAACATAGAACCCATATAAATCTTTCATTCTTTGTTTGCCAGAATCGCATCCTTATCTTGGAGTGCCTCGTCGTATGTCCATGGAGTGCGATTCCTGAATCAAGTCAGGGACTCTCTATTCCCATGAATCTCTCGGGCTATCTAACAACCCTCCCACTATAACGAGGCTCCGGTTGTGAAAACATATCGTTTGGTATATCATCTAAAATACGATCGTACCGAGGTTTGCCCTCTAAGCTCATTTAAGGTAATCTCACTGGTTTTCTTTGGTTCTACGGTTTTCTTCCAAAATCTAAAGTGGGTGCGGATGTCCACCTTTTGATCTTGAACTATAGAACATTCACCCTTTTGTTCCCTCGGGGGTATCCTACAAAAGACCTTAATTACGATCGAGGATCCATTTTTACGGTTTCCTTGTCCAACACGTGGGCGGACACCCCAAAGTTCTCATGTGTCTCATACTAGACTTGCGCCCGGTCCCAATTCTTTGGGGTTTTTGGGCCCGATTTGGATAACACCAAGTTCGATAATGTAAGTCGGCTTTGTTTTCAAAGGCATGACCCCCAGCGACTCGTGAAGATCCGTATAACTCATCATTGATCTAACTATTTCCAAAAGAATTATGTTGCTTTGCTCTCTGCTAAAACCCCGTTTTGTTGAGGGTTCGGTCTGATGATGGTGGGATACAATCCTTCATCGGATAAGTAGTTCAAAAACTCATTCTTTGTATTATTCGCCTCCACGATCGGATCGTAGAGACTTGATCGTTTTCCTTATGATTCTCTGTTTGAGCCTTAAATTCTTTAGAATTTCTCAAAGGTCTCGATTCATGCTTCATAAGGAAAATGTACCTTTAGTAATCATCAATAAAATTACTCATAACCTCCTCTAGCTTTGGTTGACATTGAACTACGTACATCTATGTGAGCGATCTCTAACACTTCTTTAGCCCCATTCCCCTTGGCTCCAAATGCCATCTTGGTCATATTACCCTCAAACATGATTCCGCAGGTTGGATCCGATTCAATCTTGGAGACGCTCCAGTGAACCATCTTTCACCAACCTTTGGATCCTCTTTGGATTTATATGACCTAATCTTAGATGCCAAAGAAGTGTCTCATTCACGTCTGATGAACGTTTTCTTTTCTCGAAAAAAAGCAGTGATGTGTTATAGGATACGTTTAAGTGAGTGGTGTGCCGCGATTAATTGTATAGAGATTTTCCATCAAAGTCCCTTAACAGATACACTCATCATTTCAAAAATGATGTCATTCTTATTAGAAGAAACTTAGTGTCCTTTAATCGAATTTTAGAAAACGAAAAGTGAATTCTTTTCTAAAACGGGAACATAAAGATAATCTCAAAAAAACTTTATCTTCAAAAGATAGGCGCACTTCTCCCACTGCTTTAACTGCTACTCATGTAGCATTGCAATGTCTGCTACTTGCGTAGTATTGCAATAATCGTTACTACCATAGCATTGCAATATCTGCCACTTACGTAGCATTGCAATGTCTTCTACTTTTAAATAACGTTGCCCAGTGTGATGAGGATCTCACTCCCACTAAGTTGCCGGATCATTTAGAACCCGTGAAGCCAACATGATTAGTGGATCTCGTATCAACCACCCACGAATGAGAAGTATACGCCTCTAAACAAGTTTCAACAACTAGTGTGTGAGAATTACCTTTCTTTCCGTCCCTTTTGGGGTTAGAACAGGCAAGACCTCCATTGTCCTCTCTCACCGCAGCTTAAGCACTTCCTCTTTGGATTTTCCTTGACATAACAAGCATTCCTCATCTTACCATTGCCCTTGGCAACAGTTGAGTTTTATTGCTTATGGCCTTTGGTCCTCTTCTTTATCTTGCCTACCCTTGGCCTAGAAAAATGAAGACGGACCACTTGCAAAATCAAATCTTGAGTTTGGTGCCTTATCATCATTTTCTGCCGGAGTCCAAAAGTTTGCAACAAATTAGCTAGCGAGGCCAAAATGCTCAAAAACCTTTCTGGGCAGAGAATGAAGTACCAAATTCATCTGAGTCTCCAGATCATAATCTGCACTCAGAATCTCAAGTTTGTTCAGATGAGCCATCTATTTTGAGGACGTAATCCCTTACGGGTTTTTCCTCCACCATTTTCAGCGACGACATCTCTCGCAAGGTGATCTGACGAGTCCCGCATGTTTTGACTCGTCAGTTGGCTCACCTGATTTTTGTGTGTCAAAATCCACTTGTGCTTTTGTGCAGTTAGGACAATTATAATTTTCCAATCAATATAGTTTCCATACATATTGTATTGACTTTAAGTATAATAACAGTGGATTAAAAGGTAACGACATGATGAACTGAAATAAACAATAATATGCATAAGCACAAATATATCACAAGGTTTGATCACATGCCATCATATTTAAAATCTCAAAAAAATATGAACATGGATCAGCCAACATCTCAAAACAGTTTAAATAAGCCACGTGGGGTGGGTCATTATTTAAACACATTCAAAGCGAGTTACAAACAAAAACGATTACAAACCTTTAATATCCAGTTAATAGTTGGCTCCCACTTGACCAATATAAAATTGACGGGGACTTGGGAAGTATATGCATATCAATTTTATACCTAAAGTAATAACCATGATTAAATCTGAGGATTACTATTTAAAACTTTGATCGAGCCTCGTGGGGAGGTCATCGTCGCCACTAAGTAATAACCCACAATCATCCGTTCGAATTCATTCATGTGAAACTTATCTTTTGACCAAATCGGTAGAGGAATTTCTCAAAAAGAATTCACAAATAAATAAATCATGGAGGTCAAAATTAATTCAATTTTATTATCCTAATAAAATTGTCAATTAATTATTTAAAACATACTTAGTAATTTTGAAGTTGAGATTTTTCAATTTGGAAATCCTCATGCAAACACATTTAAACAAATTAAATAAAGCATAAGATAGCACAAATAAATCAAGCAAAAAGAAAAAATAAACATATTGGGCACAAATTATCCAATTGTCATGGTTTGATTTTTCTTGGCGATCTTGAAAAAAACCGTCTCGAATTTCTCCCCCTCGTTCGTCTCGAAAAAAATGCTCGTCTCGAACCGCCCACGCCGCTTCAATCGGGATGCTGCGCCCGCATCCGGACCTTTTAGGGAACCCACTTTAAGCCTCGGACGCTTTCTCAAGCCCCTCGGCCACTTGGCGACCCGGGCCAGCCTCGGCATTGTCAGCGGGGACTCGGCGAGAAGGCGATCTGGCCCAAGCGTCCGCGCATACAAGATCGCGCGCTGCCCACTCCGCCTCACCAGCGACCTCGGCCTCGCTCCGCTGGCGTCGCCCGACTGAGCACGCGCTCGCCCACGCAACTGCTGATCGCCTGCCTTTCAGCCCACCCGGCCTGCCACACCTAACGCCCGTGCGTGCCGTACCGCCACCCAGCCCTTACGCCTCGTTCTTACGATTTCGTCCTTTAATTCTTCATCTCTTCGTTCCAGATCCGGTTACTGATTTATTTACAAAAATAAATAAACTAGATCTAGACTAGTCTATTACATTGATCAAATCAAACAAATCCTAGTCTACTCGTGGATTTTCTCACGAGGCAAAAACAAATCCGAACGAATCGAATTAAAAAACCACGGTTTATATGCATGCAAAATAAAACATTAAAATCCATGACAATTGGATACCGCAAAATGTATCTAACAGTCTACTATCAAATTTCAAATTTAATGTTCACGAATTAAATTACAATTTAAAAATTGAGTCAAAAATAGGGCTCGATACGGTTGTTGGGGAATGATTACACAGATCTATTCGGGGTGAATATTTAAATACAAAATTTAATTCATTAATTATTACTAGCATGAATTAATCCTATATTAATTCAAATAATAATTACAACAACATATCATGCATATAAAAAGCCACGTAAAAACCTCGGCGTGCGGAATCTACGTGTTTACGTGAGCGTACCTCTCTCCTGGATGGCGGTGGCTTTGGTCGGACGGACTAACCAAAAGGACTTCCCAAGTATTCCCTTAGCCCTTGCTTTCGACAATCCGGTGGAAGGATACTTTCATGAACAATTAACAAAAAGGAAAAAATAAACTTTGTTGCACCACGAGCATGTGGATTTCTTTAATATTTCGGCCACATGGAATTGTACTTGGGAATGAACTAATCATCCCCTATTTATAGGAGAGGAGGGCACGAAATTTATGTGAATTTTCAATGTGGGAAAAGACTTTTCTTGGTCACCAAGAAATCTTGAATATATCCCATATATTCTTTTTCTCATAATTAAAATATTCCACAAAAATCACACCTCCTCAAATAAAGGTAATTTTCGAAAATATTAGCACAAGAAACCAAGATTTGGATCTTCTTGAATTTATGAGATATTCTTGTATTTCAAGAAATACATATCTTCCATAATATCTTTTCAAGAAAATCAAGAAAATCTTTCTTGCCCATAATATTTCAAAAATTTCGAAAATTCTCAATGAATAACCAAGTGGGAGATTTCTTGAATTTAATGAGATAATCTTGTATTCCAAGAATACATATCTACATTCCATAACAAAATTCAAAGAAAATCTTTCTCCCTCTTTTATCCATAATTTTCGAAAATAATGAGGAAATATAAGCAACAATATTTATTTTATTTTAATCACATTTTCAGTTATTGGACTATATGTTGGGCTACTCAGGGGGCCTTTAGGAGAATTAAGATTGGACCTTCTAATGGATCTTGAATATCTAATATTGAGCCACAATATAATTCAAGCCCATAAATATTAATTAATCCCACTACATAATTAATATTGCACTATCCATCTTAACCCATATTACAGTCAATATGGCTCCCGGTCATTATTTCCCGTGTTTAAGATTATCTAGCCCATTAATTAATTCAAGCCACTGAAATAGCTTTTCATTAATTAATATCTTTTGTCCTTGGTTAGAAATCGGTTCAACATTATTATCCATACCTAAAACAAATTCCACTTGCAAGATTTAGTATGATAAAGCTTATGAACCTCCCAAGGGGGCAAATCAAACAAAGCGTGCTTGCACCGCGATTCTTCGTATTAAATCTTAGCAATCACATGTGACCAATAATATTGCCCAAGATAAAGTACGTATTGAATCTCTCTCTGATTCGCTACCCATGATAAGTCAAAGCAATAGTTACCGATCCCACGTGATCCTATTTAAGGGACGAAGGTTAAGAAACAACGAACCACTTTGAGGTCTAATTCTTCCTTGTTCGATTCAAGAATTTATCCTCACTCAGAGGTCCTATTCAAAGATCGATCATGCACTAGTGTAATCTCTTGGTCAAGACAAACCAATCCCAGCCTTTACACCTCAACCTTTCGCGATGGTTGTTCATTTCCATCTAGGTAAATGAATGGGCGTACTTATAGTTACAAGGACTGTTAATTTAATCTTACGTGATCGGGTATCACTAAATTAACTTCTGATGTAACACGTGTTTAATTATTGAGCAGTTATGCAATAAATATATATAACATTCAATCATATTTAAAGCATCGATGATAAACAATTTATTTCAAGAAATAAGTCTGAAATTAGGTTTGATTATACAAAGTAAAAAGCATACTTTTCAGTATAATCCCCAACAGCTCCTAGACTAGAGAATGACCTGGTGAATGAAACAGCCATATCTCAAGAAATTGCTCAATTTGCCATCCAATTAGGATTGACAGGAAACAACCCAAATATCATCAAAGAGAGAGATGCATTGAAGAAGAGATATTATGGGATGTTCAACCAGGAGGTGCCTGAGGATGAGGTTGAAGAAGATTGAAGAACTGAAGCTGAAGATTGAAGGAAACTGAAGACTAAAGACTGAAGACTCTTTGTACTTCTTTTGTTTTTGTTTCTGATAAGTTCATTGTACTCTGTAACTTCTATTCCTACAATCAATGAAACTTTATCTTTATGCTCAAAGATAATATCTCATTATCTTTTTACATGTCTTTTATATTTTGATATGGCTTATGTTTTGTGATGAAATTGTTGGGAGATTTGCCATTCTTGAATTGTAATAGGAAAAACTGAAACCTGAGTATAGGTTAAGTGTTTTTGTAACAAGATGGTTTTGGCATCATCAAAAAGGGGAAAATTGTTGGGAGATGAATTTAATAAAGAAGATTTTGATTAGATCCCAAAACCCCTGAGTATGACATGTTCAGGATAATCTTGATAGATGAGTTAGGATTCAGATTTAGAGTGTTCAGGATGTTATCTACACCATGTATAGTCAGCAGATCTATCCAGGTTAGATTCTGAAGATTCTGAAGACTCAAGAAAGTTTACAAGTTTCAAAGATGAAATCGAGAAACTGATGTTTCAAAGATGAAATGGAAAACCAAGACTTCAAGATGAGATCGAGAAATTGAAGACTCGGATGAAATCGGCGAAATCAAGACTCAGTATGAGACTAAGAAACTAAAGACTCAAGATGAGATCGAGAAATCAAGACTCAAGATGAAACCGAGAAATCAAGACTTCGATTATAAACTCAAGATATCAATCGGTATATCTCTCAAGACCGAAGACACGAAGACTCGTAAGACATTCAAGACACAAGACATCAAGACTCGAAGACTCAAGACTCAAGACTCGAAGACTCAAAGACTCGTAAGATCAAGATCAAGATAAGACAAAGAAGACACAAGACAGAGTTATCAAGACTCGCAATCATCAATGCTCAAAGATAACTCTAATGTTCTGAGGCACTGAATAATATCTATCGGAAGGATACAAAACTGAGAAAAACGCGAATACACAAAAAAATAGATATTGCCCAACACATTCACATGCAGAAAAAAGGAACTAAAACTAAGTGTTGTTAAGGTTATATTACTAAGAGATATTGACCAAAAAGAGCCGTTATGTTTGTCTACATTTACTGAAGACAAGAGCGAATCAGAAGAAGATAGCACTGTACTTTACTAACACTGAAAACGACAGGTCACTGAAGCATGTCAGTACTACTATAATCCAGACTACAAAAAGTGGTGACTGGCTGCATGAAAGCATATTGCCTAAAACATGCAAGGGATTATTCAAACCCTAAAATAGCCTTTCATCAAACACCATAAGAGGAAACTTATGAAGCTATCTCTTCCAACGGATAGTTTTTCAAGACTGACCTTGGTGACTGCCTATAAATACTTGTGACCCTCTACATTGAAGGTTACGGGAAATTTGTAAACAACTCAAGAGCTCAAACTTATTATTGCAAGTTGAAGCACTCGAAAACCCAAGAATTTCCCAAGTGCTTTACATTGAAGAGAGCTCATTCACTAAGCCTAGTTTGATAAGATATATCCAAAGCTTAGTAGAGATATTCTAGCCTTTGCATTGTACTTATTGTAAAGGATATCTCATCCTAGTTGGAAACCACCGAGAAACCCCAAACCCTTTGTAAGGTAGTTTGAGTGTGATTGTTGGTGAGTTGGAGTTGTAAGAAGTTAGTAAACTACATTGAGGTAGTCAGAAAACTCTAGAGAAGAAGTGAGTAAACTATCTTGGATAGTCAGAAAGCTTGTGTGTGTTTTGAGTAAGTAAACTACATTGAGGTAGTCAGAAAGCTCAAAATAGAAAGGTTAGTAAACTACATTGAGGTAGTCAGAAAGCTCAAAATAGAAATGTTAGTAAACTACATTGAGGTAGTCAGAAAACCTTAGGAAGTGGTTAAGGAATTTCTCTGAAGGTCAGAGAGAGTGGACGTAGGAGCTTGAGTCTCTGAACCACTATAACTTGCTGTGTTATTTTGCTTTCTGTACTGCATTGATTATCTGTTGTATATCTTTAACTAAAAGCACATTTTCACTGATATTCAGTTGGAATCAATCCACTGAACTTGCATCTAACTGATCACAGCCTTAATCACTGTTTCATTAAAAGGAAGGTTTTCAGCAAAGCTTAAAACGAGTATAAACTTAGGGCCAACCATTCCGCACATCTGAGTAGCTATCCAAGCAGCTCAGGATCTCTGAAAAACTCAAGATCAGTTGGGATTATCTGAGGCTTCTGAAAGTAGCTCAGGATCATTGTCTCAGGTAGACTTTGGCTCAGGCGATCTGTGCTTCTCAGGGCCAAATCATCAGGACAACCTGACCCATCTGACCTCAGTAAAAGAAAAGTTTTAAAAGTCACTGAACACGTGTATTCCCCCCATACACGTGTGAGACTCGTTAGCACCGGGACCAACAGTTGTTATAGGTGGTCTTAAAAAACCGTGAAGGACTTGAAGAAAAGTCTATCTCACTTCATTGGTCCAGCCTCAATAGATAAGTGGTTTTCACTACCTGACTATGGATACTTGGTTGCAACCTATTATAATGTTTCGTAATGTCATTCAGTGACACTGCCGGATTTTTATGTCCTCCCGTTGCCTTGGAAGACTATCAACCACCTCCGACCGCGGCAGTGGTGTTAGGGAACGTGAATAACAATTCACATTGGATATTGGTAAGAAAAACCAATTATTGTTTTATTATATTTTTTATAATATATTTTAACACTTTAATTATAACTAAATTTTTTTACCTTTAATTTCAGTTGCAAATGACATCTGAGGATCATCCAGTACGGCCAATCTCTCCATTCTAGCTCAACTACCGTCATCCAAGTGCATATGGTTTAGAATTTCAATTTACAAGTAGAATAGACCTATACAATTTATTATTCAATTGGGATGCACCGCGACGTAAAGCTAACTATGACGCACAAAAACATTATAGAGATTGAATTTTTTGTATGTATGGGTCAAGAGTAATGACATTTTGTGTAATATTATGAATATTGTGAATTATTACTCTCAAAGTTATTAAAATATTACATATGTTGAGTTTGATATTTTTCAATATTACCTCTTCAAAAATAAATAATAAAAAATATTTTTCAATATTACAATGGATCGTGGAGAGTGCATTATATTTGATATGTGCATCTATTATGCCTCGATTTGAAAATTTCTAAAACCATATGTAACATAATACACACTCAAAAAATTATAAAGCAAAAAAAATAAAAAACGTATTGGGAAAAAAAATTATAAAAAAATACTCAGGAAAAGAAAAGTTTTAAAAATCACTGAACACGTGTATTCCCCCCCCCATACACGTGTGAGACTCGTTAGCACCGGGACCAACAGTTGTTATAGGTGGTCTTACAACCATGAAGGACTTGAAGAAAAGTCTATCTCACTTCATTGGTCCAGCCTCAATAGATAAGTGGTTTTCACTACCTGACTATGGATACTTGGTTGCAACCTATTATAATGTTTCGTAATGTCATTCGGTGACACTGCCGGATTTTTATGTCCTCCCGTTGCCTTGGAAGACTATCAACCACCTCCGACCGCGGCAGTGGTGTTAGGGAACGTGAATAACAATTCACATTGGATATTGGTAAGAAAAACCAATTATTGTTTTATTATATTTTTTATAATATATTTTAACACTTTAATTATAACTAAATTTTTTGACCTTTAATTTCAGTTGCAAATGACATCTGAGGATCATCCAGTACGGCCAATCTCTCCATTCTAGCTCAACTACCGTCATCTAAGTGCATATGGTTTAGAATTTTAATTTACAAGTAGAATAGACCTATACAATTTATTATTCAATTGGGATGCACCGCGACGTAAAGCTAACTATGACGCACAAAAATATTATAGAGATTGAATTTTTTGTATGTATGGGTCAAGAGTAATGACATTTTGTGTAATATTATGAATATTGTGAATTATTACTCTCAAAGTTATTAAAATATTACATATGATGAGTTTGATATTTTTCAATATTACCTCTTCAAAAATAAATAATAAAAAATATTTTTCAATATTACAATGGATCGTGGAGAGTGCATTATATTTGATATGTGCATCTATTATGCCCCGATTTGAAAATTTCTAAAACCATATGTAACATAATACACACTCAAAAAATTATAAAGCAAAAAAAAAAAAAAACGTATTGGGAAAAAAAATTATAAAAAAAATACTCAGGAAAAAAAATAAATATATATATAATCAAGTCTGTTCCTCCCTCCCATATACTTTAAGCTGACTTGTTTCGGGGCCTAAAAAAGTGATACCTTTTAAAATATAAAATATTACATTTTAAAGATTTTGTGAAGACAAATCTATAAAATTAAATATTGTTTTAAATGTTATATTTTTTATATTAAAAGATATTACTTTGTGTGTAAAAAATATTACTTTGAGAAAGAGAGTGCATACTTGATTCACAAACACCCCTGATAATTTTAATTACAGGCAATCAACGTATAATAAGAAATCATAATGCATTAAATAAAGAATTCCTAGCCAAAGGTAACTTTCTCAGATTTTCAGCAATTAATTAAGTGTTAATTCTAAATAAATACATGACATTTAAGTCAGACATCATTTTAATCACGATCTTTAGGATTATAGTGTAAACGTTTAATTTTTAATGTTGTTGCAAATCGATACATGTATTTTTCCTCCGGCCGGTGACAGATGACGTGACTCATCTGACTAGCCATGTAGGATTATATGGTTTAATTTTTTTTCGCTGCATTATTGTGACAGAAAACATAATAATATTGTAGCAAAAAAATAAAAATTAAACCGTTGTTGTAACCTAGATTTTACGTCTAGGGCAACACACAAATATTGAATGGGATCGAACAAGTAACGAATAACAAATATAAACTACGCTCAAATTTGGTTACTGTTGGGAAATTTAGAGTTTTGATGAAAGTTCTAAAACACATGTAATAGGACCCGGTCGGACTGTTAGGTTCGATGTTTTTATTACCGGTTATAGGATACCAGTTGATAATTACTGTATAGAACAACTGATGTAATAGATAGGTCACATATTGAGGGGGAACCTCAATATGTATAGGTTAGATCTGAAGATATGAAGAAACCGATATCCGGTCCCATGACAAAGATCGGATCGATCACGATCAAGTCGATATCACGGTGAAGTCGTGAAGTTCAATCTCGAAGACTTAAAGATCGGATGACTTCCGGAAGATCGGACGGAAGACCTACATCGGTAAGTCCGCTAGTTGAAGCTATGACAATTTTTTGTTCTATCGAATAGATCGATCCGGTCATTTCGCGGTGGCCCGTTTCACCAAATCATACGTCTACGATCCCGAACAAGAAGAATGTCAACCTTAGTTGGAAGAACAACGAAAAGTGCCTCTGTTAACCAATAAGAACGAGACACGTATGATCGAGCCGACAATTACGGATTTGGTGCCTTTCTTTATAAAAGACAATATTCACGCTTTTCGGCCATTTCCCAAGACGCCACATCAATCCCGCAAGTATACCAAATATAGCCCTTCAAATTGCTTCCAACGGCTCTTTGATTTCGAGGTCTATAAATATGGGATCACACTTGAGTGAAGACACGTAAAACACCAAACAATCAAGAAGCTCAAGCTATAATCAGATTTCCGCACGAAGAACACGAACTTGAAGATCATTTTCTTAGTGTTCATCCCATAAGTTCTTAGCACAGAAATCTTTTCATCTAGCTGATAGACAACTTATAAACTAGAAAAGATTTCAAAGTTGGAACCAAAACAATCTTACCCAAACCCAAAGTTAGGTTAAGTTGTTTAGCAAGATTCGAACTAGGGTTTCTAGTTACGATTTACAGGATCGGTTGAGTGAGAACTCCTTAAATATCTTTGGTGTCTTGTGTTGGACTAACACAAAAATCTAAGTCCAGTTGGTTTAGTTGGTGCCCCTTGTGATAGGGAAGAGTGGACGTAGGATTGGTTTGTCCGAACCACTATAAATCTTGTGTGCTTTTACCTGCTTTGATTAACTGCTTTACACATCGCACTTCACTTAATTAAAGCCGCATACATATTCTAAGTTAAGATCATTCATGTTCTATCCAAGCTTGACACTTTAGTCAATGGTTGAAAGATCTTTGGAATGATTTATTAAAACCCGGTTTTTCTAAAACTTAGCTTCCATAAAATCGTTAAAGCCGATAGATCCGAACTAATAAACGATTAGTAAGTTAGATATCGATCCAAACCTGATTCACTTTCACTCGATCAAAGCTAATCGCCATCACACGACCGCACAAAAGTTTTTTAAGTCTATTCACCCCCTCTAGACTTACGCCCTCACAAAAACGTTCGGGACCCATGATTACCGATTAAGTCTTTTGAATAAGACTATTTTCTGCCTAGAACTCTAAGATTTCGTCCTTTTACAATGAATGATACATGATGTATTTATAGACAAGAAACTAGGTTACAGATCTTCGTGGACTTCTTTTTTCGGCGGGCTTGCGAAATTTCCGACCTCAAGACTAGGGTTTCCTTAGTCAACCCATGATTCCATGCTGAATACACTTGCCTTGCTTATGCCCCCGCGATATATCACGCCACTAACTATCCATATCTTTACCATGTTTATATCTTCACCGATTTCTATTAGAAGTCGCCTCCAACTTGTGGTTTCTTCGAAGTCGCACCATGACCTTCCTATACTCCCAAGTCGCTCCGCGACCTCCTCATTCAAATGAAGTTGCCCTGTGACCTCCGATCCCAAACCGAGGTCGCTTTTCCCGAGAGAGAGTTCACCACCGTTGGATTATTTAATCGTCTAATGAGGCCCAGCGTTCATCCCTTGCACGGACACGGACGGATCCTGATGCCGACAGAGTGTCCTCGATTAAGTTCTTGATTGTTAAGGTCCCTTCTTGATTCCGTTCGCGGATCTGACGTCAATCGACCCGCATGCGACCTTAACCTCCTTTCTTTGGGTTCAAATTCCGCCTTTCATTAGGACCCCCGTTCCCTTATACAAGGGCTAGGGCTTTCAGACTTGGTCCATTTCGCTCTCGCTTTTCACAAGCAGTTTAAATTCTCCTCCGGACCTGACTTCAACCTCTCTCGAAACTTCGACAACATTCGTAATCTTCTCATTCCAACTCTTTCAATGGCTTTCCCCCGGCGCCCGATTTCCACGGCCTCTTCATCCTTGAGGAAGACAATATCGCGATAGCATACCTCCTCGCACTCTCGATCCGATGGCGCCCACGATCCCCATCCGGTATCCGGGCATTGTCCCCGAGATGTTGAGGCATTGATGGCGATTCTTAAGAGGCTGGAGATATCACTCATCTCTCTCCCGGATATTGGTACATTTCTCCCCCGTCGGAGCGGGAATAACATGCCGCCTCACCTCAGCTCCGTCAAAGGATTACGGGGCCTCTGGCGGCTTTTCGACTATCACTCTTACTGCCGGTCCCCATAAAGCGACACGAACGTGCATATAGAAGGTCGGGTCGTTTCTGATATATGGCCTCCCGACACGCCAAGCTGGTCGGTTCTATCCGAAACGAACACACGTCTCTCCCTCGCCGTTTGTATAAAGTGCCTCGGGACGTGCATTTCTATTGGGCGACCTCCGATGAGAGTGCCGACCAGCCACCTCCCGGGATGATCGTGGTAAATGAGCACTCAATGGAGGCGGGCATTCGCTTTCCCCTTCACCCGGCGATCTCCCACCTATTGGCGGCTTAGAATCAAAGCCTCAAAAGAGCGGTTGGAGCTCATAATCTCTTCAATGATCGCTCGGGTTGGCGAAAATCTTGACTCGGTTGAGATAAACTACGTGATGTCACCAATCATTCAAGTCGGTGGCTATATTGCCGTACGACTTTGCAAGGCCGGGAGCTCGTGAGTGGGATCCCGAACAAGGTCGTCGATTGGCACCGGAAGTGGTGGTTTTTTGGGGGCGCTTGGGAATCGGCGGACCCTTCGAGTACATTGCCCATTCGGGTTCCCATGGATTACGCGCGTCGAGTCGAACACGGTATACCTTTCTTTCTGTACTTTCAAGGTCGTACTGATCTAATTCTCTTTTTTTTTTTCGAGGCCTCGGTAACGATCACGACTTGGGATTTCCAAGAGGTTTTTAAGATCGTCCGTGATACTGCCCCGAGTCTCCGTGACGTCAACGCCCTAAACTCTGAGCTCGATCGACTAAAGGCCGGGCTTTATACCTACCCTCGCCACTTGAACATCCCTTGTGAGTACCTATTTTTATGTCTTCGACCTTCCTTTATATGTTCTTCTTGTGTGGCTGATTTTTTGTGCATGCAGATCTGGATATTCATGTCTACCGCCGCCAACCCTCCGCAGTGATCCTGGCCTCCAGGAAGAAGTCGGTGCTGAGCCAAATGAAGCACGTGGTCGCCACGATGTCCTCTCCTCAAGCTCAACTCCTTCCCCTCCAATCGACAAGGCAAGAGGAAGTCGAAGGAGCCGGCTTCTGAGCCCGCTCGGAAGAGGGCGACGGACTGAGGCCGAAGGAGGCCGAGGTCACAACCCCCCCAGCTCCTCGAGGAGATCGTCTCCGGAGGAGATTCTGCTTAAGGACGGATCCCGTTAGCTGACGCCGACCGTGTCAATGAGTAAGTTCTTGATTGTGTGAATCCCCTTCTATTCTTCCCCTGCTTAATCGACTTCCAGATCTCTTTTGCAGCCCGGAGCTCATCCCGTACAAGTTCGGCCCCGAGGCAAAACTTTCCTCCCCAGGGACCGACCGAGGTCCCTTTGGAGAGGTCGCGAGGGGACGCCGGGTGAGGCCGACATGGGTGTCAGTCGCTGCGAGGAAAGTGGCCTTTTGACTCGGCGCTTTGTTGTACCTTTTTTTGTTTATCGACTATTAGCCTTCCCCGGTGCTTTATTCTCTACACGGGGTGAGCCCCCTTCTATTAATAAAATGGCCTTTTGGCCCGAAGTCTTTTGATTACGTCCGACTACCCTTACGCCCCCACCGTCCTTCTGGAGATTAAGGATTTGGAAGACATGGGTGTCGATCTTTCCTTTTTACCAATCCAAGTCGGATCGTGCTACGATCCTGACCGAGGTCGTCCAATTAAGCGTCGAAATTCCCTTTGTTGGAGGTCGAGGGGGACTGAGTGAGGGGTAGGCATTCCTGGCCTTTTGACTTGTTGGTTGTACTCCTTTTTTTGTTTAGATGTTTTTATCGCGAATTTTTTCCCTTTCTCATTCCTTTTGATGTGTTGACTTGATTTCCTTATGCGACTTGATTTTTTCTTTGTCCTTGTCATCTTATTGTTAGGGCGACTTTATGCTTAGACTTTTACTTTTGGTCGTCTTACGAAGTCGGGGGAGGTCGCCCCTCAGGGGGGGTCGATCCTTCCCTCGGTATGTCAAAAGTCGTACCTCGGGTAATTTATGTTTCTTTACATAATCCCTTTGGGTTTTACACAGGAATTTTGAAAGGAAGAATAAAAAACATTATTATTGATAAATAATTGATTACAAGGGTGTAAACTTATTGATAATATTTCCTCAAATGTGTTGCGTTCCACGGGTACTGAGCCTTGGTGCCATCTGGTCGTTCGAGCTCGTAAGCTCCATTAGGCAGGATTTTTGAGATCTTGAATGGGCCCTCCCAGTTTGGACCGAGGGCTCCTTTCGATTCGCCGAGTACCTTCTTAAGCACCAAGTCTCCCTCCTTGAAGCGTCGGAGTCGTACTTTGGAGTTATAGTACTTTTTCGGGGTTTTTTTTATTAAAATAGGGTAGTTTTGAATAGTTGTTACAAAAATAAGGTGAGTTTTTAAAAGTTTACATTTTTAGGTGATGTTGCTCTTTGTGAGGGCAACATGTCATTGTATGTATATGTATATATAACCTGTTGCTCTCTATGAGCGCAACTAATTTATGTATAACCTGTTGCTTTTTGTGAGAGCAACTAGTACCTATTACCTGCAACATATTAAATATAATATAACTTGTTGCTTTCTGTGAGAGCAACTAGTGCCACGTCAATAATAAAATTATGTATATATGTTATGATACAATTTTTTTGAAGATAAAAATAATTAGCCGATAAAAGATACACACAATTTTAAAATCAGTATTAAAACTAATTAACGAGTTCACAGAATATGTGAAACACGTGCAATTATAAAATTTAAATTTAAAGTAAACGTTCAATTAAAGTATTGTATAGTGTACATCAATCAAAATGGAAAATATTTATGACCATGTGTGCCACAAAACGGCGGATGTGTAATTCGGGAACTACGACGAAGAGGTTCATCAGGTTGTACTCGTTCATCTTGATTTCGATGTTCTTGTGTTGGGTCGCTTGACATGCTAGTGCCCAAAAATGGAATAGGCGATGAATTGTAAGTTGGGCGCTCATATCCTTGATAGTTAAATTCATTCAAAGGGCAATTTGATTGCAACAACGAAGTGAATGATTGAGGTACATGATGACTTTCATGGTATGTAGGAGGTTCCATTGATGTAAAAGCACCTAAAACATATTTAGTGAATTTAAATTAGTAATTGAAAAATAAAATATGTATATCTAATTGTATAATTTGGTAAATTACATACCTCTTTCACCATAAGGTGTGTAAAAAGAAGGGTCAAACTGAGGCACATAATAATCTTGAGGTGGCCTCCTTGATGTGGAAGCATCTGTCACATGTTACGATAATATGCAATAAATAATAAACAAAAGTTTAACCTCATTAAATTTATTAACGTAATTTTGTAAATCACATACCATTTTGTACATGAGGTGTGCCTGACAAAGTTGCAAGCATCTCATGCGGGGTAAAAGGAGACTCATGATGCGCTGTCGATGAATGCCTTCTTTGACTTCTAACTGTTGATGTCTCATCTCTCGAAGTACTTTTTCGTCTCCTCTGTCTTGTACTCCTCTCTTCTTCTCTGTTTTGTGGAGTTGGTTGATCTACAAGATATGAAGGAGTTTCTAGTATAGGGTCCACTTCCTGAATAAATTGCTCTGTAGTATTTAGCAGATCCACCATCGATTCTCTATTATCAATTGTAGCCGTCCTTCTGCTGATTTTAAGATGCGAGAACCAACGGACCTGCCAGAGAAAAAATTAGTGGACTGTTATACACATTTCTTAGTCATATTATCATGAAAACACAACATGAGATTTAAATGTATTATTTACCAAATTTTCACGTGTAGATGTTTTCGGTGGTTGAAAACCCCGATTCTCTGCATTGTACTCATTAGGTGAAATCAAACGTCGTGTAATGTTATAATACCACTGCATATAGTCATCGGTCACTGTCTTATCTCCAATGATTTCCACTGTAGGACCGTACAGATATCTATTGTCCCAATATGTAATCCAGTGGGCATGTTTTAAAGTCCAATCAACGTCGTCTTGCCCTTTGCGCTCTATGTCGTGCAACGAATAATGAGTAGATGCTATTGGATATGGAATGTTTTGAATCTTTCCGAATTGCCTCAACACTCGATTGGGATGATGAATCTCCACTATTTCAAAATTGATTAATGGACATTCTGACATCCATCTTGGGGTCAAACAACGATTTCCAAGGCTCGCTATGTTGGGCATGTCCATATCGTAAGGTTGCCAAATAAACTGCAATGAAAAAGAATTGTATATAACCCAAAACAATATGTCTTTTTCGGAAATATTATAATAATTACTTACTTGTCGCTCCGATAAACGATCAAATATGTCTCGATATATACGAAGAGTGTTTCTTGCACTTCTAGTATGGTCATGGTAATGAATCCACCTATATTTTAAATACATTCAATATTAATAATTGGACAAATATAAATAAGTTCAAATAAATGTGATTTGTAGAAGAAACACATACCTGATCCCATACGGAGGAAGCCCCAAATCACGATTATCCCCACCCTCTAGTGTCCCTTCTACAAGCATATGACGTACATATTGGGGTTGTATAATCAATATTCTTGACCATGCCCAAATCTGCAATGAAGAAAAATATTTTGATTTAATTGTCAACTTATCAATGAGTATTTTAAAAAGTTGTTAAGAAGTAACAATTACCTGTACCAGGGACAATGCCCCAACGATGGTCTTCTTATCATATTTGGAGGCCATACAGAGTTCACGATATAAAGTCGCTAATACTGCACTTCCCCAACTATATCCTCCAGCCTTATCTACATCCTCTAGAAATTCTAGATAGAGTAACGAGATAGAAGATTGATCGCTGTTGGGCATCATTAAAGCCCCCAACAGTAAGAGTGCACACCCTCGTGCATATTTTTCGACTTCTACTTGTGGTGTATTATCATCAATAGCTGGCCAATGTTGTAAATGTTGACTCAATGTACTCAGGTAGATTGCTTTCTTATTTTTCATCTCCGATAATTGTGGTCGGAACCCTAACAACTGAGTACAATGACTATGCCATTCAGCTTTGTTGCGATTTGGTTCACGACATATAATAGGATCTCCTTCTATCGGTAATCCCCATATAACTGCAACATCCTGCAATGTGATAGTGGTCTCTCCGATAGGAAAATGAAAGGTGTGTGTCTCTGGACGCCATCTCTCCACTAGTGCAGTGATAAGATGGTGATCAAGTCTTAATGGTCCACATCGAGCAGGACCATAAAAGCCCATCACTTTTAATCTTTCCAAAACACGTGGGTGAAGTCTAACGTCGTTGTCGTCTGGGGTTGCCCTAAATGTCCAAAAAAATTTGTTGGGATCCTTGTCTTGTGTCCAGTACGACCTCAGTTTGGACCCTGTTTATATAAATATTGTTCGAACAATGCATCTCTTGTTGGTTCAAAACATAATCATCAATAGGTCCAAATACCATTTTCTCCCTCTCTGCTGCCATCCTGAAAAAATGTGTAAACATGCATATACATGAATATTATGTATAAATAAACTAAAATTAATTAGTAGAAGCTATAGAAATGTGTAAACACTTAAAACACATCAATTAAATGAAATTGTGTAGATCTCATATTTCACATTAGTGTTACAAAATGAAATGCTAACCAACTAGCATCAAATGATGTAGATCTAGTGTTTCATAATAAAGTTAAAAAATAAATTGCTAACTAAACTAACATTACAATATTATTAGACTCCATGACGTGTTGCAGATTCTTGATGCGAAGATCCAGCTCTATCTTGCGCTTGATATTGTTGTCTAGCGCGAGTTTGCGACCAATCCATCTCATTCGGAATCCTGGTTGTCACATCCCAACCACGACGCCTTATTCTACGCTCAGGATTATGCTTCAATTTGAAGTTTGGTTCCTCCCACTCCTCCATATCTGGCAATGGCGCGAAAAAACTTGAAGAGTAAGTCAAAGCATATGCATTTGTACTGTAACAATCAGGGACATACGCTGCTGGATCAACTCTATACTGTCTACACACTTCTAGTGCATGTGAGCAAGGAATACCATTCAATTTCCATTTTCCGCAGTCGCATGTTCGTTCTGATAATGAGACTACACATGTACGATAACGTGTCGATCCCGGGACACGAGTAGATACCTTGGATGTTAGCCTGGAATAGTTGTAGAGGTCTACAACATGCTTTATCCCTGCCCGCTGCTCTGCATCAAATTTGTGTAAAACGTGATCAGGCCACCTCTGATTTTTCTGTTGTAGCTTCAGTGCTTCCTCCTCACGTTTCAAAAATGAATTTTTGGATCGTGTGAATGTTGCACTCATGATGGCAGTGATTGGAAGACGTAGTGCGCCCCTAAGAACACCATTGATCGCTTCAGAGATATTAGTGGTCATAATACCAAAACGGTGACCTCAATCGTGGCAAAATGTCCATTTAGTAGGATCTATTGCTCTTAGGTAATCGTGTGCTCCACGACTCAAACCTTCAATTTCTCTCATTATAAAATTGAAATGTCTAACAGTCAGTGCTTTCCCCGCATTGTAACACAAGTCCTTCACCTTCACATTCTTGAAATGAGTATTCAAATTTGAAGCGACATGTCTTAAACAATAACGGTGGACACCTCTGGGTTCACAAAATGCTGGAATATATGTCATTGCCTTCAGTATACCCTTATGTATGTCCGATATAATGCATATCCCCTCCATATCATGGACAACGTGTGTAGCTAACATGTGAAGAAACCAATACAATGACTCAAAACTTTCCTCATCGACAATGGCATAAGCCACTGAAATGATCTTCTGATTGGCATCTAGGGTGTTAGCAATCAGCAGTTTGTGTTTATACTTAGTGTACAAGTGTGTACCATCTATAGTAAGTATTTAGCGACAATGCCTGAATGCCTCGATGCATGGTCTGAATGCCCAAAAGACATACCCCAACGTGTGAACACCTCTACTACTGGTGTCCTTGTGAAGCCATTCCACAACGGTGCCGGGATTATATTTCTGTAAGGCAATCATGTACTTGGGCAAATATTGGCATGAACTTTCCCAAGTTCCAAACACGTTCTCCCTAGCACGTTTCAATGCTTGCCATGCTTTTTGATATGAAACCGTGTAATTATATTTTTGTAAAGCATGTGTCACAAGATATTTGACATCGTATGCTGGATCGACTTGCACCAAGTTCTCCATGTCATCTGCAAGCATGTTTTTACAGAGATTTTTATGACCTATGGAGTCAGGATCCATAAGACAGGAATGTGACGGCCCCAATTTGCTGATTTCCCAATGATTGTCTTTTTTGCAAAACTTTGCGCGTAACCACCACTGACAATATTGTGATGTTGGACAATAATCAATACCACTGGCAGGGTTCTTCTTGCACAGAATTTTCCAAACTTCTTTGTTGCTCCCGATGACTCTATACTCACGTCTTGCATGTCGCACCGAGTAATCCTTCACCACAGACTTCAACTGTTTTTTATCTCTGAAAATCATCCCTCTCTTTAAAACTCCATGATCGGCATCATATATTAGACTCCCACTTGGAATACCTATTGAATCAATAGGTATATCCTCACAATTAGATGCAAGAAATGGTACTCTCAATAAATTTGGACGAGGTGCCACTCTTGGCATTTGTTGTTCAGCATTATCATCCTCATCAGACAACCCCTCGTCACTAGATCCGTTATCACTAGGCTCAGAGTTCGAAGGAGGGTTAGCCTAAAAATGATCACCAGATAAATCAACTATGCAGGTATTGTTCCTAGGGGCCTCATTTGGAACACGAGAAAGTCCACCTTCGCCATGACTAGACTCTGCAGATTGGTAGTTCTGAGTTTCCCATGCATCCCATGTAATATGGGGCACTTGTGGAACCACATTTGCAATACTAAAAGGTCTAAAATTATCATTATTACCACCGTCACGACCAGACCCCATCGATTGGTTCATCAAGATTTCAGGTTCCACTAATAGCTCAATTGTATTCAAACCGGCGTTTGGATCGAAAAAGAAACGAAGGTCGCAGTTGTTATTAATAGGACACCTAGACGACGCATTCCTATTATTAACTATGGAAGACACATTCAACGCATACATGTGCAAATTCAATCCCATAATTTCAGACAACACATGTTGTAGATCATAAAAATCGATTCTACGATCGACACGAGTCGCTCCAACGATAACTTCACAATATTTGACAAAAATTTCAATGTCACTCGAGCTTGCCATATTTTCAAAAAAACACACGTGTAACATTAATATTATAATAATATAAAGAATAGTAAGTAATATTAAACATCAGTAATAATATAATAATATTAGTTAGTAATATTCATGTAATATTAAAATAATAATATTATTTAATCATAAATTATTTCTATAATATTTAATATTAAAAATATATTAATAATATTAACATTTATACTATATTGGAAATAATATATTCTGTTATATATAGTATTTTAAGAGTTTTTATAATATTAATATGTTATTTTGAAATAATATTTATAATATTTTAAGATTAATAATATTTAAAAAATTATTTATATTATAACAATATTAATATTTTATATATAAATCCTACACGTAGGAAAAAAATAAGTATTTAGTATCTTATATTAATATAATATTATTTTTTAGGTGGTTATTTTTTATTTGAATTATATTATAATAATTTCTTTATAAGTAATATAAAAAAATTTAAATCAATTTATTACACAAAAAATTATCTGGGTAAAATAAAATAAATGTCATTTTTTTATTTTTGCTCATAATGAAATATATCCAAAATATAGAAGTACATATTATTTAATGAATTAATTTTACCTTTTGTTTTTAAATTATAATAAATTATTACTAATTTTTATTTACATAAAAACTATACATATACAAATAAACTAATAATCAAACATAATTTATATAATATTAAACTTAGTGTATGTGTGTGCATATATATACCCATTTCCGCATCCACTAATTGGATATTTACCTTGTAGCTTACTAATGGCAAAACCCATAATCTCAAGTGTGATAATATGCATTTTAAAGACAAATTTTTTTGTAGTGACTATTTGTCGCCCAAGGTCGTATATTAATATAACATATTTTTTTTATCCTAACATAAATTATTCACGTCATAAAGTAATAAAAGATAAAAGGCTCATATAATGGATACAAGTAAATATTCCTAATGAATGTGCTCAACATTCATGACTTTATATTTTTCTTACAAAATAAACATACAAAATATATTTAAGTTAAAAGTGAAAAAATACCTTAATTGTCGAAAAAATCTCAATACACGATTGTTGAGTCAATCCGTCGTGTTGAATCACCACATAAGCACAATACCTAAAACACAAAAATAATAAAATAATATAAATAAACATTCTAAAAGAATATAACAAAAAAATAATGTTGTGTTTTATTTGAATGCAAAAATCCTACTTTTATATGAAAATATACCAAGAGTAGTAGAAGAGTGTTGTGATGATGGAGACTATTTTTTTCTGTTATGTAGTGGTGAAGGTGGATTTTTTTTGCTAAAGTAGTAGAGAATTTTTTGTAAAGATGGTAGAGATTATTTGGGTGTTAAAGAATGAAAGAGGAGAAAAATAAGAATGTGGGGTGAGGAAGAGATGGCTCATAATATAGGGGATTTGTACGTGTTTTTTAAGTTGGAAGTTGGGGGAATAAATGTAGAGTTGACTGTATGGGTAATTGAAATTAATTTGAGTCTGTTGTTTTTTTGCTGAAATAGAAGGATTCCAAAGGAAAATTAAAATGGCAGGATTCCAAAATTGAAATGACAAGATTCCAAAAGCATTTTGTGGTCTGCTATTTCCTGTGGCACCTGTTGCTTTAGCCTGCCATTGTCCTAGCACCTGTTGCTTTTAGTAAGAGCAACAAGTCCTTACTGATATGCCAAGGTGGTAGCTGTTGCCTTTGATGAGAGCAATAAGTGTTCAGATATATATTCTTTTAACAGTTGCGCTCACACTCGACTAGTTGCGCTCATAGAGAGCAACAGGTTATATATACATATACATACAATGACATGTTGCGCTCACAGAGCGCAACACCACCTAAAAACGTACACTTTCAAAAACTCACCCTATTTTTGTAATAATAATTCAAAAGTGCCATATTTAAATAAAGAACCCTACTTTTCCGACCTCTGCTTGTACCTTGCGTTTCTCACGTTGGCCTCCAGCCGCCTTTCTTCGAGCAGGTCGAGGTTTCTGGCTAAGGCCTCCTCGTTTTGGTCGAAGGTGACTTGACTCGTGCGAAGACTAGGGAAGTCGATCTCTGCAGGTACAACCGCCTCGGTCCCGAAGGCTAGTGAGTAAGGGGTTTCTTCTGTTGAATTTATGCAGGTCGTTCTGTAGGCCCACAAAACATCCGGGAGCTCGCTAGGCCATTTTCCCTTGCCCCCCTCAATCTTGGCTTTGAGAGTATGTTTAATGATCTTGTTCACGACTTCGACTTGGCCGTTCGACTGTGAGTGGTATGGAGTCGAGAAGAGTTTTGTGATCTTCCATTTTTTGAAGAATGCTTCGATTTTGAGGCAGTCGAATTGTTTACCATTGTTTGATATGATTGCTTGTGGTAAACCAAATCTGCAGATGATATTCCGCCATATGAACTTGATGACTTGATTTTGATCTATGGTCGCAAGTGCTTCAGCTTCGGCCCATTTTGTAAAGTAATCTACCGCTACCGGAGCATATTTGACCGAACCCGACGCTGTTGGGAGCGGTCCAATAATATATATCCCCCACTTTGCAAACGGCCAAGAACTGAGGATGCTTGAGAGCTCCTCTGGGACACTTTTGATGGAAGGAGCATAGATTTGGAACTTGTGACATTTGCGGGCGAAGATGATGGCGTCGGCCCTTAGTGTGGGCCAAAAATACCCTTGTCTTGTGGTCTTGTGGGCCAGCGATTCTCCCCCCTGTGTGGTTTTCGTATGCCCCTTCATGTATTTCGCGTAGGATCACTGGCCCTTGTTCAGGTGTGATGCAACGGAGTAGGGGGATACTGAAACCACGCTAGTACAGCTCATTTTGGATCATTGTGTATCTTGCGGCTCCAAGTTGCAGCTGCCGAGCTTGGATCCTGTCTGTTGGCAGGAGGCCTGTTATCAAGTATTCAATGATGGGTGTCATCCAGCTCGATGTTGGGTTTTCCAAGGTCGTGACCCTCGCGTGTGCAGTGGATGGGTGGGGTAATGTCGTGATGGTGACATCTTTCATCTCTGGTGATCCCTCGGAAGTCGCTAGTCGTGCAGTCTCTTTACACCCTTAGTCGTCGACATTTCTAGTCCGCTGATGAGCGCTTTATATTCGGCCTCGTTGTTAGGTGCGGGAAAGACTAAAGTGATGGCATTTTGGAAAGAGGTTTCCTCCGGGCTCATCAGAACTATACCGTCCCCCGATTTATGGGAGGTCACTAATCCGTCCACGAATAGCTCCCATGGCGGGCCATTTGAACACCCGGCCTCTGATGAGAAGGTGAGCTCCACGATGAAGTCGGCCACCGCCTGGGCTTTGATGGAAGGTCGGGGTGAGTATGTTACCTCGTACTGTCCAACTTCGATTGCCCACTTGAGGCACCGGCCCGTTGTATCTGGTTGATGTAACACATTCCTAAGAGGCGTGGAAGTGAGGACCTCGACTTGATGGTCAAAAAAGTACGGCCTTAGTTTTCTCACGCTCATCACTAGTGCGTATGCTAATTTCTCTAGCACCGGATATAGCTGCTCGGTTTCGTTCAGTATCTAGCTAACGAAATAAATAGGAAACTCATTCCTGTCTTCTACCCGGATGAGGACTGCACTCAGAGCCATTTCGGAGGTCGCGAGGTACAGGAAAAGCTTTTCCCCCGGGACTGGCTTCGATAGAATGCTTACGTCCGCCAGGTAAGCTTTCATTCCATCAAGAGCTTCCTGGCTTTTGGGTGTCCATTCGAATTTGGACTTCTTCCTGATAGTGTCGAACAGAGGTTTGCATTTGTCCCCCATTCGGGAGATGAACCTGTTCAAGGCGGCCAGACACCCTGTGAGCTTCTGTACTTCTTTTACATTTTGAGGCGCTCCCATGTCCAATATGGCTTTGACTTTGGTGGGATTTGCCTCTATTCCTCGCTTGCTTACCAGATGTCCCAAGAATTTCCCCGACTCCACCCCGAAATTGCATTTCTTGGGGTTTAGTCGCATGTTGAATTTTCTTAGGATGTCGAAAGTCTGTGCCAGGTGCGTTAGGTGGTCTTCCGACCTCAGGCTCTTGACACCTATGTCGTCCACGTAAACCTCCACTGACTTGCCGATGAGGTCGACGAACATGTGGTTGACCAGTCTTTGATATGTTGCCCTTGCGTTCTTTAAACCGAAAGACATTCTCTTCCAGCAGTAGATGTTCTTCTCCGTCAGGAAAGAGGTACGTTGCCGGTCTGGCTCGTGCATAGCAATCTGATGATAACTGGCAAAAGCGTCCATAAACGACATCATTTCCTAGCCCACCGTATTATCTATCAGGTGATCGATGTGGGGCATAGGGAAGAAATCTTTAGGACAGGCACTGTTGAGGTCGGTGAAGTCGATACACAGTCGCCAAGTTCCATTTGATTTCTTTACCAGTACGGCGTTAGCTACCCATTGGGGTTGGTCGGCCTGTGTGATCAGGTTGTTGTCCAATAATTTTTTTACTTCTTCGGCCAACGCCGCATATTTTTCTTGGCCGAATTTCCATCTTTTCTGGGCTATCAGTTTCCGAGTCGGATCTATCTGCAATTTATGACATGCGGCCTTTGGGTCGATGCCTGTCATGTCTTTGTGTGACCATGCGAAAACATCCAAGTTCTTCTGGAGAAAGTCGATGACTTCCCCCTTCAGGTCGTCTGGCATCTTGGAGCCTATGATTACTTCAAGATCTGGTCGGGCTGGGTCTATCTTCACTTCCTCAAGGTCTTCCCCCGGGATGGCCCTTGGAGTATTTTGCCGTGGGTCATCTATCTCTGCTTCGAGTAGGAATTATTCTGGTTTGGGCCCCATCCTTGGATAGAGGTCGTCGTGACTTCTTTTCTTGCTCGTCTTGTTGTTTAAGACTTCGCATTGTTTTTCACCATCTATTACAAGTATTTGTTTGCTAGATATCAGTGCAGAATTTAAAAGAGACGAGGAATAAATAAAATAACCCCTTGTATCAACTTGGTCACCTTTGACGGTGCAGACCAGCCCGCCCTTGGTGGGAAACTTTACACAAAAATAAAAAGTTGAGGACACAACCTCAAATTCGTGTTCAAAAGGCCTCCCGAGGAAACCATTATAGGAGCTCGAGAGGTCGACAACTAGAAAATCTAAAAGCCTAGTGGCCCTAACTTCTTCATTCAAAGTGGAAACTAACTCCACAGCTAGACGAATCATTCCCATCGGCTTCACGGTTGCATCTCCAAAGCCTTTCACGACGTGGTCGCACGGGGTGATGTATGCGTCATAGTCCCCGAGCTGGTCCAAGGTTTTCTTGAAAAGGATGTTGCAGAAGGCTCCTCCGTCCACTAGCAAGTGGCATACGGCCGTGCCCCTGATATTAGCTTTGATTACTAGAGGGTCGATGTTTAGATAGACTATTCCGGTCTTGTCTTTTTTGCCAAACTCGATCATGCTCGTTTATTCTCCTACCGTGAAGACTGGTAACACCATCTTTCTGGCATTCTCTATTTCCCTTATCTCCGCATTTATTCATCTTTTGGATGAGCCAGTTGCGGAAAGTCCCCCGATTGTCCCGAGTGGGGATAGGGTGTGTGTGATGCGACCTCCGGCACCTTCCGGCATGGGTGGCACTGGTCGTTCCCCCTGGCCAGCATTTTCCAGAGTAGGTTCGGCATGTCGGGGTTGGTTTGCCTGCTAACGACCTTTCTGGGTGTGATCCTGATTCCTCTGAGGTCGCTTGACAAATTCATCCAGCAACCCATCTTCGTACAGTCTCCAAAGCTGGGGGAGTAGGTCTTTGCACTCGCTTGTGTAATGGCCAGTCTGTTCGTGGAAGTGGTAGTACTTGTTGGGGTTTGCCTTACCCTTATTCTTGATAGGTCAAGGTGGGAGGAGCAACTCTCGGTCTCTGATCTGGTTGTAGACGTGCCCAGGTGTCATACCTAGTACTTCCATCAGTTTCACCGGGATGTTTTCCTCAAAAGGCTTGAAGCTACCCGGTGTCCTGTAATGACCCCCAGTTTTCTTGTAGCTCCTCCTTGAGTCTGCGACCTCTCTGTCATTGGAGAGCCTTGCCTTCAGAAGCTGTGATGCGTGGACAATGTTGCTAGCTCGCCTTCGGAAGTCGTTATAGCTGACCGGGTATTCGGTGGTCATGCGTTGCCATAACTTGGTTCCCTTTTTGAGGCTGGCGATAGCCCCGAGTACTTTGGCCTCATCCCCGATTGGATCTCCTTCAAGTATGAGTTTGTCGATCCTTTCAATGTAGGACCGATCAGACTCATTATCCTCTTGTTCGATGTTCATCAATCGCTGTTTGGTAGCAGGTCGTGGTGCCAAGGCCGTGAAGTGGGCTAGGAATAACACGGTGAGTGTTTGGTCCATCCGAAGAATTGGCGTTGAACGAGATGTGCTGGGTCGCTCAAGGTCGAAAAATAATGCCGTTGGTGGCATCCGTCAAGCCCATGGACCATGTAAGAGTTGTACTTGGCTGCTGTGGACCCTTGGTTACGTGTTCCCACTATAGCGATCTAAAATAATCTTTTCGTTGAGTGGGTGCCAAAGTGACCATGGTCCCAGAGGCATGGTGAGATTATGGTCGCTCGGTAGGACCACTTTGATTCTCTGCCCGCTCATGTTTGGCCGACGGCCCGCCCCGTCGATTTTTGGCGATGATCTTTGGGGGGATAGATCGCTCGTGGATCGCCTTGGTGGACTGCCAACCCTCTCGGTAATTCATCATGGTGCAAGTTTAGAGCCATAATTAGGTCTCGCTCCATCTCGCCGTGGCCGGGGCCGTGCCTCGTCCTCAATGACCATTTCCGGGCCTCTTTCCTCAAGGTTGCCGGTCTGTCGGCTTTTCCGGGATGGTGCGATTCCGATGATGGTCTTTGCCGGATCATACCGGACCACCCTTTTTTTCGATAAGGGCGTTCTTGCCCTCAAAGTCCACAGATTGTGTCTTTGCCTTCTTGATGGCGTTACGGCCCATCGAAGGTGAGGCACTTTTTGTGGAGGGAGCGTCGCGATCGCATCCCTCTTTGGGGCGAGATTCCAGGTAAGCCTCGGGATGGATGAGACGCCTTGGTGGACACCGTCGCGGAACCTCGTTTCTAGTAATTCATCATTGATAAATGATGGGTTTCCTGAGGATTTATGAGTAAATCGATAGAAAATTTTCCCACATACGACTCCAAATATTGTAACCTAGATTTTATGTCTAGGGCAACACATAAATATTGAATGGGATCGAACAAGTAACGAATAACAAATATAAACTACGCTCAAATTTGGTTACCCAGTTCATCTTTTGAATAAGACTACGTCTGGGGGCACCCAAGCCAGGAGTATTTTATTATTATTTTCTGCCTAGAACTCTAAGATTTCGTCCTTTTACAATGAATGATACATGTTGTATTTATAGACAAGAAACTAGGTTACATATCTTTGTGGGCTTCTTTCGACGGGCTTGCAGAATTTCCAGCCGCCAAGACTAGGGTTTCCTTAGTCAACCCGCGATTTCCGTGCCTGAATACACTTGCCTTGCTTACGCCCCGCGACTATCGCGCCACTAACTATCCATATCTTTACCATGTTTATCTCTTCACTGATTTCTATTCGAAGTCGCCTTCGACTTGTGGTTTCTTCGAAGTCGCTCCACGACCTCCTATACTCCCAAGTTGCTCCGCGACCTCCTCATTCAAATGAAGTCGCCCTGCGGCCTCCTGATCCCAGCCGAGGTCGCTTCAACTGACTGGCTCCCGAGAGAGAGTTCCCTCACTGGGTTGGATTATTTCATGCTACAACAACCGTGTAACTATCAACAACTGACACATCATCCTAATTATTTAAATCAACTCACATCATGATGACACCTAATATAATCACTAATGACACTTAGATGTATATCTTTAAACAAAATAAGGAAAAATATATCCATTCAATTCCAAATAAACATATATATATATATATAAAAATATATCCATTCTAATAACAAATATATATATATATATATACTCATCCCAATAAAGAAAAAAATATATACCCATTATACACTTTTCATCCAAAAATACCCTAACTCACCACTATCCGACCTATCTACATATATATTTTTATTCAAAAATACCTTGACCCACCACCCACCCATGTACATATAGATATAAAAAAATCCCTATTAATAATATAGAGAGATGTACATTTATATTTTTTAGAGTTATAGATTTAGAATGTAATAAAATTTAATATTCTAACTATAAAGTGAAATTAAATAAAATAAAACCGTATTTCTCACATTTACTCAAGTTGTACTATTTAATTACAATTAATAGCAATGTGATTAAATGAAATTTCCTAGTACATATTTTGTTCTTATTAAATGAGTTTCAGATTAAATTATTTAATAATTTATGTATTAAAAATGAAATATTAAGCTAAACTTGATTAAATATAATTAAAATTTTACATCTTGAAATACTGAAAACAAATATAAATAAAGTTTTGGATGCACTAAATACAAACGAAATGCATGTTTCAATGTGTTGGATTATTCCTACAAGAAAAGACAACATGCATTTCTTCTAGAATAATATTTCAACGGAAGAATCAACAAAGCCGTTGAATTCTACGTACAAACTGTGATCCCCAGGGTCAGAAACGCAACCACGTGAACTGCTTCCAATATCCACAATATAAGAGTCTTTAAGTATTTTGGTGTTATCAGTGAGAATTTCAGTAAAGTTCAAATGAGGCGTAAAAGCCAGAATCTGAAAATGAGAAGGAAACATCCTTTTACCGTAAGCGTGAAACGGTTTTCTCATTTCAAAATCAAATTCAAATCTTGGGATAACTGAAATCCCAAAACACATGTGTGTATAATATATTTTATATTAATTAATTATTTATAATTAATTAATACTTTCATCTCCCACTCACACATGTAATTTTGAATCTTACACTCATTCCCTTCACTTTATATTTCATCATATATCACATTTTCATACATGCAAATAAATCGTGTGACCTTCGAGAATATGAGTTTTTCTCGCTATATACTTCTTAAGGACATATAGCAACTCAACCAGTTTTATATGAAGATTTCAAAACTCGTTATACCCCAGAACTCTTTTATTTTAATACCAATTGACATATCTCATCATTCCTTTGAAAATTAGAGCGTACTCAATCTTTCATAAAATCTATGTATCCATAATTGAGTTCCCAACTCAATTGACTAGTCAATGAATACTATAGAACATGTTAATAAAGATATTCTTCCTTTCACACAAAATATCCACAAAACTCCCACTATAGCTGCTTTTCTAGACATGTACCGCATTGCTATATTAATCATAGCTATTGGTAACATGCTAAAGTAGCAACACTAAAGTGAAGACTTGAAAATTCAATTGAAAGTCTTAAGGGTACCTTTTAAGAGACTTATTAAAACCTCAAAGTCTCATACAATGAGAATATATGAATAATTTTCTCATTTCCTTATGGTCAATTTAGCACATGTGGTATGAAAAACACATGTCACGATGTTTAAACTTCTCAGGATGGAAGCGTATGTCATCATTATATTTAACACCGTGTAAATAATAGTTCAAGTATATCTCCGACACTTAACTTCGATATCCTCCCACTATCGTTTAGAGAATTCTTTGATTTAGCCTTATAACAAGTAAAATATATTCGTGGTAAAATCTATTATGATTATCATAATTTTAAAATGATATAATCTCATCTTTGCACATATCAAAAAGTCAAAGGCGATTACTCGTATGAGAGAGTCAATCTTACTTGTAGACATACTATTATATGAAACGTCATATAATTCACAATACATGTATACATAGTTATAACAATTTATAACAATATTTATATTTACAACACACAACATTCACTTCACATTAAGTTATATCCTATGCAAACCTAAACCTTTAACATGTCCTAGAAAAGCATCTCTGGTAATAGGTTTAGTGAAAGGATCTGCTAACATCAATCGAGTCGAAATGTATTTAAGTATCACTTTCTTCTTTTCTATAATATCTCTAACAAAGTTGTACTTCAAGCCAATATGTTTGGTTTTTCCATGATATTTTGGATCCTTTGTGTAAGCAATTGCAGCTTGATTATCACAATGAATTGTTATAGCTCCCACTTGAGTGTTTGCAATTCCCAAATGTTTCTGGAATCTCCTGAACCAAATTGCTTCTTGTACCGCAGATGCACATGCTACAAATTCGACTTCCATAGTGGATAATGCGATGCAAGTTTGTTTCTTGCTACACCATGTGATTGCTCCATTATTAAGCAAGAAGATATAACCAGAAGTCGAATTATGTTCATCTAAATCACCACTCCAGTCTGAGTCTGTATATCCACTCAGTGTCATATTATTTCCTTGATAACAAAGACAATAATCTACAGTTCCTTTAAGGTATCTGAAAATCCTTTTAACTGTCATCCAGTGTTTTTTTTCCCGGATTAGATTGATACCTGCTAACCAGAACAATGGCATAACAAATGTCTGGACGTGTGCACAACATTGCATACATCAGACTTCCAATCGCATTAGCGTATGGTACTTTGGACATTTTGTTCTTTTCTACGTGATTTTCGGGACACATGTCACGACTTAATGTCTCACCTATTACTACAGGAGTATCTACAGGCTTACAGTTATCCATTTTGAAACATTCTAGAAGTTTCTTTATGTATGTCTCTTGAGACAGTGCAAGTAACTTTTTTGAACGATCTCTATGGATTTTTACACCAAGTATGTATTCTGCTTCACCCACATCTTTCATTTCAAAGTTTGAAGATAGCCATTTTTTAATGGTCTTAAGATATTCTTTGTCATTTCCAGCTAAAAGTATATCATCCACGTTTAGTGATAGAAAAATAAAACTATCATTGGAACGTTTAACATAGACACAATGATCTTCGTTTAAAGTAACAAAATTATATGAGATCAAAGTAGTATGAAATCTCAAATACCACTGCCTTGAGGCTTGTTTAAATCCGTAAATTGACTTTTTCAACTTACAAACTTTATCCTCTTGACCTTGAAGAATAAATCCTACAGGCTGAAGCATGTAGATTTCTTCATACAATTCTCCATTGAGAAAAGCCATTTTAACGTCCATTTGATGTAATTCTAAATCCATACCGGCTACCATAACTAGTAATAGGCGAATTGAGGCAAATCTCACAACAGGTGAAAAAGTTTCTTGATAATCAATACCCTCTTGTTGGGTAAAACCTTTTGTCATCAAACGAGCTTTATACCTCTCTATTGACCCATCAGTCTTTCTTTTGATTTTGAGAATCCACTTATTCTCAATCGCTTTGCGTCCCTTAGGAAGATCTACAAGTTTCCAAACTTGATTTGAACTCATAGACTCCGTCTCTTCTTTCATTGCCTTTTTTCATTTTTCTTTTGCCGGACAGGACAAAGCCTCTTTAACATTCTTAGGCTCATCCCCGTCGACTAGAAATTCTTCCTCATTTTCTAGAAAAACAAAGAAGACATGTCCTTCTATGTCATAATGTCTTTTAGACAAATGTTTCCTAATACTTTTCTGAGGTTGATGTGATGTTAAATCTTCGTTTGATAAAATATTCATGTCAAGATCCATTTAATCCTCAACTTAAATACACTTATCAAGATCCACATCATTAGTACTCCCACTTGGATCAGATAGAGTGTGATTTTCATCAATCTCAAAAATAGGTTCAGCATTTCAAATGCCACCCTTATTAGGAAATCCAGTCTCTGGAAAAGTTACATTTCGTGATTCTATTTCAGTCACACTTTCATCTCCTTGATCTCCAATTAATACGTACCCTTTAGAATGATCACAATATCTTATAGAGATACATTTCTTCCCTCTTGGACCTAACTTTCCATATTGACTTGAAGAATCAAGTACGAAAGAGGCAAATCCCTAGGTTCTAAGGTTACTTAGGTCAGGTTTTCTACCATTCCAAAGTTCATATGAAGATGAAGTGATTGACTTCGAAGGCACTCGGTTTAACACATAAGCCGCAGTTAACAACGCATCACCCCAAAAAGAGATAGGTAAATTGGCTTGTGCCATCATGGACCTTGTCATCTCCAACAATGTTCGATTCCTTCTTTCAGCCACACCATTTTGTTGTGGCGTATAAGGAGTCGTCAATTGATGAATTATTCCCTTTCATTACAAAATTCCTTGAACTGATCAGACATATATTCATGTCCTCTATCGGTTCTTAAAACCTTTATAGTTCTGTCATTTTGATTCTCAACCTCATTTAGGTATCTTCTAAAGCAATCTAATGCCTCAGACTTGTGAGAAATCAAATAGACATAACCAAAATGTGAATAATCGTCAATAAAAGTAATGAAAGAGGAAGCTCTATGACGTGCCCTCACATTAACAGAACCACATATATCGGAATGAATTAATTGCAACGGAAAGTCAGCTCTAATAGCTTTTCCAAATGGTTTTCTAGTCATTTTACCAGCAAGACAATGTTCACATTTGGATAACTTAACCTTTGAAGATGAACTTAAAAGTCCCTCTTTTATAAGTCGGTTCATCCAATCTTGCCCAATATGACCTAATCTAGCATGCCATATATTATCATTTACATTAGCATCACTAGTTGAACAAATATTTAGAAAACACGAACGATCTTCATAATAACTAAACGTAGTTCTATTACAATCCAATACAATAAAACCATCATAGAGATGTCCAGTACCATAGCAAATATCATTCAAACTAATAACAATCATGTCTTTAGTAAACAACATATTATATCCTAAACATAGTAGACTAGAAACAGAAATAAGATTTCTTGTGATATCCGGAGCATATAAGACATCATGCAGGATGAAAGCATGTCCATTGTCCAGCTCAAGTTTACAAGTCCCAACTCCTTTGACTTCAACTCGAGCATTATTTTCTACATAAATCCATCTCGTCCCTTTCAAAACACGACAGAAATCTACATATGATCTTTTGTCTCGAGTTACGTGATCTGTTACCCCTGAGTCTATAATCCACAAAGGATAAGATTCAGTTAGTAAAACAACACTTGAGACATTTTACATACTCAAATAAGAATCAGAAAGAATTACCTTGTCCCTCTTGGGCTCAGGGCTTTCTCGAGCAAAGTGACCAAGCTTATGACAATTATAACAAGTCATCTTGCTCTTATCTTTCTTCTTCTTAAACATTTTATTTTTCATCTTTCCACCAGGATTGTTAGTAGGATTGACGGGAGGATTCCCAGTCTGAGGTTGTTTACCTTTCTTCCCTTTCTTCCAGTTTTTATTTCTGATGGTCCCGGTGGGAAAACCCATTTTATGCTCAAAGAAGCAAAAGCGTTTAAGTCATGATGCATATAAAACAGGGGAGAGGGCAGAGTGATTACAAATTTTTTTTTTTTTTGCATTTTAAGCTCATGTGTTGTGTTTTGCTTATAATCGAATACATATGACAAGATAAGAACGTAAAGCAGTAAACAACACAACAAAATATAGTGGTTCGGAGACTCAAGCTCCTACATCCACTCTCCCTGTTCCTAGGGAAATTCCTTCAAACGGGACTTATCACCCTCCACGGGATTGCCTATAGATATTTACCGAGATCTCTCACTCAAATGGACTTATCACCCTCTCGGGTTCGCCTCGGGACTTATCACTCTCCCACGGATTGCCCTCTGAGATGTTTAATGAGTTCACACTCCAACGAGACTTATCACCCTCACTCGGGATTGCCTAACAACTACCTCACTTCACCATGGGGTTTGGATTTTGGTGTTGTCTCCAACTATGGTGAGATTTTCCCTTACATTTGTTTAGCCTCAATGCTAAGGTTGGGAAAATCTCTCTAAGCTTAGGATACATCGTGGGTTGCTTAGATTGGGTTCTAGAACACTTTTTGAATATATTTGTATATCTACAGACTTGTGTTCTAGGGTGGGAATGCTTTTGAGTATAACTCTCTTTGGCTCTGTAGCATTGTTGCTATCTTCTTCGCACTTCCACACTCGATAATGCAGGAAGAACTTGTATTTATAGTGTGGATTTGAATGTTACCGTTGGAGAGAATCACATTCAAATCCATACTATTCTCTGTGGGGTTCTCGCACTTTTCGAGTTGGTTGTCTTCCTCTCATTGGTTCCACGTCGGTGATCTTAACGGCTATATTCCTCGGATTCCTCGCCTTGGAATCATTGATTCTCTCGAGTCTTGATCATGTCGAGCCTTGGTAACTTCTCTTGATTGGACCTTATACGTCGAGGTATCTTGACACTCGGACCGACCGAAGTTCGATTCTTCTTGTCTTCAGACAATCGGACCCTCAGGTCACTAGCACTTTCGAGCTAACCGATCATCGATGGCGTTCGATTCTCGATGAACATGACTTCAGGATGACTTCTCTTCTGATGACTTCTCTTCTGATCTGGTATGCAGATTTCTAGTTTTCTGATATCTGGTTTCTTCTCGCCTGATCTGATCAGCTCACATGATCATATCAGTATAGCATCAGGTCACATATCAGTTTATCTACATCGAGTTAGTTCATCGACATCATATTAGGTTAGCATATCGGTTAACACATACGGTCTCAATCACGTCGATCTTGACCATCCGCTCATCTTCATATCGATCTCGATCACGCTTCGATCTTGATCAGTCTCATCTGCTCCCTCTTCTAGATCCGCAACCTTCTCTTCTAATCCGGTCATCTGGTCATCTGATCTGGTCTCCTGATTAGTTCAGTTTTAATCTTTGAACTCATCTAACTCATCTGATCTCGTCGGTCTGCGTCTATGACCTACTTTGATCTCGATCATCTTAAATCCCGATTTACGTGAGTTCCCCCTCAACTTGTTCTTTCGTTCCCCCTCAACTTGTTATCTGTAAATTAGCTTGAATAACAAAAGTTGATAATGTTTTGGCATAATTCATCAAAACTAAAATATCCCAACAATTTCATTTAAAGCCCGAAGCTTGTTTCGAACTGGACTCAGTGAGGTGAAAAATAGAAGATGACTTGACAACTCAAAGTCGTTCATCTTCTAGCTCAACATGTCGAGCTGCATCGACAAAAGTCTTGATACTTTCATTATGGATCAAGTTGACCTTCAAGTGTTCCCACTTATCGGGAAGTGACCGGATAAGAGCTTGAATTTGCTGTTCGTCAGAGAGAATATGACCGGTAGTTTTAAGTTCCCTGATCATATTAGTGTTGGGAAAATCGGGGTGCCCGGATCTATTCGAGGTGATTATTTAAATACATATTTAAATTAAACAGTTAATTACTAGCATGAATTAATCCTAAATTAATTCAACAAAATAATAACAACATGCGTACACATAATTCACGTAAAATCTAAACATGCGGAACTAGGAGTTACGGAATTACTAACCTCTTAAAGAATCAAACGGATGAATCAACCCAAGAGCCTTCCCAAATACATCCCCAAAGTCCACGAACGCTATCCGGTGGGAAGATTTCAATGAACGATTTTAATGGGAGAGAAATTAAATATTTTGCTACCACCTTTGTGGATTTCTAATATTTCCAACACATGGAATTGCACTTGGGAATGAAGAGCTCATCCCCTATAAATAGGAGTGAGGGGGGCGAAAATTAGGTCAAGAAAAATAAGGAAGAAAATCTTTTCTTGGTCTCCAAGAAATCTTGAATATATCTCCTATATTCTTTTCTCCTTAATTAAATTTTTCATAAAAATCTCTTCCCCCTTTTTTATCCTATTATTTTCGAAAATAACAAGATTAAAGGAGTCAAGATTTGACTTCTTGAATTTATGGGATAATTATGTATTCCTACAATAATTATCTCTTTCCATAAAATATCTACAAGAAAATCAAGACAATCTTTCCTTCCTCTTATCCACATATTTTTCGAAAATAGGAGCATGGAAATATAGCAAAATATTTTCTTCTCTTTCTCATTAATTGGACTTTATTTTGGGCTATTTGGGGGGCCTTTAGGAGAATTAAGATTGGACCTCCAATGTACTATGAAGCTTTAATTTTTGGGCCAAATATTATTCAAGTCCATTAATATTAATTTACTCCACTATAAAATTAAGATTGAACTATCCATCTTAACCCATATTACGATTTCACATATAACATGGCTCCCGGTCATTATCTCCCGCGTTTAATATTATCTTAGTCCATTAATTAATTAAGCTACTGAACAAGCTTTATATTAATTAATATCTTTGTCCTTGGTGTAAAGACAACTCAACATTATTATCCATACCGGAAATAAATTTCCACTTACAAGATTTGGCATGATAAAGGATATGAGCCCAACAAAGGGACAAATCAAGCAAGACGTACTTGCACGCGATTCTCCGTATTAAATGTCAGCAATCGTCATGTAATTAATAATATTGCCCAAGATATAAGGTATCGAATCGCATTGACTCTCTTCCCATCATAAGTCAAAAGCAATAGTTATTAATTTCACACGATCCTATTTAAGGGACGGAGATTAAGAAACAACGCACCACTGAGGTCTAATTCTTGTATATTCGATCTCAAGAATTTGTCCTCACTCAGAGGTCATCATTATAGTGACTAAATCGCTTAGTGTGATCTCTTGGTCAAGACAGGCCAATCTGGGTCTCACACTTCAACCGTTCATGATGGTTCATTCATTTCCATCTGGGTTGTGAATTTGTACTTAATTACGAGGGTTGTTAATTTGATCTTCAGTGATCGGGTATCACTAAATTAACTACAACGTAATACGTATTGTCTTATCGAACGGGTTTTGACAATAAACATATATAACATTCATTCATATTTAATGCAATGATGATTAAATAATTTATTTCAGTAAATAAATAAAAAACTACAGTTTGGTTATACAAAGTAAAAGCATACTTTTCAGTATAACCCCAACAATCTCCCACTTATACTCAAAGTCTGCTTTTAAGTACGAACCTAATAATATTTCTCCCAGTTATACTCAAAGCAGATTGGCAACGTCCTTGACACCCATTCCTTCCACATGTCTCTCGAATGTATTCTGAGGCAGACCGTGATTTTGCTGGGCAAATTCGGGACCACGTCCAAGTCCACCAGGAAGTTCTTGAGCGAACCGGCTTCTTTGTTTGCTTCTGGCAAACGGACGTCTTCGGCTTCCATGGTAGAATCAGTGATGCATTTACGCTTCTGACTTCTCCATGTCATGGCTCCTCCCCCCATGCAGAACACACTACCCGAGGTAGACTTTCTGGAGTCAATGTCTGATTGGAAATCCGAGTCCGTGTAACCAATGGGGATCAGACTGCCTAACTTGTAAACCAACATTCTGTCCCGTGTCCTTTTCAGGTACTTCAAAATGTTCTTTACTGCAGTTCATTGCTCTTTCCCAGGGTTACTTTGATATCTTGCCACCATGCCTACGGCAAAGCAGATATTCAGTCTCGTACACAGCATTTCATACATGAGGTTTCCCCGTAAAGCATAAGGATGCTCTTCATGTCATCCCATCTCTTTACGTGTCTTGGGACACATCTCTTTGGATAGATGGATTAAGGTATCCATGAGGGCACAATGCCTTTCTTGGAATCTGATCTTTGAAGTGCTTCAAAATAGTATCTATGTATGAGGCTTGCGAAAGCCCGATCATTTTATTCCTGCGATCTCGAGTGATCTTGATCCCTAGGATGTGACCGGCTTCCCCTAAGTCCTTCATATCGAACTATTTTGGACAAAATGGCGCCCTTTACGTCGATAACACCTTTACATCGTTTCCGATGAAGGAGAATAATGTCGCCCACTTATAGTACCAAAAAATACCAATGCGCCCGTCCACACTTTTTATAGACACAACTTTCAAATTCATTTTGATCGAATCATAGGATTTTATAACTTGATCAAAACATCGATTCCAAGCTCGGGATGCTTGCTTCAGTCCATAAATGGACTTCCTGAGCTTGCAAACCAGATGCTCTTGGCCTTTTTCAATGAAGCCTTCGGGTTGTTGCATATAAATTACTTCGTCAAAATTTCCATTAAGGAAAGCTGTCTTGACGTCCATTTGCCAGATCTCAAAATCTAGATGCGCAGCAATCGACAAGAGAATGCGGATGGACTTGAGCATGGCTATGGGCAAAAAGGTTTCCTCATAATCGATCCCTTCTTTCTGAGTGTACCCTTTCGCCACAAGTCTTGCTTTGAAGGTTTCAACCCTTCCGTCCGGTCCCCTTTCTCTCTTGTATACCCACTTACATCCGATGGGTTTTACCCCATCAAGTGGTTCGACTAGCTCCCACACCTTGTTGTGATCCATTTAACCCAACTCGGCTTCCATTGCTGTTTGCCAAGATTGAGCCTCTTTGTCTTGGATCGCCTCGTTGTAGGACCATGGATCTGATTCTTCTGCGGAGATCAAGTCCGAAGACTCTCCGATCCCCAAGAATCTCTCGGGTTTTCTGATAACCCTCCCACTACGACGAGGTTTCGATTGTGTAGGCGTGATGTTTGGTATGTCATTTTGGATAGTTGGCAATGGAGTCGGCCCCCTAAGTTCTTCTAAGGTAATTTCACTTCTAGGCTTTCGACTGTTCATATAGTCTTCTTCCAAAAATCTAAAGTGAGTACTGATTACCACCTTTTGATCTTCGGGACCATAGAACATGCATCCTTTAGTTCCTTTGGGGTACCCTATGAACATCCTTAATTCCGAACGTGCATCTAATTTACGGGCTTCCTTGTCTAGCACGTATGTCGGACACCCCCAGATCTTGATGTGTCCGAAACTGGGCTTGAGCCCCGTCCACAATTCTCTCGGGGTTTTAGGTACCAATTGGATGGCACTAGGTTCAGAATATAAGCCGTTGTTTCTAATGTGTAACCCCAGAACGATTTTGGTAAATCCGCATAACTCATCATTGACCTTACAATTTCTAAAAAGCGTTTCTATTCCTTTGTTCGCAACCTGTTTTTGTTGAGGGTACAAGGTGCGATCAACTGGGATGCAATCCCCACTTCCGATAGGTAGTTCAAAAATTCATCATTTGAGGTATTCGCCTCCCACGATCATATCTTAGAAACTTGATACTTTTTCCCATATGATTCTCTCGCTTGAGCCTTAAATTCTTTGAATTTATCAAAGGTCTCGATTTATGCTTCATTAGGAAAATGTATCCGTAGCGTGAGTAATCATCGATAAAAAGTAACGAAATACTCATAGCCACCTCTAGCTTTGATTTGCATTGGACCACACACATCGGTGTGAACGATTTCTAACACTTTTTTAGCTCTAAGCCCTTGGCTCCAAATGCCCTCTTGGTCATTTTACCTTCCAAGCACGATTTGCAAGTCGGAAATGGCTCAATTTGGAGAGACCCCAAAGAACCATCTTTCACCAACCTTTGAATCCTTTTCGGGTTAATATGACCTAATCTTAGGTGCCAAAGAAGTGTCTTGTTCACGTCGGTACGAGCGCTTCGTTTTACCGTAAATATTAGATCGTTATAGGATGCATTTTGTGAGTGATGTGCCTAATAATAATATAGAGATTATTCCTCAAAGTTCCAATGACAGATAATCACATCGTTAAAAAACAAGAACATCTTTATTAAAACGAATGAATATCCATCGATAAACAGTTTAGAAATAGAAATAAGGTTTTTCCAAAAAACAGGAACATAAAGAACATCTCTTAAAATTAACGTCTTGTTTCCAAAGAACAGGTGCACTTCTCCCACTGCTTCAGCTGCCACTCTCGTAGCATCGCCTAGCATGATGAGGATCTCACTCTCACTTAGTCGCCGGGTCTGCTTGAAACCCTGCAATGTGAAACATACATGATCAGTGGATCCCATATCTAATACCCACGACTGGGTAGCATACTCCGCCAAACAAGTTTCAACAACTAGTGAGTGTGAATTACCTTTCTTTCCATTCCTTTTGGGTTTGGAACAGGCCGACTTCCAATGTCCTTTTTCTCCACAGTTAAAACATTTTCCTTTTGGAGTCTTTTGGACTTTCAACCAACTTGCTTTCTTACCCTTTTCTTTTGTGGCCTTGCTTTGGATCAGACTATTCATCTCCTTCTCAATCTTGCCTTCCTTTGGCCTAGATTTTGAGAGCAGTTTCTTAGTCACCAAAGCTTCGTCTTCTTGTCCCAAGTGTTTCTCTACCGTCTCCAAGATCTCTTGTAGGGTATCTATGGTAAACATGTGATCGCTCATCACAAAATTACAATAGAACTCATTAAAGCTCCTTGGAAGAGTTAGGAACAAGAATTTGATTTGAGCCTCATCATCGTATCGTGCACCAAGGTAAGCAAGTTTTTCAAAATGGCGTCCGATTTTGAGAATGTGATCCCTTACGGTGTTCCTCAATCATTTTCGACCTTTTCGACTCCATTTTGATGAAACTCTTTGATCATGCAGAGTTCTCGGGGAAAAACATTTCCTCAAGACTTTGAACAATCTCCGCAACTGAATCAATTTCCTCATGAATGAGCCTCAAATCATCAGACAATGAAGTCAAGATTATCTGTTTTATTGATTCATTGGCTTGCTCCCAGATTTCGTACAAACATCTTCCGAACTAGATGACCCTTCAAAGATTCTATCGAGTTTATGTCCGCCAAGAACCCAATAATGTTTTTTTGTGCAGAGAGGACAAAAGTCATATTACGTTTCCAAGTGACATAGTTTTCACCAGTGAGTTGGTTTCTTTTCAGTATATTGAACAGTGGATTAAAAGGTTGCGACATGATGAACTGAAATAAACATATATTTTGCATCAATATTCAGATCAACACAAAATTAAATCACATAATTCGATCACATGATTCATATTAAAATCTCAAAAAAATATGAACATGCATCGCCTAACATTCAAAAAATGATTTAAATGAGCCTCGTGGGAGGGTCATCATTTAAATCACATTCAAGCAGGTTACAAACAAGAACAGTTACAAACCTTTAATTAAAAAAAATTAATAATCGGCTCTTACTTGACCAATATAAAATTGACAGGGACTTCGGAGACGTATATAAATATCAATTTTATACCTAAGTAATAACCATGATTAAATAGAGAATTATTACTTCGCTTTGATCGAGCCTCGTTGGAGGGTCATCGTCGCCACTAATAATAATTCACAATCATCCTTTTGGAAATTTATTCATGTGAAAGCTATCTTTTGACAATAAATAAATCATGGAGGTCAAAATTAATTTGTGTCAAAACAAATTAATTATTAAAACATACTTAGTAATTTTTTTTTTAATTTGAGATTTTTCGTTGAGCAATTCTCATGCAAACACATTTAAACAGATTAAATAAAGCACAAGAAAATACGACAACAATAAATCAAGCAAAGTAGAAAATAAACACATTGGGCACAAATTATCCAACTGTCATGGTTTGATATTCTTTGGCTTGATTTTGAAGAAACGTCGTCTTGAATTTCTCTCACTCTTTCGTCTCGAAAAGAACTCCTTCTTGAAACGCCACGCTTGGCAAACTCGCAATAGGGATGCACGCCAAAGATCCGGCCGGCCACTTGGTCGGGCGATCGCGCCCGTCTTGATAGCGTAAGCGCAGCGCCTCGCCAAGATCTGTATCGGCGGGCCTAAGCGACCTTAGCACGCCTTGGCCTCGGCCTTCGCCACCCAGCAGCAAGACTTTGCGGCGCCGATCCGCCTTATACTCTCGGTGGGGGCCCCAATCCCGCTTTGCGCGCCATTTGTTTGTCGTCGTCTTGATTGTCCCGTGCATACAGTCGATCCTCGGCACATTTTCAAGGCGCACGCCGCCCATGTGCATCGTCCGGATCCATTTTAATTAAATCTCGTCTTCGTCTCCGATCAGGTTGCAATTTATTTAACAAAAAATAAATACCTTAAACCTAAACTAATCTATTACATTGAACAAATTAAATAACATAATCTACTCATGGATTTTCTCACGAGAAAAACAAATCCGAACGAGTCGAATTAAAAACCATTCATTCATACACATGAAAATAAACACATTAAATACCATGACAATTGAATACCTGCAAAACAGATCTAGCAATTCTACTATCCAATTTCAATTTAATGTCCAACAATTTAAAAAATCAGAGCTCGAAACCAGAGCTCTGATACCAGTTGTTGGGAAAATCGGGGTGTCTGGATCTATTCGAGGTGATTATTTAAATACATATTTAAATTAAACAGTTAATTACTAGCATGAATTAATCCTAAATTAATTCAACATAATAATAAACAACATGCGTACACATAATTCACGTAAAACCTAAACATGCGGAACTAGGAGTTACGAAATTACTAACCTCTTGAAGAATCAAACGGATGAATCAACCCAAGAGTCTTCCCAAATATATCCCCAAAGTCCACGAACGCTATCCGGTGGGAAGATTTCAACGAACGATTTTAATGGGAGAGAAATTAAATATTTTGCTACCACCTTTGTGGATTTCTAATATTTTCAACACATGGAATTGCACTTGAGAATGAAGAGCTCATCCCCTATAAATAGGAGTGAGGGGGGCGAAAATTAGGTCAAGAAAAATAAGGAAGAAAATCTTTTCTTGGTCTCCAAGAAATCTTGAATATATCTCATATATTCTTTTCTCCTTAATTAAATTTTCCAAAAAAATCTCTTCCCCCTTTTTTATCCTATTATTTTCTAAAATAACAAGATTAAAGGAGTCAAGATTTGACTTCTTGAATTTATGGGATAATTATGTATTCCTACAATAATTATCTCTTTCCATAAAATATCTACAAGAAAATCAAGACAATCTTTCCTTCCTCTTATCCACATATTTTTCGAAAATATGAGCATGGAAATATAGCAAAATATTTTCTTCTCTCTCTCATTAATTGGACTTTATTTTGGGCTATTTGGGAGGCCTTTAGGAGAATTAAGATTGGACCTCCAATGGAATATGAAGCTTTAATATTTGGGCCAAATATTATTCAAGTCCATTAATATTAATTTACTCCACTATAAAATTAATATTGAACTATCCATCTTAACCCATATTACGATTTCACATATAACATGGCTCCCGGTCATTATTTCCCGCGTTAAAGATTATCTTAGTCCATTAATTAATTAATATTTTTGTCCTTGGAGTAAAGACAGCTCAACATTATTATCCATGCCGGAAATAAATTTCCACTTGCAAGATTTGACATGATAAAGGATATGAGCCCACCAAGGGGACAAATCAAGCAAGACGTACTTGCACGCGATTCTCCGTATTAAATGTCAGCAATCGTCATGTAATTAATAATATTGCCCAAGATATAAGGTATCGAATCGCATTGACTCTCTTCCCATCATAAGTCAAAGCAATAGTTATTAATTTCACACGATCCTATTTAAGGGACGGAGATTAAGAAACAACGCACCACTGAGGTCTAATTCTTGTATATTCAGTACCGAAGAATTTGTCATCCTGTAGGTCCTCATTCAGCGCACCTAAATGAGCTAGTGTGATCCCTTGGTCAAGACAGGCCAATCTGGGTCTCACACTTCAAATGATGGTTCGTTTATTTCCATCTGGGTTGTGAATTTGTACTTAATTACGAGGGCTGTTAATTTGATCTTCAGTGATCGAGTATCACCAAATTAACTACAACGTAATACATATTGTCTTATCGAACGGGTTTGCAATAAACATATGTAACATTCATTCATATTTAATGCAACTGTGATTAAATAATTTATTTCAGTAAATAAATAAGAAACTTCAGTTTGGTTATACAAAGTATAAGCATACTTTTTAGTATAACCCCAACAATTAGACATTTCACGGATATGTTGTCTAATATTATGATCAACTTTTCCTTATAAGTGTCGAACTTAATAGTGAGCTGTCTCAGACGAGTAACTGATATACCTCCATACTTCTCCCTCAGATATACCCAGATATCATGAGCAGTTCGATGTTGTTCACACTCGTGAATCATGTCATCAATTACCAAACTAACAAGTATACCTTGAGTTGTAGAATTTTTCTTTTTCCACACAATGTATACATCTTGGTCCCTTCTCCCTTGAGTCCCAGTTCCAACTCCAGGATCCTCCATGACATGATTGATAGCGTCTAAAGCATCTTGTTCGTCAAGGACGTACCAGATCTTATGACGCCAGGTGTCATAGTTATCACCATTTAGTTTCTCGCCCTTGTTCAACTCAGCGATAATAGTTTTTGATGTCATTTGTCTAGAATTTGCAAGAAGTGATTCAAAAATAAATGTAAGTCCACATGTATTATAAATTTTTTACGTAAAGCAAGTTTGATATCCAAAATTTCAAGTACAAAATATGACTTCGAAAAATAACTTAAAGTCATTAATCATCAACCATACCATGCACTTCAAAATTGGATTCAATCTTCAAAATATAAAATTGCACAAGTTTTAGCAATAATCATTCACCCAAAGCTAAAACATCCCACAATATGAAATAACAAGCTTATATTAATACATACATCCAACATATATGTAATAAAGCAACTATCATTTCATACAACAGTAGTTTTTCTAAACAGACTAACAGAAGTCTAATAAAACAAACAGTCATATACAAATACAACTAACGACGTCCTCTAAAGTAAAAAAAGTCACGTCTACTTCTCACAAGGGACTTAATATCTTTTTCAAAAGTTTTTTCAGCAGCATTATTATTGTAGCATGAATAATTCCGACCTCCTACCTGGTCATGAAGATAACTAACGCGGGGCCAGAACTACGTGAAGTGACCTCTATAAGAAGACAGCGGAACCAACCTACCTAATTCGGATAAAAGCTTAAGACTCACAAGTTGTGGAAATAACAAGTCGTCGAGCGACCAAAAATCGAAAGGGGAAGTCGCGGCGCGACTTACATTTTACATTCTCAAGTTGGGAATGATCAACATCAACCTCGACTACACAGCTCGGGTGGTCAAAGATAACCCCTGACATGCCACAAAATCTGCCCCCGAAGTCCGCTCCACGATTGGCGTGTATTAAAGATAGGCGACTTCTGGCCCGTCAAGGCGGGATTAGTAATTTCCAGAATTGTAGCCTTTTCACAGGCATTTTTCCTTATGTAAATTCCCGCCCAAGGGGCGAGAATCATAGTATAAATAGGCCTTCACGGTCACACTTGTAACAGGTTGAACATCTTTGCATTCTAGGCAGACATATTGTACACAAATACCTGGCTTGGACGCCCTCGGATGTAGTCTGATTCAAAGGACGAACCGGGTCACCAATTGTTTGTTTTTCCTTATCGTTTTGATTGTCTTTTGCTCTCATTTATCTTAATTTCATTGTTAAACTGGGCAAATTATAGCCAGTTACAACAATTGGCGCTGTCTGTGGGAACTTTTCTTGAAGAATTACTCCAATTCTTGAGAAGGCTCACCGTTCAAAAGAAAAACTCAATCGAACGATGGTAATCAACCAGGGAAAAACTATTGATGGGAATGAAAACGACGCGCGCGATGGCATTGAAGTATCACTGAGCTCCCAGCACACCCACCGGGTAGCCCCGACTGGTTCTCCTGACTGGTGGAACTTGGTTCAAATGCCGGAGGATGCCAAGGCAGTAATGGGGAACCTCCAAGGGCAAATGCATCCTGAGGGAGAAGGGGCGATCCACAGGACAACTGGCATATCACGCGGCCAAACATGCTATTGTCCGGAATCACCGGGCCCTGGACAAACCAGCGGGTTCGAAAAACGTATTCACCCGCCTCGGAAGCCAGGCGGTACAGAAGCTCCTCATCAGGGGTGAGGACGAAGCCCATTCTCAACCATGCCACACTGAACAGGTAGAGCAGGATCTTGCCATGACCCTAGACATGCACAACAGGGAGTCACCAAAAAATTTGGCTTTTCATGATGGTCACGGGCATGGGGTCAATAACCCGCAAGACGTCCAGATCGCGGAGTTGGAAAGAACTGTCCAGCAACTGCTGGAAAAGGTGAGAAACCAGGACAGAACGTCAGGGTCTAATAATGACCTCGTTATCCCAGATTCGCCCTTGGGGACCATAATCACTCTGGCACCTACCCAGAGGAAAATCAGCATAGTGGCTCTAGATCGCTATAACGGGAATACGGACCCCAAAATCCATGTGGTGAAGTACAATGCATACATGGCTTCAATGAGGACCTCTGAAGTGACGAAGTGTAGGTTATTCTCCCTGACACTGAGCGACCAGGCCCACATGTGGTACACTTCACTACCACCTTTCTCCATAGATACTTTCGAGCAGCTGGCACGATTATTCTTAAGCCATTACACGGCAATGACGCCTCGGCCTGCGATAAGGCAACGGCTCATGAACACGCTATGTTGAAAGGATCGACATGCTCATCATTGAGGGAGACCCCATAGGGGATGAAGCTAAGTTGTTGGGTGCCGTATCCGGCCTCAGGAAAGATACCAAATTATGGCGGCGCATGACTACCGACTATCCAACCAGCTATGCCGACTTCCAAAGGAGGGCTAGCGACCTCATCCATACCATGGAACTTTTAGAATTTCGGCTCTCAAAGACAAAGGAAGTCGCAGAGCCGAAGAAGGTCTCCAAGAAAACTGGGGGTCATTACAAGGCTCCCGGAAGCTTCAAACCATTTGAAGAATCCATTCCGGTGAAGCTGATGGAGGCTTTAGGCATGACACCTGGTCATGTCTATGCCCAAATCCAGGGACGAGACATGCTGCGCGCACCTCGCCCCATCAAAGACAAGAGCCAGCAAAACCCAAACAAGTTTTGCCACTATCATGCCCAGAAGGGACACTACACCAGCGAGTGTAGAGATCTTCTAAAGCAGCTATGGAAAATTTATGAGGATGGTCGTTTGGATGACGTTGTCAAGAATCCTCGGGCGAATGACCAAGGTGGGCGAGGTCGACAATAGGATCGTCAACCCAGACACGGCGAGCAGGCACAGAGAGAGCCCATCCAGGGGCCCACACAAGGCGAGCTGCCTGTATTGCCCATACCAGAAGGCACGCGAGGTCGCGTCATTCATACCATCTTGCTGCTCACCACGATAGGGGGCCTTTCTCTGGCTTCCTCATCAAAACGACGCCTGAAGGCAGAAGTCAGAGCAATGGAGAGCGCCCAAAGAATGGTTCTGCCATTCCTGGCCGTGACCGAAGAAACCCACAAAATCGAGTTCGGGGAGATAGACAAAGCTGGAATCTTTTACCCAAACATCGACCCACTGGTCATTAAGGCCAACATCATGGGAACAAGTGTATGTCGGTTGCTGGTCAACGGGGGGGGGGGGCTTTCTGTAACATCCTGTTCAAAAAGACCCTGGACCAGCTCAGGGATTACGAAGCATACGACACCCCATGCGATCATACGGTGAAGGGTTTCGGGAACGCAATGGTTAAACCTCTGGGCATGATCCGTCTATTTGTGGAGCTCATGTCCACCCTAGACGAGAAGGTTAGGAACACTAGGCTCCTGTATTTCCTTGTAATCGACCTCCCGAGCACCTATAACAGTTTCCTCGGGAGGCCGTTTGAACATGAATTTGAGGCTGCGTCCTCCACTTATTATTTCTGTGTAAAATTTCCCACCAAGTGTGGGCTAGTCGGCACCGTTAAAGGTGACCAAGTGGATGCAAGAGGATATTTGCTTTATTCTTCGTCTCATTTCAATTCGGTGCACACATCTAGTCATCACATAATGACGTTGGATCACAAAATGCATGACAATGAATTGAACAATGAAAAGACAAATAAGAAAAGGATGCACGACGACCACGATCCAAGGATGGGCCCAGAACCCGAAGACTTTATACTCGAGGCTGAGATAGACGATCCACGACTTGATGGTCCTAGAGCAGTACCCGGAGAAGAACTCGAGAGGATCAAAGTAGATCCAGCCTGGCCAAACTTGGAGGTCATCATAGGATCCAAGATTCCCGGTGACTTGAAAGTCGAAGTCATCGATTTCCTCAAGAAAAACTTGGACGTTTTTGCTTGGTCACACAAAGATATGATCGGATTCGATCCTGAGATCGCATGTCACTAGTTACACATTGACCCAGCATGAAAACCGATAGCTCAAAAGAGAAGGAATTTTGGTCCAGAAAAATATGCAGCCCTCACTGAGGAGGTAAAGAAGTTGCTCGACAATGACTTAATCATGCAGGCCGACCAGCCACAGTGGGTAGCAAACATGGTACTCGTAAAGAAATCAAATGGATCTTGGCGACTTTGCATTGATTTCACAAATCTCAACGAAGCATGTCCCAAGGATTTCTTTCCCATGCCGCATATCGACCACCTGATCGACAACACGGCAGGCCATGAGATGATGTCTTTCATGGATGCATTAGCTGGATATCATCAGATAGCAATGCATGAGCCAGACAGGCAGCACACTTCATTTCTAACAGAAAAGAACATGTACTGTTGGAAGAGAATACCTTTTGGCCTAAAGAACGCCGGGGCGACGTATCAAAGGCTGGTTAAGCACATGTTTGCCGAACAAATAGGCAAGTCGGTGGAAGTGTACGTAGACGACATCATCGTCAAGAGTCTAAAAAAGGAAGACCATTTGACCCACCTAGCACAAGCTTTCAAGATCCTCAGGAAGTCGGGAAAGTTCCTGGGGCATCTGGTCAGCAAATGGGGGATTGAAGCAAATCCAGCCAAAGTCCAAGCTATCTTGGATATGGGAGCCCCCAAAATCATGAAAGAGGTTTAGAAACTGACAGGGTGCCTAGCCGCATTAAACAGATTCATCTCCCGAATGGGGGATAAATGTAAGCCCATGTTCGACACCATCCGAAAAAAGGCGAGATTCGAATGGACGACTGAGAGTCAGGATGCCTTTGACAAGATCAAAGAATATCTGGCCGACGTCAACATTTTAGCCAACTAGTCCCCGGCGAGAAGTTATTCTTATACCTGGCGGCCTCGGAAACTGCCTTAAGCGCAGTGCTCGTGCGAGCAGAAGGTCAGATTCATCTTCCCATATATTTCGTCAGTCAGACGTTAAATGAAACCGAGCAGCGATAACCTCTACTGTAAAAACTAGCTTATGGGGTGACCAATGCGCCACGACCTACAATAAAAGCTCAGGCACTGGTTGATTTCCTCGTCTAACTAACTCTCCCCGAAGGGGCCAGCAGTTCGACCTGCCCACCATGAGAATTGTACGTAGACGGATTGGCAACTGCTAACAAGTCAGGGGCTGGAGTAGTTTTGATCAGTCCTGATGGCACTTCCTTTCAGAATGCCATTACATTCGACTTCCCAGCCACCAACAATGAGGCCGAATACGAAGCTCTCATCAGCGGTCTAAAAATGTCCACTGCGATGGGCATCAAATGACTTCAAGTGCATACGGACTCCCAACTCGTAGCATGCCAAATATCGGGAGAATATGAGGCCCAAGATGACAGAATGTCAGCCTACCAAGAAGTCGTCAAAATACTTTGCCTAAAATTCTAACAAATCCACATCAAGCTAATACCAAGGAACCTGAACTCCCGAGTCGATGCTTTAGCAAGGCTAGCGACTTCAGAGGGGCCAGCAGAGATGAGGGATGTCACCATCACAAAGCTCTCCCACCCCTCCACTGTGAACACAGTGGTCGCAACCCTAGACACCCCATCAATGAGCTGGATGACACCCACCATCGACTACTTGATGACAGGGAGTTTGCCAACAGACAGAATTCACGCAAAACAATTATAGCTCCGGGCAGCGAGGTATACTCTAATCAATAACGAGTTATATAAACGAGGTTTCAGCACACCCTTGCTCCGATATGTTACACCAGAACAGGGGCACATCGTCCTAAGGAAGATACATGAAGGGGTATGTGGAAACCACGCTAGGGGGCAATCACTCGCGCATAAAGTGACCAAGCAAGGATATTTTTGGCCAACCTTAAGAGCCGATGCAATGGTGTTTGCCAAAACATGTCACAAATGTCAGGTTCATGCACCATCGATCAAGGTCGCCCCAGAGGAACTCATTAGCATCCTCAGTTCTTGGCCTTTTGCAAAGTGGGGGATAGACATCATAGGGTCATTACCAATAGCCTCTGGCTCAGTCAAGTACGCCCTAGTCGCGGTGGATTACTTCACAAAATGGGCCGAGGCTGGGGCTCTAGCAACCATAGATCAAGACCACGTCATCAGATTTATATGGAAAAACATCATCTGCAGATTTGGTCTACCACAAGCAATCATATCAGATAATGGGAAGAAATTTGATGGCCTCAAGATCGTGAACTTCTTTCGAAAATGGAAAATTACCAAGTTATTCTCTAATCCATATCACCCTCAATCGAATGGTCAAGTCGAAGTAGTGAACAAAATCATCAAGCACACTCTGAAAGCCAAAATTGAGGGAAGAAAGGGAAAATGGGCCAGCGAACTTCCAGATGTATTATGGTCATACAGAACGACTTGACGAAATTCAACGGGGGAAACCCCGTACTCAATGGCATTTGGCAGAGAAGCAATCATACCCTCTGAGGTCGAATTCCAGACTCTCCGAACCTCGCAGATCGTGATCGATCACAACGATGAGGCTTTGGCCAGAAATCTAGACTTGCTCTAAGAGAAACGATTAGAAGCAAGTATGAGAAATGCAAGATACAAACAACAATCGGAAAAGTATTACAACTCTAAAGTATGAATTCGGCAATTCAAAGAGGGAGACCTGGTCCTAAAGAAGACACTCGGAGTAACCAAGGGAATTTTTGGGCTGAATTAGGAGGGGCCATACAAGGTCACCGGGTATTATCCAACGGTGCCTACGAGCTCGAGAACCCGGATGGCACCTAGGCTCAATACCCATGGAATGCATCTCATCTGAAGATATACTATCAGTAGGATCGAGAGCATTGTACTTGTAAACTTTCAGGTGAGTCAATAATAATGATTTCATTTCTTTTTCACAATTCCTGTGTTTGAACCCAGGGAGGTCGAATATGTGAATCACCGACCTCCCCCGGGAACGACTTTCGACATATGTGCGGTGAGATCGCCACCCCAAGCGGTGCGATCCTCCCCTAACTTTATAAGATGACTAAGCAAAGTTCAATTTAAAATTGCAATGCCAATAAGACGAAAGAACACATGCAAAAATTAAAGTCACGTAAGAAAATCAAGTCGGCACAATAAAGGAAAGAAAAAGACATTTCATTAATGACAACAAGCTCGAAGGTCGGTACAATATAAAGGCCAGAAGGTCGATACATCAGAGAGCCCAAAAAGGCTAGTTACATCAAGTGGCCTAAAGCCCATAGGAAACAAAGATTCATCATGATAACTGATAGCAGAAGATTTACCAATATCCAACTTCCACGACTGGCAGACGACTTCCGGCTTTGGAGCATGCTGATCAAAAGTATTGTTGGAGATGGGGTTCAACAACTTCTCAATCTCTTTTTTCTTATCAGGATTCTTGAAGTTATCATTCTTAAGAATGACCCGAAATCCCATCAAGAAGACCAATCGACTATGTTCAAAGGCTACCACCTAAATGCTGTTGAATAACACTGGTGGATGTGTGGGTAGCCCGCCTCCTGGATCTTAGGCTGGTAAACATCTCCCCAGAGGCCGGTTGTGGCCTGCTCGTTGGGAGGGACTACACCCAATTTCGATAACCTCATACAGGCCCCGGCCGCCCGTCTGAGTGCTCGAGGACCACCTCGGAGTTTCGGTGCGTCTCATCAGGATCAGGAGTGGGGTACACGATCCGGCTCTGATTGGGGAAGAAGGACAAGTCAATGCCCATTTTTTCCAGATCTTTAATCTTCATCACGACGTTAGAGGCAGGGGGAAGTCGAGGACATAATCAGCCAACTCAGCCACAATGTTAGTGAGGTCGGCATCAAGATTCTTTTAACGAACGGCTCGGATGGCACCCACAACCGCCACGACATAAGCGCGATTGGCGTTACGCTCTTCCCGACCCGCTTCGTCGCCAGTAGCCACTTCTCCCCGACCTCAACATCCTTGCTAGTCAGCTCCTCTTTCAGCCGGGCCACGATATCCTTCTCCACCACGAGCAGACCCTCACCTTCCTTCAGCTGGCCCTCAAGCTCCGAGACCCTTTTAGCCAATTCAGCCTTGGTGACCTCCAGTTTCTTCTTCACCCCATGTGCGGCTATCGGCGATTTGGCCTACTCGGAGGTCGTTGCCTGGGCCTTCTCCAGGTTGGAGGAGCTCAGTCTCGAATTGGGCGTAAGCTTTCTCCATGTAAAGAGCAGCCTTTAGGGAGTGGACTACAGCTGAGTACATATTACCCGTGACTTTTTGGTGGCGGGCAGTGGAGTGATCGTCCTTCGTCCACACATGCGGCACGTTCCTCATCGTCCACGCCAAGTAGCTGGGCCAGTCGCCGGGTATACCCTCTAGTGTGGGAAGCCTGGACCTCAGAAAGCTCAGCACCTCCGGTGAGAACTTGTTGGACGTCAGGTCCTGGCTGCAATACAGAAAAATGGATACATTAGAATTGACGATTTTGAGTATTACTTCACAATCAAAAGTCACAACGACCTATCTCTTCACCTTCTCCTCATCCCAACCGATCCAGGAATCGTCATTCGGATGGCGACCTCCCACCCAGATGGGAGTTGGCAAAGGAGCTGAGCTGGGAGTCCCCCTCCCGGTATCCCGACTTGTCACAGATCATGCGTGCCGGCCTCAGCTCGTGCTTTCTTGTGAGGTCGCTCACCCGCCATAGGGGCAGACTCGACAGCTTTCTTCTTGCCCCTATTGGCAGCAGGAGGCGGGGTCTGGACCGGGGCATCTATAGGGGCGGCCGAACTGGGTAGACGCCTCATGGAGCCGAGCACCGACTTAGGTCGGGAAGCCATTTCGGAGGCGGGGGGCTGACGGCGGAAAGTCAGAATCTCCGGGACTATCATAAAGCAAGGAAAATTGTTAATACAAAATAACAAAGATTTACAGGGAATTTTGAGGTGACGGGGATAGGTATACAACCCAGCCGTCAAACGGTCGAGCTCATAGTTCAGCAGATTAACGTCTCGCCAGCTCAGAAACATATCTCGAACCTCCTTAAACGCCTCAAGAAGTCCCAATACAGCTCGGAGGATCGGGGCGCAAACACTGTAAGATAGGAAAAGAATTAGATCAGTACAACCGAACACAAAAACATTAAAAAAGAGGTACCATTCTCAATACGGATCGCATAATCCATAGGAACTCGAATAGATAAAGTGCTGGAGGGGGCCACCGACTCTCATGCCCCTCCGACAAACCACCATTTATGGTGTCATCCGTCGACCTTATTTAGAATTCCACTCACTAGCTCTCTGCCCTTGGGAAGTCGCACGGCGTGATAGCCTCCGGCCTGAGCAATGGGCGTCATCTCTTGGGATATCTCTCCGAGATTGGGCAATCTTTATCAAACCGGCCTGCCCCAATACGACCATGGTGGAGATAATGTAACTCCACCCATTCGGGGTGATTTGCGTGAGACTCATGTTCCAGGCCACTAACAAATGGAAAATGGCCGGATGCAGCGGGAATCGAATTCCCGCAGCCATTGAAGGCTCATTCACAGCTATCATCCCCGGAGGAGGCTGGTCAACGCTTTTGTCGGAAGTCGGCCCATAGAAATGCACGTCTAGGGGCACCTTGTACATGCGGCATAGCCCTCGCACATATCAATCAGAAAGCACCGACCTGTACTTCTTATCTGACGCAACGAATTGTGACTCAACCGACTTGCGATACTGACATTCAGGTCGCTTGTACGGAGCTCGGCTATGGTACAACTCGTAATCAAAGACTCGTTCATAAGCCCTGTAATCAGGAACCAGCGCAGAAGGACCCGTCGCTGTTGACCGTTCCCGCGGAGTAGGATGGAGGAGATTGACATCCAACGGATGAAGATGGGTAATCTCAGCCAGTTCTTCTAAGAATCGGTCATCCACCGGTTCGTCACTAACATCTTCTTCCCGACGATCGCCCATGGCCCTAGCCGAAGAACCCTCACCCATATGACCGGTGGTGGAACCGGAACCCCGGCGGCAGCGCAAAGAGAGGAGGACATCGTCCTTAGAAGAGGAAGAAGCCACCATGGGCTGAAAGGCAGATGGAGAAATACGATTTCGGTGATCCATACAATCAAAAAGAAACCAAAGTGTTTACCTGTGTTGATTTCGCTTGAGGGACACGAAAATATGCTTCTGACGAGAGGAGAACAAGAATCCTAAAGAATTTCTTCACAAATTTTTCAGAGCTTTAGCAGGGAGTAAGGTTTTTGAAAACCTAATTCCCCGCCTATTTATAGAAGGAGAAGAGGGGCCGAAATGAAATTAACCAAACTTCGGCCCCTTAGCAACAAGAAAACACGTGAGCCTCGTGTGAAACCCACTACGGCATCTCATTGGACCAACTAGTGGCTCCCCACGTCATCATCCTGACACGCCATCATATTAAATCCCCGAGATCGAGGGAAATCTGATGCGACGATTCGCATTATCGAGGTGACTTTTCGCCTGCCCGAGGACGGTTGGTCGCAAGTCAGTTTTCATCCATATGTCAAGTCAAGGTCCCGATGCAGAACATGGGACCTCAACTTGAGGGGCAATTGTTGTAGCATGAATAATTCCGACCTCCTACCTGGTCATGAAGATAACTAACGTGGAGCCAGAACTACGTGAAGTGACCTCTATAAGAATACAGCGGAACCAACCCGCCTAATCCGGATAAAAGCTCAAGACTCACAAGTCGCGGAAATAACAAGTCGCCAAGCGACTAGAAATCGAAAGCTCAGGAAGTTGCGGAACGACTTACATTTTACATTCTCAAGTCGGGAATGATCAACATCAGCCTCAACTACACAGCTCGAGTGGTCAAAGATAACCCCCGACATGCCATGAAATCTGCCCCCAAAGTCCGCTCCACGATTGGCGCGTATTAAAGAAAGGCGACTTCTGGCCCGTCAAGGCGGGATTAGCGATTTCCAGAATTGTAGCCTTTTCACATGCATTATTCCTTATGTAAATTCCCGCCCAAGGGATGGGAATCATAGTATAAATAAGCCTTCACGGCCACACAGGTTGAGCATCTTAGCATTCTAGGCAGACATATTATGCACAAATACCTGGCTTGGACGCCCCCAGACGTAGTCTGATTCAAAGGACGAACCGGGTCATCAATTGTTTGTTTTTTCTTATCGTTTTGATTGTCTTTTGCTCTCATTTATCTTAAATTCATTTATAAACTGGGCAAATTATAGCCAGTTACAACAATTATGAAAAACATTTGCAAAAGGGTCCAACAGGAAATTTCTAATCCTACTGTTTCTTTTATGCCTCATATTAAGAACACCGGATTGACGAAGTCCCCCATTTATTAAACATGCAGACCGTGCAGCTTGTTTACACTTTTCATCATCAATCATTTTTATTATGACATCAAGACCAGTAGGTACATCATCTAATGCCGATAATTTACCCCAAAAAATAGTTTGAAGTTCAGGTGAAAGTAAATTAGCCCAAACAAAAGGAGTATCAATATCAGTGTCTATGGTCGATGGAAGAACCTTTCTTCGAACCAAAAACTCCAAATATATGTACATGTCATACATGCATATAAAGTGTTCTTCTAGAGTTTGATTTTCTTTCATTTTGCAATTCAAAAAACTTTCAAGCATTGTTTCCCTTTGATGAATGTCTCGTATAGAGACAGTTCTTCTGAGACGCATACCTAGAAAATGAGCAACCAACCAATAACAAATTAGTCAAACTTCCACAACATGAATACAAAACCTACTCACGTGCAAAAGGAAAACACATTTCCAAGCGTAGTAAGTTAATTCACAAGTGAATAAAGTTTAACTTTGGTCCTCAATTTCATAGATAAATAAATATTTTAACAAATATCTCAAATTCCATATAACAATGCTCATTATGAATCTACACAGAAAAATAAGCTCACATGAATTTTCAGTGATAAAAACGGAGTTAAAATGAGCTCAAACGGGTCGAATGAAAATTGAAAGAGCGCATAATTTCCAGAATTTGCTCAAACAGTGGGAAAGAGACCTTTGTCTTTGCCTAAAAACGCGTCGTCGGTCTTGTTTATTGGGGTTATCTTTGAAAAGTATGTTTTTACTTTGTATAACCAAACTGAGTTTTTCTCATTTATTTACTGAAATAAATTATTAATCATCATTCATTTAAATTTAAATATGAATGAATGTTATATATATTTATTGCAAACCCATTCAATAAAGTCAGTAAGTATTACGTTGTAGTTAATTTGATGATACCAGATCACAGAAGATCGAATTAACAGTTCCTCGTAATTAAGTACAAATTCACAACCTAGATGGAAATGAACAAACCATCATGAAAGGTTGATGTATAAGACTCGGATTGGCTTGTCTTGACCAAGAGATTATACTAATGCATTTGGATGCGCTGAATAGGACCTATAGGAGAATAAATTCTTCGGTACTGAATATACAAGAATTAGACCTCAGTGGTGTGTTGTTTCTTAATCTCCATCCCTTAAATAGGATCGTGTAAAATTAATAACTATTGCTTTGACTTATGATAGGAAGAGAATCATTGAGATTCGATACCTTATATCTTGGGCAATATTATTAATTACATGACGATTGCTGACATTTAATATGGAGAATTATGTGCAAGTACGTCTTGTTTGACTTGTCCCCTTGGTGGGCTCAGAACCTTTATCATACCAAATCTTGCAAGTGGAAATTTATTTCCGGTATGGATAACAATGTTGAGCTGTCTTTACTCCAAGGATAAAGATATTAATTAATATAAAGCTTGTTCAGTGGCTTAATTAATTAATGGACTAAAATAATCTTAAACACGAGAAATAATGACCGGGAGCCATATTATAGTGAAGTCGTAATATGTATTAAGATGGAAGTTCAATATTAATTTTATAGTGGAATAAATTAATATTAATGGACTTTGAATAATATTTGGCCCAATATTATAGTTTCATAGTTCATTGGAGGTCCAATCTTAATTCTCCTAAAGGCCCCTCAAATAGCCCAAAATAAAGTCCAATTAATGAAAGAGAGAAGAAAATATTCTTGCCTAATATTTCCTTGAAATTTTTGAAATATGTAGGGAAAAGGAAGAAAAGATTGTCTTGATTTTCTTGTAGATATTTTATGGAAATAGATAAGTATTGTAGGAATACATAATTATCCCATAAATTCAAGAAGTCAAATCTTGACTCCTTTTGCCTTGTTATTTTTGAAAAATAGGGATAAAAAAGGGGAAGAGATTTTTATGGAAAATTTAATTAAGGAGAAAAGAATATAGGAGATATATTCAAGATTTCTCGAAGACCAAGAAAAGATTTTCTTCCCTTATTTTCTAGACCTAAAAATCGGCCCCCTCCTCCCTATAAATAGGGGATGAATTTTTCATTCCCAACTGCAATTCCATGTGTTGGAAATATTAGAAATCCACAAAGGTGGTGGCAAAATATTTTTGGTTTTCCTCTTGTTAAAATCATTCGTGAGAATCCTCCCACCGGATTGCGTTCGTGGACTTGGAACATATTTGGGAAGGCTCTTTGGGTTGATCCGTTGTCTCATCTGTCATCTCTACAAGAGGTTAGTAATCTCGTAACTCCTAGATTCCACATGCTTAGGATTTATGTGGATTACGTGTACGCATGTTGTTTATTCGTTTATTAATTATTATGTTGAATTGATTTAGGATTAATTCATGTTAGTAATTAATTGATTAATTTAAATATGTATTTAAAATCATCTCGAACAGATCCAGGCACCCATAATTTCCCAACACACAAGTGTCCAAGGGCCCACTGAAGACAACACGCGCCGCCAAAATGCCGCACGCGATCCCCCACGCGCCAAAACCCTGGCCGCGCATATGACCCATGCGCCACCGCGCGTGTCACCCACGCGCCACTTTGCGTGTGACACACGCGTCACCGCAGGTGTGGGCCACGCGCCGAACGCCGCCACGCGCCACCACGCTTGTGGTTCACGCGCCGGCACGTCTGCCTTTTGACTAGGTTTGAAATATAATTTTTGAAATTGGCAAGGTCCCTAGAAAATATCTAATTCTCAAAAGGCAACCCCTCAAGTTTCTGAAAATTTTCGATCTAGTCCCAAAACTCTACAGAATTTTCAAAAACCCATAAGTCACTCAATACTTGACCAAAATTAACAAATAATATACTAAAAGAATTGTCTCGGAACGTAGAGCCTTTCTACACTAATAATTTTTCATGATTCATATTGTATATGTTCAAATTTTTCAGTCAAAGTCTCGTAAATTTTCCCAAAAAATAATTTTTATCTTGAAATCGGTAAGGCTAAAAATTATGAAACTTTCCAGTATGCTTCAACACTATACACCGCATATACAGTAAAAATTTTGGCCTCTAATTTGTCCATTTCAAAACATCCATATTATGCATTGGTATTTAGGAAAAAATACACAACGCCCGTAAATTATGTGAACAATGAAAACACATATATCTCAAGCTATATATGCGAACGAGAATCATAAAATACACAACGAGAATCCAACACATTGGCTCTAATACCATTGTTGGATTATTCCTTCAAGAAAAGAGAACATGCCTTTCTTCTGGAATAATATTTCAGCGGAAGAATCAACAAAGCCGGTTGAATTCTACGTACAAACTGTGATCCCCAGGGTCAGAAATGCAATCACGCAAACTGCTTCCAATATCCACAATATAAGAGTCTTTAAGTATTTTGGTGTTATCCGTGAGAATTTAAGTAAAGTTCTAATGAGGCGTAAAAGCCAGAATCTGAAACTGGGAAGGAAACATCCTTTTACCATAAGCGTGAAATGGTTTTCTCATTTGAAAATTAAATTCAAATCTTGGGATAACTGAAATCCCAAAACACATGTGTGTATAATATATTTTATATTAATTAATTAATACTTTCACAGTGAAATAATATATACTTTTAAAAGATGCACTTGAATTGCACAATGCACTTAATATACATAAGACCTACTCAAAAATATATATAATATGATGTAATACATGACAAGATTGTGAAACTACAAACCATGTGGATTGAGTGGAAAGAAATATGCAAACAAAAATCTGAAGGGGGGGGTCTTGGGGTTCGGATTTGGAGGTCTTTAATAAAGTTCTAATGGGAAGTGGATGTGGAGATTTATAAGTGAAAAGGATAGTTTTCGGGTCAAAATAATTGAGTCTAAGTATGGGGGTTGTGGGGTAGAGGGGATTTTGAATTACATAGGGGGTCAAGTTAAAAAATGTCTGGATGGTGGAGAGATGTCGTGAACCTTACATTCATGTACCGTATTGTGTGAGCAAGGTGTACCTTATAGCTCTGCTTTCTTTCAATAAAATGTTTTCTGATAAAAAAAATATATATGAGAGATATTTCAAAAAAAAAAAAGTGCTAATTATTTTACCAACCTAGGCCCCTGAAAATGGTGTGCAAGTTTATAGTGTATAAGTCACTATTATTTTTTCAACTAAGATAAGTTTTTCAAACTTTCCTAACATTCAACATTGAGTCTTGGGTAGGTTTATTGTGAATTCGAGTAGTCGAGTTTATATGAACTTTTTTTTGTCACTGTTGTACACTAAAAATGTTACTGTTGTCTATACAACGTTATTGATTGTTGCATAACGTGTATATTTGAACCATATCTTTGACTTCCCTTATTTGAAGACCTATTATTTTGGGTGTAGATATCTTCTTCCTTAGTCACACGCGTTTTGCTTAATTATAAGATTTGAACGTTGGCATACACTGTATATATATTCCTTACCTTTGTAATATTTGTAATTAATTCAATAGAAATATCATATCAAATTCCAAAACTATCCTGCATATTTTTCTTGCTCACAGTCACTTATATCATGGTATCAGAGTAGATTAGATCCTAATAAAGCTTCCTCACATATTTTTTTTCCTATCAAAATTCACATAGTAATCACCTGCAAATATGGTAAAACCTGGTGATGACAAACTCACACCCTCAAAAGTGGTGGACGTAATTACCCCATATTATGTGCATCTGTTTGATAACCTCGGATAAGTTTATGTGAGCGAAGTTCTTCGATGGTAATTATCTTGATTGGATGGAGGAGATGACAAATTTCCTATTTGCAAAAAATAAAATCGGCTTTGTTGATGGCACAATCCTAATACCAGATGAAGATCCATCAGAGTTATCACTGTAGAAACGGTGTAACACGATGGTAAAGGGATGTCTCACGGTATCAATGGAGAAAGATATCCGCAATAGTGTGAAACATGGGAAAACTGCTCGAGCGATCTGGCTCGATATGTAAGAAAGATTCGGAAAAGAGAGTGCCCCTAGAGTATATGAACTGAAACGTATGTTGACACTCACACGCCAAGAAAAGATGTCCGTGTTGGCTTACTACATGAAATTGAAGGGAATATGGGAGGAAGTCCAATCTATTTTGTAACGCCCCGAATCCAGAATGCCGGCTCTTGCACCTTCGACACTCTAAACTCGGGTCGCCACTTAGTGATTGTAAAATCTGAGCTTAAAAATTTCTTTTTAAAATATATCGACAAGCATAAGTATTACATTTTTTTGCAGCGGAAAGTATTAATGACAAATATAAGTTATGAAAAAGCAGTGTGGGCCCGTTTATTAAAGCTAGATCATGACATTATAATAAAATCAGTCGTTTAAGGTAGCATATATTTTAATCATCGAGCAATCTTTAAAAGAGTTTGTTGCTCGGCATAAGAATAAATTCACCAATCATAAAATCGAAACATTTATTTAAAAAGTCATATCTATATATTATTATCATTAACCAAGGGAAACTCCGTGTCAATCCTGCTGCAGCTCCGACCCCTCTCAATCATATCCTAAAAATATCAAACTGTGGGGGGGTGAGATAAAAATCTCAGCGGGCAACTTGTACACTGTTACTCATACTGGTCACCGAAATATAATTATCTTAGTATTTTATTAAAGATTTATTCATACGATTTTGCGTAGATGATTTTTGGAGAATTGTACGGAGTCTTTGTATAGACTCGTTCGTACCTTGGTTCCTTATGGTAATTTTATTAGTAGCTTAATTTCTTAACATCTATGATATTCATAAGATATCATCCATCATGATCATTCGATCATAAACATTTCATTTGGGACACTTGTTGCTCCGACCACATGCAATCCCCTTGTCGCTTCTAACCTACATCGCATGATAATTATCATGTGGGACACTGGTAACTGCTACCACTTGCAATCCCCTTTTACAACTTCCCACCTCCTTCGTGAAATCGCATCTTATGTATCTCGTAAGATCACTAATACACATTTGGGCTTGGACAGCTGTTAAAAAAGCCCTTAGAGAGCGGTTATAACAGCTGTCCAAGTAACAACTGTCCAAGCTTGGACAGCTATTAAAAAACCGATGTCCAAAAGTTGGGCTTGGACAGCGGTTTTCAACCGCATTGCAAGAGGGGGGCTTGGACAGCGGTTATTAACCGCTGTCTAACTTATTTTTTTTTATAATTTCGTTTATTATGTTAGATAGACAGCGGTTATTAACCGCTGTCCAATATCTTTTTTTTTAATTATTAATTTATATTTTAAAAATCCTATAATAAAACTATAAACCAAAACTTATGTATACGTCCAATACCATAAACCATAAACCAAAAATCCTATAATAAAACCATAAACCAAAACTTATACCACATATATATATACCAAAACATCAAATAAATAAACATACACATCATGAAATAAATAAACATACAATCATAAACATACGTCCAATACACCAAAAACAAAATATATATCATCACAAATATATAATTTAATTACATGCTACCAAAATTTCAAACAACGGTCACTCAATATCGTATGAATATAAGAATCGATTGTAAAGGTACCTCGTCCAATCGTTTTTTCATTTCTCCAGTCTTTTCTTAGAGTAAGACTTGAGTTCACGTTCATAGACAAACTGCAAACAACGAATCAATCAATATAGTATGAATTTTTATTCAATCAATAATAATTTAAATAAATCGATAAATTGACTTACATTGAGAGGAATGTTCGTTAGAGAAGCGCGGATTATATCTTCAATAAAGCAACACACAAAATGTCCACAATGTTCATTATCTCGTTGCATGGAACACCATTGATTAACAATTATAATCACGTATTACAATTATGATTTCTTTCTATTAATTTGATAATTTACTAAATTAAATTTACCTTAATGTTAATCCAAATCACTTTATTTAACTTAGATCTTGAACCTTGACTCTGGCTGACTCCGATACATCGTCATCACACTATTATTATTATAATTAAAAAATAAAAATAGATTAAATATGCATAATTTTAAAAGTAAAACAAATCATTGTATAGAATATTAAAAATGAACTTACGATTCCATATATGAAATGAGATCAGGGCGATTTGAATAAACTCCATCCTGAGCTGGGTCCATAAAATACACACTTAATGTATTCATGTGTATGGCGACCAACACTCAATGGTTCCTATATTATATTGAGAATATTAAAATTAACTGCAAATTTAGCATATATATGTGCAAATATTATAAACATGAATACAAATTTTAACGAAATGTTTATCACTCAACCACATTTGTTGGCCAAAAAATGAGATGATCGCTCTCAGTTTGATTCAAAGATATGATTAACTAACTCATCCATGGTGCATACCCTATCACCCATTATGCAAGACACACGGGGAGACGAAGAATACATTCCACTTGCTCGGACATCTCTGGAGAGATATACCTCACCCAAATATCTTTAACCAACATATATACGCTAATTAATATTTAAAAAGAAAATTAAACTATACAGAGAGTGAATATTGAGAATTAGTAAACACATACCTGAGGTAAAGGGCTATGGTGGTTGCACTCAACCACTCGTCATTCAAGACTTCGCTCACATGTTCCTCACTGACGAATTCTTGGAAAGTATTCTGATGAAAGTGAGCAATCATGGGAACTGTGACGATCTCGAAAGCATTAGACGATACCATCTGGTGCACCCTAGACTGTACATAATCATCGTGATCTAAGTCTCCAGTCATGGGATAACCAAGTATGAGCACAGTGGAGTCCCTCATTCTCCCCCTCTGACTGTCTACGACACCCCTCGATTTCTCTTTAGCCTTTTGTGGTGATTTCTTCCGAGGCATTTGTGGTGTCGGCAGATTCTACAATTAATTTGCAATATTATTTCGAACCACAAATAAGATAATGAACTTTAATAACATATATTTTACCCTCATGGTGCTAGAGACCAAGTTGCTCGGCCATTCGATGAAACTGTTGTTCCGACTGTGACGACTTCATCGATTGGTTTTGGCACCGATGAATCCTCTTGTCCTATTATGGGTACATCGAGTGTGACCCTCACGAAACCAGGAGTGATGGAATGACCATGAATCATTCCATGGGAGCTGTGCAACGTTCTTGTGGCCACCAACCGATCGGGATCCTCCAAACAAAGGTAGCAAAAGGTCGTTGGTTGTTCGAATAAGATATTTAGTTAGAAAATTTTAATACACTAGTCTTTAATTAAAACAAATGTGAGACATGCATATCGATACGAGAGACGCGTTTTAAAGTGCCTCAATAAAGTCGTCCCTTAGGTTAGGTTGAAAACATAGCATTAGCGACACTATGTTCACAAACTTGCTCCACTCGGCGACATTCTGTGGCTCGTTCTTCTCTCGGACCTCAAACGTTCCACATCTTTAGACAACTTGGCAACTTGTTCCGTTAGTATACCCACCATATTCATGGTCTGAGATAGACGCTCCTGAATCACAAAAACAAAAGATTATTATTTAATTATTTGTTTATAAATAATAGTTTGTAATTGAAAGATAAATTAATGGATAGATTACCACTTCTTCGATGATGCGTTGTGCCTTTGGGATGCGTGAATTTTCCCGTCTCGACCCTTTTCCGGTAGTCCGAAATAAGTCGAAATGGGTAACAATAGGCTCACTCTCTCCAGTTTTTCTTCTTTCTTCTTTCTACGATAGTGATGAACGTGTCCCTTTATTAGATATATTAAAAGTGAATATATAAAAAAATTAAAAGTTAGGATTTTGATCTCACCATATTTTCTCTTATTCATGCATAACCTTTGTTCGAGCCCGCGATATCGCCCTCCATCGACTTGGCTTGATCGCAATTTTATTACTTGATTCTCTGAAGATAATAGAAATATGATAAACACTTTGAAAAACTATATGCATTAGAAATTGAGGAAATGACATTGATTAATTTTACCGAAATCATCCTCCATAGCTCTTCTCACAAACTCCTCCCAAAGATGGGAGCCACCATAGGGCTATTCTCGTCTGTGGGAAGCGACTAGTTGAGTAAAGACCGGTTTAGGATCTCGTGTGTTACTTCTCAACCAAGTCCAAAAAATTCTTGGTCATTACTCGACTTGTGACAATATTTGTGGTCAAGACCTCTGAATGTAGTCTATCTGCATATAACATAACAATTTAGTAAATTTAAGGGTCATACTACAACTTTAAATAAATATATAATTAACATACCATAAGTTAATCCCATATTCTTTCCTTCAAAGAGAGTCGGTTTGAAATTTCCCCAATCCTTAGGTAAAAGCGACCGACGATAGGATCATCGGCGCTCCGATCAGCTCCAATGTAGAAGGACAACGACTCACTCTCTTTTTCCTATTGTCATCCAAGCTCATTGAACGATAACCGCAATAACATAGTATTTAATTATGTTCAACGATCAATCAATATATTTATCGATTTCAAACTGCTCAATTGTAATAAAATTACGAAGTGTTTTCCCCACTCTGAGCTCTCTTAATAGATGACATGGTGACTATACCCCAAGTGTGCTTCTCCCCGAGTTTCTTTGGTGGTGGTGGGAGCATCAGTGTCACACTCTCTCAAGTCATCAGGTTGTTGTTGATCATATGCACCATGATCATATGCGCCATGATCTCCATAAGAATATCCATCATCATCTCCATCATCTCCTGGATATGGCAAACGAGACATGATCCTAAAAGCGGAAAAACAACATTTAATAAACAAAAAACAAACAATATTCAAAACTATGCTTAAATCCTCACACAAGCATATTATCAAACACCTTGAGTGCATCAATTGTTCATATCTAAATTAGCATAAAAAATCAAGCCAAGCCACACAATATATATTCATCTCTAACAAGTTGTTCATCTCTAACACTAACGACATTAATCCTAATAAATTAACACTAATTTATGTTTAAATCCTCACACAAGCATATTATCAAACACCTTGAGTTCATCAAACACCAATATATATACAACAATATACATACACCAATACATACAACATGATATATATACACCAATATACATATATACACCAATATACATGATATACATATATACACTAATATACATACACCATACATACAATTAACAAAGCCATTAAGAACAATTAAACAAAGCCACACAATATATATATATATATATATATATATAAACAATTAACAATATATAAACCAAGCATCAATTGTTCATCTAACAACAATTAATCCTAACAAATTAGCTAATTAATCAAACCAAACACAATTATATAAATATTTAATCCTAATATATATATACATACTAACATATATATACATATACACAATATTAATTCAATATATATATATATACTAACATATATATTCATACATATATATATATATAGAAAAGAAAAATTACCTATGGAAGGAGAAAGCTAGGCGGCTGCGGGGCGCAGGGGGAGCTTTAGCAACAAAGCGACAACAAGCAGGGCAGGGAGGAGGACGCGGCGAGATGGTTTGATTTGGGGTCTAGGGAGGAGGAGGCTAGGGCTTCTAGTTCGCGATTTGGAGCTAATGGGAAGGCGACGGCGACGGTGGAAGGGGAGAACGCGCGGCGGAGTTCGATTTAGGGTAGAGGAAGGAGGTCGGGCTTCGATATCAGCTGCAGGTTTAATTCACGATTTGGGAAAAATTTCCTTTGGTTACTGCATTTGGGTGTATATATATTAATTATCAAACCTCTTGACAAGATTCAAAATCTTCTTTGTCTAAACATTTGCTGCAATGTTCTAAACCGCTTTCTAAGTGTTATTTGGACGGTTTTGAACCGCTTTTTTTTTTTTTTTTTTTTTTTTAATTAAAACCGCTCTCCAAGTCAGTAGCTTGAGAACTGCTTTGAAAAAAAAATTTCCAAGTGCGGTTAAGCTTAAATGTGTAGTAGTAATACATAGCATATCATTCATAAGCATTATCCACTTTATTTATTTTTTTCTAGTGTTCTTAATTATAGATTTGTGTTTGTTTTTAGTCGAGTTCAGAATACACCAACAATCACTGTAACATAAACCACTGCATACAAATAATGTCACCCACCTTATTAACTTTTAAGAAAAGTTACAAACTTTGAAATCGGTTTGAGAGTTTGAGCGTGACAGTGATCGTCCGAGCTTTGATTCGAAAAAGACTTCCCCTAGACAATATTTTCATGTTCTCGTCATTAATTACTTTTTGATTGAAGTAAAATTATTCGTAAGTTTATCAAGGACGTTAAACTCTATTCTTTAGATTTCCTTACTCGTGAGCTTTTATCGAACTTTTACTTTAATCGGCTATTGGATTTTATTAATGATGTCCCAAAATTATCACTTGCAAGAATAAAGATTTAAGGTCTAATTTCAGCTTGACTCAGTTTTAGAAAACAATTTTATAAAATTGTTTATATAGTACTAAAATTCATTAAATAATTCACAAAGGCATATAAGAGCATGTAGTATTTGATTATATTTTTATAAAAAATAATCGTAAGGAAAATAGTCCCACTAGATCAAGAAGTTCGGCTATTCTTCAGATTCACAATATAAACTTCGCAAATTCATAACTCTTTATTTGCAAGTCCAAAACTCATAAATTTTGAGGATCATGTTTATGACTTGTTATAGTTTAGGACCACATTTTTATATTTTCTACAAAGGTCATGTATAACAAGTTAAACTAACGGAAAAGTACGACAATTTATTTACACACATATATATATTTTTGGGTAAAAACTCAAATAATGGATTTGATCAAATTTATACTTTTATTAACTTAGTTGTTATTTAGAAAAAATATAAATTATCATGTGTATAGTGTTTGGATAATTTTCATGATTAAAAACATGTGATTACTCAAAAGAGTTACTAAAGAACTTTCAAATAAGTTGCATAAAACGGAATATAAAACACATATGGTTTGTTGTAAAGAAAGTCATCCAAATAAATTATTATACCAACCATTAAGTTTTCCAAAAGTTCCTAATTTCAGTTATGACATTATTAGGAAAGTTGGTGTCCCAAATTTTGTGACTTTCTTCCATTTTCGCGAGCTGTTTTCCGTTGATTCGCTAATCCGATCGAGACGAAACTTTAGGGCTTTTCAAGCTTGTAATCTGAAGTTTACTGGCATGATAAATCGTTTGAAAATAACGAACGAAAGTTAGTTAAAAGTGTCATGAAAGTCAGGTGCCTGGGACCAATTTCTTGTTGAAAGCGAATTCCAGTCTTTTCGTTTCAAAGACGTCGATCTTATTAAAGAAACCATAACTCGGATCTACGATGAAAAATTACGATATTTTATCACGAATCAGAGACTTGTTTAATTTTAACTTGACATTAGTTTCATCTCAAAATGATTTCTAGAAATCGAGATATGAATTTTTAAAGTTGTAGATAGGAATTTCGAGTAGCGTTTTTTCCGAAATTCCAGTTTTTGAGCGACCTGTTTTAATCGTAAAAAACGAAAACAGAAGATCACCAAAATTGAGTCTTGAGACTACGATCACATATTACACATATAAGGGAGCACAAAGGTGTTTTAAAACACAAATTTCGAAAGACAACAGAGTACTTTCGGCAGAGTGGCAAAAATCTGTCAAAAGTTTTGACGTTTCAACTTGACATATTTGAGTGTAAATTTCGGCAAAGATAACTTGAGTACAATTTTTGAAAACCAAAAATACGAGCATGAAGTATGTACTTCAAACAACACGTAGGAGTTCTAAACTAGCAATTTTCAACACATTATTAAAGCACTCAACAATCTCACCTAAAATCATACGAACACAGGTTTCGAATTTTTGTTCGGAGGTTACCTTTGTCGTTCTCCTCCTCTTTTCTTTCGCTAGGATCTTCAAGGAACCAGGTGTTTAGTAGCTTGAAGCTCCTTGGATACATATTAGAAGATGATTTCATGCTTGAATTCAAGAAAAATTGAAGAGTGGGAGAGAGAGGATGAAGCCGTGAGCTTCATGGAGTGAAGGAAGTGATTTCTTATCTTTTTCATGGATTATAAGAATTGTATGGATTGATTACCTTTATAGATGTTATTGGATGATGGACGAAGCTCCTCCTTGCTGCTGGAATCAAGAAATTGCTCAATCAAAATCAATGGTTGGAGGGAAATTTCATTACTTGCTTGAAGATGATGGTGGTCGATGGATTTGGAGAAGAGAGTGAATTTTGGGAGAGTTGGGTTTCGATTTTTGCAGGGCTTCGCCTTGATCAAATGTTGTGTAAATTATGAAGGGGAGGTGCTTATTTATAGAGGAATGAGAGGAGAGGCACGGCTGAAATGGTGATGAAATGGAAGTGTTTTTTGGTGTAAATTTCATTTTGATGAATAGTAACCAGCGTGGTGGCGGAGTATGGACCAAGTGTCGACTCGTGGCTAGAAACGAATGTCATAGGATATTTATTCAATCGCGATATTTGTTACAATTAGTATTATCCGTATTCTAGAGTCACAGGTTTAGTTAATTAAAAATCACTAAATTTAGTTAGAAATAATTGTTTAGAACTTTTAGCGATTAAATAAATCGTCACGTTTTGAGGCGAAAATTATTTATTTAATTATTTAATTAAAAATCCATTTTTCTTAAATTTCTCAATAATTTTAATTTAGTTAGACGAAGTAGATTTTCCATCGTCGTATTTATTATTCGTTAGATTCCCGATTTTTATATTGAAAATCCTAATTCCTTGAAATATTAATTTTTCTTTCTTAAATTGAAATTAAATATTATTATTAAATATTTTATGACCAAACCTTCATTAAGTATTTTGTTACTGATTATCTTAGGAGTGCTCCCCTGGTTCAAGTGCTTTCGTCCGTTCCACTGAAAAAATCAAAACATTTGCAAACATATATCGCTCTAAAAATCATTCTAATAATCTTTAAATCAAATATTCATTTTATTAAACTCATTTCTTTTATTATTCTTATTAAAACTGGGACGGGGTATTACATCCCTACCCCCTTAAAAGAATTTCGTCCCCGAAATTCCGCTTACTCCTTTTTCTTAGTCATGACGGGTATTTCCCTAAGATCATTTCAATTTTCCAAAATAATTCCAACTTATTTTCCATGTCTACAAAATCCAAAATATTCTCGATTCCTATAATCATGAAGCGTCCTTCCTAAGTTTGTCATGTGCATTTCCTCGAAAGTAAAATCACATCTTAATTCTATGTTTCTAAAACTGATCCAAGCTACCTCTATATTTATTTCATCGCCTAAAGTATGAAACACTTAATATACTAAATGACGATTCGGTTGGTAAAAAGCTAAATGATAAGTTTTGTCTCCATCCTAAACGAAAAAGGTCGAAAGTGGCTTTTACGTTGGTGAGACTTCATCTTGTCTCTCTCCTCATAGTGAATCGATCTCTTCCTCGGTCTTGAAATGATTCCCACTAATCTGTCATTTGTTCTAGTTCGAGAATCTTCACGATATCCAACTTCGTCTTAACCATTAAGCAATCTTCTTTTCTTTCCATAAGGTGCTTCAATTAGGTGTCGTCTGTATCGTACTTTGGCAGCTTGTATTGTAGGTGAATTCCAAGAGTTGAAAGTTAGTTCCTCAAATCACGAGTTAGCTATTTTGTTGGTATGACTTTGACCATTGTGATGCATACAGAAAATCTTTTCGATGTTGTACGACGTCACATCCTTGTGCGGGTTAACTGCATTGTTGGCATATCCTCCTCCACTCAAAAGAATTTCGTCCCCGAAATTCACTTATCTCGGAGCCCTTTGGTTTAAACGAAATTTGGTCAACGTGGCGGAAAAGTTAAGTTCTATTTCTAAATTGTTATTTATACTTCTAAACGTTCTACCCGATCTTAAAATCTAATGGCATTTCTAAGAGAAAGTAACTATGTCAATACTCGTCTTCCTATACTTATACTTACGTGCCAAAACTAGCTCATCTTAAATTTATTTAGGGTCTTTGACTTAAGAACGCAAAATTTGGTATTTGTTCGGTGTCCATCCAATTAAAGCTTCGCTCATTCTTCTTGATTTTGGATTCTCATTATATTTTGACGTAGTATTCACTTTTAGAATATGTCCTTCAATACTTCATATTCCCGACTCCCTCGAACTTTTAAACACAAGAGAGTGGGATGCTCATGTATCAAGCAATACATGCATAGGTATTTCAAGCACAAGTAATGTACCTGCTAGGCTTTCATGTTGCTCGGGTGGTTCGTGATACTCGAGTAGCATTGGTTCCTCACTCTCCTTCCCGTCTCCGAAGATAACATTTTCATAGACCCGTCCTTGCTAGCCTTGATAGGACAGACCTCTTCTCGATGGTCCAGGTAGATGGTTGTTACGTGCAGGAAGTTGTCGAGCCTGAAGGTTGCCCAATTGATACTGATTGGTTCCCATTGGTCGATGATTAGGATTTCTCATCATTGGGGATCGAACATTTGGCGACATGGGACATTCAGTGGTTTTATGCCCCGTTTTGTGACAACGATAACAATTTCTAGTTCCCTGGAGACATACTCCCAAGTGTCTCTTCCCACAATTGAGACAGTTTGGTGTGGTTCTTGGGGCATTGAAGTTGTTTCCTCTTGGTGTTGGATTAGGATTTCTCTTGAAGTTTGACTGCCAATTGCGGTTGACAAACACAGTTGTCGGAGCTTGTTCAAATTCTAATCCCAAACACTTGTAGGTCCCGAACGGGTTATGTGAGGGCAGAAGTCTAGAGGGGAGGGGTGAATAGACTTCTGAAAAACTTTTCGTGCAGATCAGGTGTGAGAGCAGATAGCCTGATCAGAGTGCGAGTGAATCAGTTTGGTCTGATAGCCAACTTACTGAACGCCTGAAAACAGATCAGTTCGGTAACTATCAGATTAACTGATGTGTGCGGAAGCTTAAGTTTTACCCGTGTGAAAAACCAGTTTGTATAAATCAGATTCCAAGTTTTATCTTTTTAATCAGATGACAGAAATATCAAGTCCGATCAGATCAGAAGCTTGGTGCTATCTGATCTTAACTTAGAATATGTATGCGCTTTAAGATTGTGCGATGTGAGAGCAGTTAATCAAAGCAGTAAAGGCACACAAGATTTATAGTGGTTCGGACAAACCAGTCCTACGTCCACTCTTCCCTTTCACAAGGGGCACCAACTTAACCGACTTAACCGACTGGACTTAGTTTTGTGTGTTAGTCCAACACAGTACACCAACAGATGTTTTAAGAGTTCTCACTCAACCGATCCCAGAAATCAGTACTAGAAACCCTAGACTGAAATCTTGCTAAACAACTTATCCTAACTTGGGGTTTGGGTAAGGTTGTTTAAGTTCCAACTATGAAATCTTTCCTTGCGTACAAGCAGCCTAATAGCTAGATGAAAAGATTTCTTGCTAAGAACTTATGGGATGAACACAATATAAAATAAGCTTGTTGTTGTGTTCTTCGTGCGGAAATCTGACTATAGTTTGAGCTTCTTGATTATTTTGTTTGTCCAAGCATTTCCGTTTTACACTCTGAAGTGTGATCCCATATTTATAGACCTTGAAATCAAAGAGCCGTTGGAGAGCAATTTGAATTTCAGGTTATTTTAGGTAGACTTGCAGGCTTGATGTGACGTGCTTCAGGAACGGCATGGCCGAAGGCGTGAATGTGTATTTTATAGCCGTTTGAGAGAGCAACATCGAATCCCGCGAGTATCAGCTCTGTTCATACGTGTCTCTTCCTTATTGGATGGAAGCCTTGCTTTGCAGTGTTGTTCCTCCAACTAAGGTTGGTATTCTTCTTGTTTAGATCGCAGACGTATGATAAGATGAAACATCAGTTTTCATCTTATGAGCTGACCTGATCAGTCTGAACTGATCAGTCTATCTGATAGAGTCTTCTGGCGCCTGTTGACTTAGCTTCAACTGGCTGACTCCGGCTGATGTAGGTCTTCTGGTCTTATCTTCTGGAAGTCATCTGATCTTCTAGTATTCGAGGTTTGAGCTTCATGACTTCTGCTGAGTTATCTGACAAGTTCAGTTCGATCTGATCTTCCGTTCTGGTTTAACGTTCTGCCCTGTCGGATATCAGCTTTCTTCTGATTCTTCAGATCTGACCTATACATATTGAGTTCCCCCTCAATATGTGACCTATCTATTACATCAGTTGTTTTATACAATCATTATCAACTGGTCTCCTATAGCAGTAATGGAAACATCAGTCAGCTAACAGGTCTGACTGGTCCTATTACATGTGTTTTTGGAACTTTTCATCAAAACTATAAATTTCCCAACAATTTCCCCCTTTTTGATGAAACCAAAACACCTGAGAAACCAAACAATTGATAAGTATAGAACAGTTAAAGAGCAAGTAATCAGAAGACAAAGAGATTTTGTCTTGGGATCAGAAAAATAAACTTTTCATTAGGTATGTTGATTACATGTTACATCAGAAAAGTTTTGAATTTAAAAAGCAGCTGATCCCTAGACGTCTTCTGATTCTTCACTCCTTGGGCTTGTATCCTTCTGGCATTTCTCTTTGGTCTTGTGGAACGTTGAAAATCTGATAGAGTTTCCATTTGACATCAGTTGCCTGCACTTGATCAGTTATATGCGATTTGCTCAAGATGTCAAAGTAGAATCTCTCAAATGCCAGTCTGTCAAATGAGCCATCTGCCTTCTTCGAGTATACTAGCATATCAAACTCCTGGCGAGATATTTTTACATTCATAAGTTTGGCCTCATTTTCCAGATACTTCAGAAAGTCTGGATATTTATTCTGTAACCAGTTGAGGAACTCATCATCTGGTGATTCTTCTTGTGGAACAAGATCAAGGACAAAGGCATCTAGAAGCCATTCACTTCTGATCTTATTCCATTCCTCAAACCTCTTAGCGTGTCGGCCGGTTTTGGTATGATCTCGCCGGACTCTTGCTTTGTAACCGAGGTTACGGTGCAGATTTTCCAGTCAATCCTTTCTTAGCCCTTGATTCGAACTTCCGTTTCAACCCTTCTGCTTGTGCCAGTTTTTCTGCCCTTCTTTCTTCTTCAGTCATCTGCTCTTTGGACAATCTTACAGCTAGCTCCTTATCATTGATCGACTAGTGTCTTACGGTGACTTTCTGATGCGATAATGGTCCAGATTTTGATGTCCCAGCACCCGCAGCAGCCTTTCTTGCGATTGATCCCTGGGCCTTATCCGTATGAATCAGATCTTCTGATGTGTCAGTTGGTTTCTCAGATCCTTCCCCCTTTTTGGTTTGATCAAAAAGCGCATTGAGGTGGGAAGTCAGAGAACCAAAGTTGACTGATAATGCCTGATTTAGATCTTTAGCAGATAAACCTGAAGCTTGAGCTGTTAGGTTCTGAACAGTTGTAATCAGCTCTGTCTTGGCAGTTTCCATTGTAGCAGAGAGTGTCCAAATCATTTTGTCAAATTTCTCTTCTGATAACTCGAGCCTTTTCTCAGTGAGCGTCAGAAAAGAAGATTGATTTTGATCCACCTGTTTCAGCTTGTCATCAACTGATTTTGTAAGCTCAGCAGACATGGTGGTCATGGATTGGGAGAACTGATCTCTGATTGCTTCGATTTGTTTGAGACTAATTTGTCTCTGATCAGTTAGCACTCCCTCAATCTCTTCTTTCAGGAGATCTTTGAGACAAGATCTGATCTCCTGAAGTTGATCAGTGGTGATTTGAGATGTAGGAATTGGATCCATCACTTGATCAGGTTCAGTTGTTTGTGCCTCCGGTGGTTGGTCGTGAACTGCAGCACCAGTTCCACTTTCATCGGCAGCTCCTGCATTCTCCATTTCAGCGTCTGTTTCTGGAGCTTCTTGAGCAGTCTCCAGCTCTTCTTCTTCCGGCAATTCCAACTTCCTGTGGATCAGAGCTTTCACAGATTTATCGGATATTAGCTCAGCTGGTGATCCCACTTTGGCAGACTTCCTCATATCGAAGTCAAAATCTGCGAACTCATCCGCACCACCCATCTGTTCAACAAGTAAAATAAGATCTGAGAAGCTTTTTAATCTGAGATCTCTCCAGGTGAGGATCTCCATGACTTCTTCTCTGATAGCAGGATGGGCGACCAGTTGTGGATACGTCTCATCAATCTCTCGTTCAATTCTTAGTCTGACCATTTTTCCAGTGATGGTCTTTGTTGATCTGAATCTGAGAAATTAACCATCCAGTTACATTGGATGAGATGTGGAAGCTTACGGTTTGTGCTTGAGTCGTGAAGTTATGCGATTGGTTCGACTGCGATGGTTACTGGCTTGTGAGTGGCGATTTATGATCTGGTTCAGTTCATGGCGGTGAACTAGCGGGAGACATGCTCGTGACCTTTAGTCGCGGCGGTGAATCGACTTGAGGTTGAGAGAAGGAGATTTATCGGCTTGTGCTTCTACCTCGGATCGTTCTGGCGAGCCCTCGGGTTGAGAAGCTTCGCCTGTCGATTTCTGTTCTTTGTTGTGCAAATGATCAGCTCGGCGCTCTTTCTTCTTGACTCATCTTCTAGTCTAGAGTCATGGTAGCTTGCTTTGCTTTCTTTGGCCTCTTCTCACAGGCCTTCACCGATTCGTTTTTTTTTTTTACGTGGAGCAAGCGGGTGTGGATGAAGCGACTTCTTTGCTCTTTCCTTTCTTGATTTTTGTTGGAGTGGGCTCCTTGTCATCGTCTGGTGGCCCATATATAACTCGGGTTGATGAGAGGAAGGCATTGTAGAACTTTAGTCCATTCTGATTCCATTCAGCTTGGCAGTTTGTCCTTCAATATAACTGTAACCTTGTTGAGATTGCTGATTCTCTTTTTCAGAAAGACCTGCCTGGATTCATTGACTCCAAATTTTTCGTGTTCTTGGAGCAAGATGGCTTTCGAAAGCCGTGCGATTGATGTTACGAGCCCCATCAATTATTTTGCCATCTTGTACATTTTGGTGATGTGAGAGCATCCGGGCTAAAATAAATTCCCATGATCGTTCTTGAGAATGTCAAACAACGATCTGTACTTTCTTTTTGAGCATTGGCACGATGAATCCGGCTTTTCGATGTTTTATCTGCCTCTCTTAAGAGCTCCTCTCGATTTCTTAGTCCTCATTCTCCTGTAGTGTCTGCGGTGAGATTCCCCCTTTTGGTAAGGTGAGCAGACGAGTGATATATGCATTTGTCGATCGATTTCTTCTCAGTTGGTTTGGCGATATCAGTTCGTCTCCTGGATTTTCTGTATCCACACTCAAATTCTGCAGGAATTGTAGTGCCTCATCTTTGCATCACCGGATTGCGGTGCCGAGCGAGCAATATGTTTCGATCCGGTATTCTTCGAAATTTGTTCCACCTCCATGGATTCAAGATCCTCGGTGGTTCCAAAATCAACGAACTTATCCTCAAAGATCTTAGTTGCCCGGTTCAGCATAGTTGCACATGATCTTTCCTAGTCCATGAGTGGCCATCTACAGGTGAGATAGACTCATTAATTTTGTGCATAATCAATATCAATATCATACTGCGGAAAACAAGAGGCAATGAAGCATAAATTCCGAAAAACAACTTTTGAAATCAACGTTTTTATCGGAAAGAAAGATTCATCATTAAGTTTAAAAGAAAGTATTACCCGATTCAAATTTTCGGAGATGATTTTGAACTCTAAGAAATCGCTTTTGAAACGATAGAGAAAAATTTGAAGTTTTTCAAAGGATAATAATGCAAGTTTGTGAAACAGAAAAAACTCGTAAGGTTTGATGAATCTTATATAGGCGGAGGAAACAATAAGACAAGATTTGGAAGATCAAACGTTTTGAAAAGATTATGCGCTCCAGTTTAGCGGTTTTGATCGTAGGGTCGAGGAAAACGCATGCGTCAAAAAACTTTTTGGATTTAAAAAGCACGCGATCAAATAGCGAAGTTAATACATGTACCCCACGTCCGCATTAAATGATTTGCGAGTACACGTCACAAGGATAATTAGGGTACGATAAAGGCAAATAATATCAGATACGATCCGATAAATAAGTAAAGAACAAGAGAAAAGAGATGCGTATCTGGTTGACTGATATAGTAATCAGTCAATATTACTTGTCAATGTTGATTCCACTTGTTGATCTTAATCATTCTGCCTAAGCCTTAAGAAATTTCCCAACTGATCCTTTCAACTGATCTTCTCCAGTTGCATCTGATTTGTTGAAACTTCAAGCTTAGCTGATCTTTCCTTGAGTACGTCTGATTTCCCTTTTGATCCTCCTTGATCAGTTGAAGTTCCCCCTTCAACTGATATTTCTGACATAGACTGATATATCTGATTTGTTGGAGTTTCAAGCTCAGCTGATCTCTCTCATCTGATTAGTCTCTTAACCAGCTAGTTCTGGAGAACATTCCATCAAACATTTTAGGTGACTTTTCTCCAAGATCTAGAAGTCCTAGCTCATTGCATAAATCTCTGAATCTGATCTCAGCTAGTGGCTTGGTTAGAATATCAGCCTTCTGTATATCAGTATGAATCTTTTCCATTCTGATATTCTTCTTTTCAACGTGATCTCTTATAAAGTGGTGTCTGACATCCACATGCTTGCATCTTGTATGTAGAACCCATTACGAGTGATTGCAATAAGCACTATTACCGCTTTCGCGAGAATATAGGTACATTTTTACTACAATGTTGTAATCCTCATTTCTTGATCGAGCGGGCGATTGGGAACAACGACTTCCCTGCAGCCACCGTATATTACGCTTGTAGATGTCGAATGGCCATGTCCGCTTCTTTGAAAACCACGAGATCGGTTTTTACTTCCTAAGAACTTGACATGTTCTGAGGTTGATTTTACGTCGATCTTGCAACCTCCATAATCGTAATCGAATACCCACTAAGCTCTAGATTATCATCGATGGGTAGAATAAACCAAGGTTTATTGTTCCTTCAGATATTAAGAATCCCGCTTAGCTTTCTTCTAGGTGGTGATCATTGGATTTGCTTGAAATCCGCACATACACCTACCGCCAAAAGTGATATCCTGGTCTCTGTGGCGGTCGGTATAATAGAGATCCATGAGAGCCTATATTCCTTCCGATTTGTTTTTCGACCAGCCTCATCTGGATCCATCTTGAATCCAGTCATCATAGGAATTTTGGCTTCCTTACTATTTTGAACTCCAAACTTAGCCAATAGATTCCTAGTGTACTTTGCTTGGCAGATGAATATCCCTTCCGTACTTTGTTTAACTTGGAGACCTAGAAAGTAATTCATCGACCCATCATGGACATCTCGAATTTCCACTTGCATCGGTTCTTTGAATCTTTCACATAGGCTCTTGTTAGGAGATCCAGAAGATGATGTCGCCCACGTAAATCTGAACCATCGTAATATCTTCTCCATCTTCTATTACGAATAAGGTTACATCCCATTGTTCCTTTAGTGAACCCACTTTCAATCAAGAACCCAGAGTGTATCATACCAGGCTCATGAACTGTTTCGTGCCATAAAGAGCTTTTCTTAAACGATACACTTGGTTGCCCTTTTCAAAGCACGGAGGTTGTTAGACATAAACTTCCTCTACTAGTACCCGTTTAAGAAAGCACTCTTTACGTCCATCCGATACACATGAAACCCTCCGTGGGAAGCATATGCGAAAATTGACCGAATGGCTTCAAAGCGAAGGCCCGGTGCAAAGGTCTCATCGTAATCAATTCCTTCTGATTGTGAATACCCCTTAGCAACAAGTCTTGCCTTATTTCTGGTGATAACATTTTTCTCATCTCTCTTGTTCTTGAAGACCCATTTCGTGCCAATTACGTCTTGATGACCTGGTCTGTCTACTAGTTCCCATACTTCATTTCTCTCGAACTGTTCCAGCTCCTCCTGCATGGCTAGAATCCAGTTTGCGTCTTGTAATGCTTCCTCTATTGTAGTTGGTTCCTTCATAGACAGATAACAGCAATACATGGCACTTTCACCAATCTGATGTCTAGTTTTAATTTTATCAGACGGGTCTCCGATTATCAGATCAGTTGGATGGTGGTTATCCAGTCCTTCTTTACGATTTCGCGCCGGTTTTTGAGAACATCGTCCGTTTCACGATAAAATCTTATTACTAGCGATTGGGAGTGGTCTTGAGTTATGGTCCACTTGATAAGAACAAGTCTCGGTGATGTTGGACTCATCATGTGCCGATGTCTATTAAATGAGAAACTTGAAGTTCCCCGAGCAGGATGGTTCGATTCTTCTTTATCTCAATTTGAATCGACTTTTTCATCGACAGTTGTTCGTACCTTAGGATCGATTGATCTGGTGAATCGACTAGATCCGGAATGTAAATTAATCTGATTTCGATCCTTTTTTCCTTGATCGTTAGCTGATCCATTTTCCGAATATCGAGTTACAGTAGATCGTACTTCTTGTTACGAGGCGATTTCTCTTGATCGAGAAGATGCTTCATCAAAACACATGGGGTGTTTCTTCCACAATTAGGGTTAGTTTGTTGTAGACCACGAAAAGCTTTCTTTAGATGAGGAATACCCTAGAAATATACCCTCATCGGACTTGGCCTCAAAAGTCTTCAACCCGACTTTTCCCATTATTGTGTATGAAACACTTACACCCAAAAACATGGAAGTAAGAAACACGAGGTTTTTCTCGCCTTTCCATAGTTCATAAAGGTGTTTTGTAGTGAGCCTTAGTCGAGACATCCGTTTACGTATGGCATGCGATGTTGATTCTTACGCCGCCTAAACGGTTTGGTATCGCATGTTCAAATAACATTGTCCGAGCGAACTCTTTGAGAGTTCTCGCTTTCTCCGTTCAATACTCCATTCTCATTGTGGCGTCCTCGCAATTTGATGTTTCATCTTTGTATACCAAACTTAGAGCAAAAATCAGTAATAAAAGAGTTCAGAAATTCTGTACCTTTATCTGATCTGATTTTTACTACGCTGACACCCTTCTCATTTTGTAATCTTCTTAGCAACTCGGGTATCTTGGTTGTCGTCTCATTCTTCTTATGTAAGAATATAACCGGAATAAACTTGGAATAGTCATCCACGATTACGAGTGTATTTAATCCGTTGAGATCGACCGGTGTAATCGGGTCCAAACAGATCCATATGAAGCAGTTGCGAAGATTCTGGCTTGGATCTTTGGTCCGGAAATTCCTTTGAATGAAGCTTTGACCTGTTTTCCCTTCTGACATGCAGTACATGTCTGATCCTTTGAGAACACTTCATTCGGAAGTCCTTCCACTAGAGACATCCTAGCTATCTTATTAAGAGTTTTAAAGTTCGGATGGCTCATTCTTTTTTTGTGCCGAGCCAACTTGCTACTTTTGGAACTCTTAACAATCGAGCACGCATTTCTTGGACAACCTGTTCCAATCAATTTTGTGTAGATCGTCCCTTTTCTTGAACCAAGTTAGCAAAATCACTGTTGGAGTGACTCGATTCTTGATAGTGCATTGATCGGGCGAGAACTCAACACCGAATCCGTTGTCGCGAAATTGTGAAACCGATAATAGGTTGTGCTTCGGACCTTCGACATCACGAGACTCCGATTACTTGTACATCATCATTCTCTAAGGTTCGAACCCTTTGGTATAACCAAAGTTATCATCACCGAAGAGTACACGCGGGCCTTTCGTTTATGTAGGAACGAGGAGATGTTTGCTTCGAATCATGTGCCTTGAGCATCCACTATCGATGTACCGGATAGTTGCTTGCACACCTCCTTTGTTGGCGGACCACGCCGAACTTTACAATCGGATCGGCTTTAGGTACCCGCTTTGGATTGGGTCCCGAGGGGTTAGGTTTGGTTGGGGGATCCATACAAACGAAAGCACTTCTATTGTGATCGGTCGGATCGGCTTTGCCCGATTTGTCTCCCGTATACTGTCAACATAATCATACTTATCCTTATATGCTTTTCGATTTGTATGATTACTTGTGAACCTTGGATGACTTAGAAGACTTATGATTTAACTTTTCGGTTTGTCTTCTTTTTATCCGATGTGGTTCAAAAAGTCTGCATTCTAAATTTCTGACTATAGGGGTAGGTACGACTGCTACCATCAAAAGATTCATATCCTTTTCGCATAGATGGTTTTCGCTTAATTTACGAAGCATGCTTATTAAAATGGTGACCTTGGGTCTCAGATTAGACTTCCCTTTTTGTAGGTTGTCTTTTACGATTCTCGATCATTGATCGAGTTGAGGTCTCTTCGAAGAACCGGGTTCTTCCGTTGATTCCTCGGTGATGCTTTACCCGGTTGGGGTCCATTTTTGTTTTCGCTACGGTTAGGCACTTGTTTTACCTCGCTCAACCGGTCTCTTACCCTATTAGATACAAGTTTAGCTTTTGGTGTGTCTTTTTCAGAAATTCATCTGATTACACCTTTCTGAGATGAATCAGTCGGGGCTTTTGAGGATGTGGAGGGTTTCTCATAGCGAGTCCTCCTTATCAATCTTTATTCGAAAATAGGCGTTCATGTCTTGAACGGTTTTAGATGATTTTGAAAAAACCTCTATTTTCTTCTTGCAGATTATCCTCGAGAGGATTTCGAGACTTTCATGCATTCGGAATAGCTCATCGAATTTTGCTTTTAAGATTTTGAAGTCATCGAAACTTCTTTGTCTGTTAATTACCATCGATCTTTGATCTGCTTTTCTGATCGAAGCTTTAACCCGAGAATTTTAAATTCCTCGGTTACCTTCCCGCGATTTAATGATCTAAGTTGTGAGGCTTTTTCGAGATCATTTTCTTCACAAGAAGTCGATTATTTACGGTCCCCAAACTTATCATTCTCGGCTTCCACAATAGCATAAGTGTCTCTGCATTGGAGAGATCTTCAAGCAAATTGCTCACGGTAGAGTGCGATCAATCTCCTCAAAGGTGTCTTCAGATGATAGCGGTGTGTCGAACAAAGCAGTTTGGAGGTTACCTCCGATTTGTCCTCCCCGCCATCCAGGCGAGTTCATCATCGTCAGCGAAATATCGATCTTCATTTTTCATAGAAGTCGGCGCACCGCTGGATGTCGGAAGTCTTCTGAGGAGTATCCGGAGTCCTCGGAGGGGAGATAAGAATCACACCGATTCGGACGTATCGGCAACCATGGCTCTTCCGGCTCTATAGCGTTGTTCTCTTTTTGTTCCTCTTTTCTTCCCTCTCTCTGCATCGTCCCCAGGCGTCTGTCTTTATAGTGACTGGCTTCTCCACGATTGAAGCACGCTCCTTGATCCACGAACTTTTTTTTCCGGGTGAATCACTCAAATGCATTTATGACCTGTCGGTGACTTTCCTTTCGATGAGTGGTGCGAACTTCTCTTTGTCGATTGATTTTCTCTTCTTTCCTTCGCCCGACTATCTCTTTTCCTTTCATCTCTGTGATCCTCCGATCATCGATCGGTTCTTCTGGAGATCTGTTATCCGATCTCCTATCTCGAAATCCTCGGCTATGTTGATAGTCCTTATAAAATCTTCGATACTTACCAAGTTGTATGTCCGACTTCTCAAGCTTCCCAGTAAGCGAAGCGATCTGATTCCCTGACTTATTATATTTCCAATGGGTTCATTGGCCTTTGTTCTACATGAGGTTGCTTTGAAAGCAATCGATTTTTGAAGTCGAGGTTTCAAAGGGCACCTCGTCTTCATCGCCTTGACCTCTTTCAATCGAGTCGAACTCGTGAGCTTTAAGACTCAAGAACAAGCTACTAGGTTTCATTCTTGAAATGTCCCGGCAATCTTTGATTCTGCGGACCTTCATGTCCCACTTCTTGGTGAGAGACCTTAGGATCTTATAGTTGATATCTTTATCGGACATCTCTCTACCAAGTTCTCGCTTGTTTATAGACATTGTAATTCTTCCATCGAAGTTCGTTGATGGTTTTCGTTGAAAGCTGAGATCTTGATTTCTCGAACTTCACCGGTTCGGCTTGAAGACGGCTGTTTTTATCTGCTCATTTCCTCGCGCAGATCTCAGCCGTAGTATCCCACATTGCTTTCGCAGATTTGAGATACTTAATCTTTTCTTTGGTGACCTTATCCATTGTTTTCATGATAATATGTCTTGCAATGGTGTCCGTATCATGCGCTTTTTCTTTCTTAAGGCCCATCGTTTTGGGCTTTTTTTTTAAGACTTCCCGTGGAAAGTCCGGATCTCCTCCGATCGCGGAGGATTGTCGTAGTAAATGATGATGGGTCCTCTCTCGATGACTTCCATCATTCTCGCCAATCGATCGAGCCTAGATGGTTGGACATATATATGGCCCAACTGCATACTCATCGATTGAGAACTTTTGCGATCATGATACATACCGGACGTGTTATCCATCTTTGAGTGATTTTGGAAAATGAATGAGTTTTTTAAAAACGGTTTTCAAGATCGATTCAGTTGACCACAATGACACGTAGTCGGGGTCGGAAGAACCAACCGCTCTGATACCACTTGTAGGTCCCCAACGGGTTATGTGGGGCGTAAGTCTAGAGGGAGAGGTGAATAGACCGAAAAACTTTTTTCGTGCAGATCGTGTGTGAGCGGATAGCCCGATCAGAGTCACGAGCGATGAATCGGTTTGTCCGATAGCCAACTTACTCGAACGATCGAAAAGCCGGTCGGTTCGGTAACTATCGATTAACGATGTGTCTGGAAAGCTTAAGTTTTACCTGTGTGAAAAACCGGTTTGTATAAATCAGTTCCAAGTTTTATCTTTTTAATCGGATGTAAATATCAAGTCCGTCGGATCGAAGCTTGGTGCTATCGATCTTAACTTAGAATATGTATGCGCTTTAAGATTGTGCGATGTGAGAAGCGATTAATCAAAGCAAAGAAAGGCACACAAGATTTATAGTGGTTCGACAAACCAGCCCCTACGCCCACTCTTTCCCTTTCACAAGGGGCACCAACTTAACCGACTTAACCGATTGGACTTAGTTTTGTGTGTTAGTCCAACACAAGACACCAACAGATGTTTTAAGAGTTCTCACTCAACCGATCCCGTAAATCAATTTTTAGAAACCCTAGATCGAATCTTGCTAAACAACTTATCCTAACTTGGGGTTTGGGTAAGGTTGTTTAAGTTCCAACTATGAAATCTTTCCTTGCGTACAAAGCGACCTAATAGCTAGATGAAAAAGATTTCTTGCTAAGAACTTATGGGATGAACACAATATAAAATAAGCTTGTTGTTGTGTTCTTCGTGCGGAAATCGACTATAGTTTGAGCTTCTTGATTATTTTGTTTGTCCAAGCATTTCCGTTTTTCACTCAAGTGTGATCCCATATTTATAGACCTTGAAATCAAAGAGCCGTTGGAGAGCAATTTGAATTTCAGGCTATTTTTAAATGAACTTGCGGGCTTGATGTGGCGTCTTGAGAAGCGGCATGGCGAAGCGTGAATGTGTATTTATAGCCGTTTGAGAGAGCAACATCGAATCCGCGATGCTCGACTCTGTTCATACGTGTCTCTTCCTTATTGGATGGAAGCCTTGCTTTGCGGTGTTGTTCCTCCAACTAAGGTTGGTATTCTTCTTGTTTAGATCGCGGGACGTATGATAAGATGAAACATCGGTTTTTCATCTTATGGTGACTTTGATCGATCTGGCGATCGATCTATCGACGATAGAGTCTTGGCGCTGTTGACTTAACTTCAACCCGACTCGGCGATGTAGGTCTTCCGGTCTTATCTTCTGAAGTCATCGATCTTCTAGTATTCGAGGTTTGAGCTTCATGACCTGGCGAGTTATCGACAAGTTCGATTCGATCGATCTTCCGCTGCGGTTTAACGTTACGCCTGTCGGATATCAACCTTTCTTCGGATTCTTCAGATCGACCTATACATATTGAGTTCCCCCTCAATATGTGACCTATCTATTACATCAGTTGTTTTATACAATCATTATCAACTGGTCTCCTATAGCAGTAATGGAAACATCAGTCAGCTAACAGGTCTGACTGGTCCTATTACATGTGTTTTTGGAACTTTTCATCAAAACTATAAATTTCCCAACACAAACAAATCGAGATAGTTTGAGATAGTTGGTGCTTGATCGAAAATCTCATTGTGGTTTGGCAGACGTAGTTGTAAGAGTGTGTTTAAACTCCAAACACAAACCAAACAAGTCAATCAGTGCTCAAATTTAAACCTCGTCGTAAGTTGCCAGTTTCAATCCTTCTATGATCTCTTTGACCTTCTGCCTCAATCCTTCTACAAATCTTCTTGCTTTTTTGGCATCAATCTCCATCTGCTCCATTTCCTCGAGCATTCTTTTCTCTTTGGCCTTTCCTCGTTCTCTCTGAAGTTGAGTATTTTCTCCAATTAGCCAAGGTGGACGGTTATCCTTTCTTGGTGGTGGCTCACCAATATGCTTCCCATCAGTTGTCCTGTTTGATTCAGGGCAATCAATTATTTCGTGATCGGGTTTGTGGCATTTGTAACATATTCTTTTCCTCTTCGAGCATATCCCTCCATGCCTTTTGCCACACGAGGGACATGATCGTATGATTCGTGGTCCTGTAGACATAGCTAGTTGTTTAGCAAGCTTCTTTGGTTTGTCCTCCCAATCGATGTCCTCCAATGGAGTAGCATACATAGACAAGTAGTTGAAATGACGTTCGCACTCCATCATAGTGAATACTTCTTGGCGAGGGTTGACAGTTTCCAAATCCTCGCAGATGTATAGCGTTTTAGGGAAGTAACGTGCCAACATAGTTCCCTTAAAGTCGCTCCATACTCGGGATTGTACACCTTATATTCCTAAGGTACGCTCATACGAGTTCAACCATTGAGCTGCATCCTCTGTTAGTTGGAGCCGAACACAAAAGACTTTTTGTTTTTCAGTCAAGTCCATGAGTCCAAAAATCCGTTCGATCTCAGCTATCCATTCTTCTGTTGCTACAGGCCCTTCATTTCCTCTAAATCGGGATGGATGTAGACTTTGAAATTCTTCGATGACTATACATGTTCGAGGTCTGGGTTGTGGCATTGGTATTAGAGGTGATTGTTCTAGTTCAGCATTCGGATGTCGTCCTTGCTCAACACGACCTTTTAGAGGTTCTTGGGCTTTCTTATGAGGTAGTCTACGTTCACGAGGACGTACCATTCTAATAGTCAAGAGGGTCTGAAGAGAGAAGAATAAATATAGTTATAACATATAGGTATGAGAAAAATTTATTAAAACAGAACCCAATTATCGTAATTAACACAGTACTAGCACAAATTATACATTGGAATACGCAGAACATTGGAACACACTGTGGCCACAGTGGCACAATGACGGATCAACAACTGTAAGTTTAGGAACCATTGATCGCATGTCAATAAAGCAATAATTGGGTAAAATAACAGATAGAATAAATACAAGCTCACTTGAAGTAAGTTGTAGAATAATATATATAACCGTTTAAAATATGGAGTGACCTCCATTTAAAACAACTAACAGTCCCAATAAGATAAAATAATAATACAAGCATCTAGTGCCTTCTAAACTATCTGAAGATATAGGGACTGTAGTTCATGTGAAGGGAGTCATTCTAGGTCCATCTTATATTCCACAATATATAGAGATCTAAAGGTTTAAAACTGAGAGTGTTCAGATGATATCATAAGTATCGTGAATGCATGTACAATATTTCCACAACTTCTACTTGTACCATGAGGAAATTAATAAATCATTCCATAACATTTCCTTTCATTTCATAAACATGTAACATTTCCTTTCATTTCATAAACATGTAACATTTCCTTTCATTTCATAAACATGTAACATTTCCTTTCATTTCATAAACATGTCGTATCAATGTATAACTTATCATTTCTCACTTTCGTAACTTCCGTAAATTATGTAAGTCAATGTCCTTGAAACCTTTTTCAAATCATAATCTTACTTGAAAATCTTTAAAACATACACATACCTCGAGGTGCTTTGGCTGCGGCAGGAGACACATTTTCCCACAAGTAACTTAGTTCAAGTAGTTCATTCATTAGCATAATGTTTCTATTAAGCATTTTATACTCAACTTTTAAGAATTTCTAATTACTAGTATATTAATATATTAAGGCAAGTTCTTTTATAAAAACTTTTTATAAAAAGATTTTAATATGAAAAATTATATTTTAGATTTTGTCCGAAAGTTGAACCTAGGCTCTGATACCACCTGTAACACCCCGAATCCAGAATGCCGGCTCTTGCACCTTCGACACTCTAAACTCGGATCGCCACTTAGTGATTGTAAAATCTGAGCTTAAAAATTTCTTTTTAAAATATAACGACAAGCATAAGTATTACATTTTTTTGCAGCGGAAAGTATTAATGACAAATATAAGTTATGAAAAAGCAGTGTGGGCCCGTTTATTAAAGATAGATCATGACATTATAATAAAATCAGTCTTTTACAAGGTAGCATATATTTTAATAATCTAGCAATCTTTAAAAGAGTTTGTTGCTCGGCATAAGAATAAATTCACCAATCATAAAAGCGAAACATTTATTTAAAAAGTCATATCTATATATTATTATCATTAACCAAGGGAAACTCCGTGTCAATCCTGCTGCAGCTCCGACCCCTTTCAATCATATCCTGAAAATATCAAACTGTGGGGGGTGAGATAAAAATCTCAGCGGGCAACTTGTACATTGTTACTCATACTGGTCACCGAAATATAATTATCTTAGTATTTTATTAAATATTTATTCATACGCTTTTGCGTAGATGATTTTTGAAGAATTGTACGGAGTCTTTGTATAGACTCGTTCGTACCTTGGTTCCTTGTGGTGATTTTATTAGTAGCTTAATTTCTTAACATCGATGATATTCATAAGATATCATCCATCATGATCATTCGATCATAAGCATTTCATTTGGGACACTGGTTACTCCGACCACATGCAATCCCCTTGTCGCTTCCAACCTACATCGCATGATAATTATCATGTGGGACACTTTAATAAATTTACCACGTGCAATCCCCTTTTACAACTTCCCACCTCCTTCGTGAAATCGCATCTTATGTATCTCGTAAGATACATAGCATATCATTCATAAGCATTATCCACTTTATTTATTGTTTTCTAGTGTTCTTAATTATAGATTTGTGTTTGTTTTAGTCGAGTTCAGAATACACCAACAATCACTGTAACATAAACCACTGCATACAAATAATGTCACCCACCTTATTAACTTTTAAGAAAAGTTACAAACTTTGAAATTGGTTTGAGAGTTTGAGCGCGACAGTGATCGTCCGAGCTTTGATTCGAGCAGCACTTCCCTTAGCACAATATTTTCATGTTCTCGTCATTAATTACTTTTTGATTGAAGTAAAATTATTCATAAGTTTATCAAGGACGTTAAACTCTATTCTTTAGATTTCCTTACTAAGTGAGCTTTTATCGAACTTTTACTTTAATCGGCTATTGGAGTTTATTAATGATGTCCCAAAATTATCACTTGCAAGAATAAAGATTTAAGGTCTAATTTCAGCTTGACTCAGTTTTAGAAAAATATTTTGTAAAATTGTTTATATAGTACTAAAATTCATCAAATAATTCAAAAAGTCATATAAGAGCATGTAGTATTTGATTATATTTTTTATAAAAAATAATCGTATGGAAAATAGTCCCATTAAATCAAGAAGTTCGGCCGTTTTATCTTGATTCACAATATAAACTTCAAAATTCATAACTCTTTATTTGCAAGTCCAAAACTCATAAATTTTGAGGATCATGTTTATGACTTGTTATAGTTTAGGACCACATTTTTATATTTTCTACAAAGATCATGTATAACAAGTTAAACTAACGAAAAAGTACGACAATTTATTTACACACATATATATATTTATGGGTAAAAACTCAAATAATCGATTTGATCAAATTTATACTTTTATTAACTTAGTTGTTATTTAGGAAAAATATAAATTATCATGTGTATAGTGTTTGGATAATTTTCATGATTAAAAACATTTGATTACTCAAAAGAGTTCCTAAAGGACATTCAAATAAGTTGCATAAAAGGGAATATAAAACACATATGGTTTGTGGGAAAGAAAGTCATCCAAATAAATTATTATACCAACCATTAAGTTTTACAAAAGTTCCTAATTTCAGTTATGACATTATTAGGAAAGTTGGTGACCCAAATTTTGTGACTTTCTTCCATTTTCTCGAGCTCTTTCCCGTTGATTCGCTAATCCGATCGAGACGAAACTTTAGGGCTTTTAAATCTTCTAATCTGAAGTTTACTGGCATGAAAAATCGTTTGAAAATAACGAACGGAAGTTAGATAAAAGTGTCATGAAAGTCAGGTGCCTGGGACCAATTTCTTGTTGAAAGCAGAATTCCAGTTTTTTCGTTTCAGCACGTCGCATCTTTTTAAAGAAATCATAACTCTGGATCTACCCAATGAAAAATTACGAGATTTTATACGAATACAGTAGACTCGTTGAATTTTAACTTGCCATTAGTTTCATCTCAAAATGATTTCTATAACTCGAGATATGAATTTTTAAAGTTGTAGATAGGAATTTCGAGTAGCAGTTTTTTCCCGAAATTCCAGTTTTGAGCGACCATGTTTAATCGTAAAAACGAGCAGCGTAACGTCACCAAAATTGAGTAACGAGACTACGATCACATATTACACATATAATGGAGCACAAAGGTGTTTTAAAACACAAATTTTCAGTACAACAGAGTACTCGACCGCGTAGCCGAAAATCTGTCGGAAACAGTTTTGACGTTTCAACTTGACATATTTGAGCGTAAATTTCGGCAGTATACGGTACAATTTTTGAAAACCAAAAATACGAGCATGAATTATGTACTTCAAACAACACGTAGGAGTTCTAAACTAGCAATTTCCAACACATTAAAGCTCTCAACAATCTCACCGAAAATCATACGAACACAGGTTTTGAATTTTTGTTCGGAGGTTACCTTTGTCGTTCTCCTCCTCTGTTCTTTCGCTAGGATCTTCAAGGAACCAGGTGTTTAGTAGCTTGAAGCTCCTTGGATACATATTAGATGATGGTTTCATGCTTGAATTCAAGAAAAATTGAAGAGTGAGAAAGAGAGGATGAAGCCGTGAGCTTCATGGAGTGAAGGAAGTGATTTCTTATCTTTTTCATGGATTATAAGAATTGTATGGATTGTTTACCTTGATAGATGTTATTGGATGATGGACGAAGCTCCTCCTTGCTGCTGGAATCAAGAAATTGCTCGATCAAAATGAATGGTTGGAGGGAAATTTCCTTACTTGTTTGAAGATGATGGTGGCCGATGGATTTGGAGAAGAGAGTGAATTTTGGGAGAGTTGGGTTTCGATTTTTGCAGGGCTTCGCCTTGATCAAGTGTTGTGTAAATTATGAAGGGGAGGTGCTTATTTATAGAGGAATGAGAGGAGAGGCACGACTGAAATGGTGATGAAATGAAAGTGTTTTTTGGTGTAAATTTCATTTTGATGAATAGTAACCAGCGTGGTGGCGGAGTATGGACCAAGTGTCGACTCGTGGCTAGAAATGAATGCCATAGGATATTTATTCAATCACGATATTTATTACAATTAGTATTATCCGTATTCTAGAGTCACAATTTCATTAATTAAAAATCATGGTTTCGTTAGAAATAATTGTTTAGAACTTTTAGCGATTAAATCGTCATGTTTTTGAGATTTAAAATTATTTATTTAATTATTTAATTAAAAATCCATTTTTCTTAAATTTCTCAATAATTTTAATTTAGTTAGGCAAGTAGATTTTCCATCGTCAGATTTATTATTCGTTAGATTCGATTTTTATATCGAAAATCCTAATTCCTTAAAATATTAATTTTTCTTTCTTTAAATTGAAATTAAATATTATTATTAAATATTTTATGAACAAACCTTCATTAAGTATTTTGTTACGTTAAGTTACGAAAGTGCTCCCTTGCTTCAAGGTGCTCGTCGTTCCCCCTAAAAAATCAAAACCTTTGCAAACATATACGCTCTACAATCATTCGAATAATCTTTAAATCAAATATTCATTTTATTAAACTCATTTCTTTTATTATTCTTATTAAAAAAGCGGGACGGGTACATATTTAAATGCATTCAAGTGCACACTGGGGAAATGCACATGTGATGTCTCAAAGCAATCGGTTGATATGCGAGAAAAGGAGCAACTTTACGAATTTCTTATGGGCCTAGACGGGATCTTAAACACCGTCAAAACCTAAATCCTAAGCACAAAGCCGACCTTATGGCTGGGGGCGGCTTATCACCTATTGGTGCAAGACGAACAACAACGCCTTATCACATCTGCGAAGAAACCAACAATGGAGGTAGCGGCCTTTCAAGCCTATGAAGGCCGAGACGGTTTAACAGCTAATGTGACGCTTTAATCACATCCGAAGAAAACATGAATCAAGCCCAACAATAATAAGAACGAGAGGAAGTGTGTGAATTGTGGAAGATATAATCACACAATAGAATATTGCTATGAGATAATTGGTTCCCGGAAAGAGGCGAACAAAAGTTCAAGAAAAATTATAATAAAGCCGTTGAAAAGCCAAGATCAAACCCAAATGCAACAAATATTGAAGGCAACTCGAGCTCCATTTCAGGGATTAGCCGGGAACAATTGACGAAGTTAGTCGAATACCTTGGAGCAATGACAAAAACTAACTCGAGCCCCACCCTCTGTAAACATGGCTGGTAAGACTTATTTTGACAAACCTTGGGTCATAGATTCTGGTGCAACGGAATACTTTACCCATAATGGTATGATTCTTGTTAATAAATCTGATCCAGGTACTTTGGCACCTGTTAAGATACCCAATGGGGACAATGTGCCGGTTAAAGGTGTTGGGACCACAAAATTACCTAATGGCCTTAAATTGACAATGTCTTGCACGTTCCTAATTTCCAATGCAACTTGCTTTCAGTTAGTCGTTTAATTAAAAATTATAATTGTGCACTCATATTCTTTCCGGATTACTGTGTAATACATGACTTGAATACAAGGAATCTAATTGGGATGGGTAGGCAACGCAATGGTCTATCTTTGCTTGAATCAATAAAAGCGTAAGATCAAGCTATGACTGACGTGGTGAGTCCGAAAATTTGGCACAGGAGATTTGGACATGCTTCTAAAGTAAAACTAGAGCATGTGGATAATTTAAATAATTTTTTTGATAATCATTGTGATTCTTGCATGAGAGCTAAGCAAAACACATTGTTTTTTCTCTAAGTACTATCCGTACATGGAAGATTGTTTTTGAATTGATGCATTGTGATATATGGGGTCCTATAAAACACCTTTTTTTTGGGGGCTTATTATTTTTTGAGTATTGTAGATGATTTCAAATAGGGGGTTTGGGTTTATTTAATGAAATATAAGCCGGAGGTGAGAGCAAGCATTTGATGGTTTTTGCAACATATGGTTAAAACCCAATTTGAAAAAAAAAAGGTGAAAGCGAAGAAGAACGGATAATGGAACTAAATTTCAGACTAATAGAATGTGTGATTTTTATGATGAAAACGGTATTAATTTTTAAACTTCTTGTACGGATACACCACAACCAAACGGTGTTGTAGAAATAAAGCATAGACATATTTTAGAGGTGGCAAAGAGCTTTATGTTTTCAAAAGTGAACTCCCTAATGAAGTTTTGGGGTTTATTTATTACCGCCACTTTACATCATCAATAGGCTCACTACTAGAATTCTCAAGAATAAAACTCCATACGAGGTTTTGTTTAAAGAAAAGCCCAATTATGAACGACTTCAGATTTTTGGTTGTTTAAGCATACGCTAAAGATAATAAGAAAAATGGAGATAATTTTATTGAAAGGGGGAGACCTTGTGTTTTTCATTGGGTATCCTAGAGGGAAAAATTGGTATGGAGTTTTTGATTTAGAGAAAAAGAGTCATCTCCACTTCTCGTGAAGTAAAAATTTTCAAAATATTGTTCCATATGAAAAGGATGAACACCTAAAAAATTAGATGTTAAACAACAACAATATTGGGAATTAACCCATTTGCATATGAGTTACCTTCACTTGACATAATGGTCACGCAACCAAGTGTAGAACATATAAAAATAATGATGAAAGTTCCATTCGGATCACAATAATCTTTAACAAGGTGGGGATTAAGTACAGAGACGAGTGGGCGGACACGGGCACAATAAAAGCACTTTCAAGGCTACGAGGTAGATCTCGCCACATTCCCTAGACCATTAATTGACCCAAGCCCTGAATCGGAATCCTCGATAGTACATCTTTTATTACACTTTGTTTCATATAAACGTTTTTCTCATGCCCGTAAGTGTTACCTTGCCTCCATCACTTCACGTGAACAGGAAATCAAGAACAAAATGTGGAAAGAAGTGATGCAATGGGAGATAGACGCACTAGAAGCAAATGAAACTTGGACTCTCGAGCAATTGCCAACGGGAAAGAAAACCATTGACTCGAAGTGGGTGTAAAAAATCAAATACAAACCGGACAGAGAAATTGAGAGGTACAAAGCACGACTCGTTGCAAATGGGTTCACTCAGATAGAAGGGATAGACTTTCATGAGACCTTTGCACCTGTGGCAAAGCTTGTTACAGTCCGAAGCGTCATTGCAATTGCAGCAAAGAAGAACTGGACGCTGCAACAACTCGATGTAAATAACAGCTTCCTCCATGGGGACCTGGACATGAAAATACCATAGGGCTTCGCCAAGGAAGGAGAGAAAAGAGTATGTAAACTTCGGAAATCATTGTATGGACTACGACAAGCTTCCAGAAATTGATACTACAAATTTACACGAGCATTACTATGCATCAGTTTTCGACATTCAAGAGCCGACCAGTCATTGTTCACATATAGGAAGGAAACATCTTATGTATGTGCCTTAATTTACGTGGACAACGTCATTCTAGCAGGGAATGACACAGATTTTTATATAGTATATGAAGGAATATCTTGATAAAAAATTCACTATCAAGGATCTCGTGCCCCTCGATCAATTCTGTTGGGGAATTAATTGCCCGGATCTATTCGGGATGAATAATTAAATACAAATTTAATTCTAACAATTATTACTAGCATGAATTAATCCTATATTAATTCAAATAATAATTCAACAATAAATCATGCATATAAACAAGCCACATAAATCCTACGCATGCGGAATTGCTAGAAGTTTATGTGAACTAACTTCTTGACGATCAAGACAGCAGAGAAGACGAGCAATGTTCCACGAACACACCCAACGTCCTTCTCAAAGTATTCTCACGTCCTTATTTAATAATCCGGTGGTAGGATGCTCACGAACAATTAACAGAAATGAAAAATAAAATTATGTTGCACCACCTTTGTGGATTTCTAATTTTTCCAACACATGGAATTGCATTGGGGATGAAAAATTCATCCCCTATTTATAATACATAGGGGGGACGAAAATTTAGGGCTTTTGGGAAATTTTCTTGTTTCTTCCTCAAAATACAATCTTGAATATATCCAATATATTATATTTCCTAAAACATCTCCCAACAAAATCTTCTCCTCCTTATTGTATTCAAATTTTCAAAAATTACTAATTAATAGGGAAGAAATAAGATCTTTGACTTTTCTTGAATTTATGAAATAATCTTGTATTCCAAGAATACTTATTCCATAAAATCTTTCCAAGAAAATCTTTTCTCTCTTCCTTAATTATTTTCGAAAAATAGGAAAAATAGGCAACAATAATTTATTTTATTTTAATCACCATTTTCAGTTATTGGACTTTATCTTTGGGCTACTTGAGGGGCCTTTAGGAGAATTAAGATTGGACATTTCAATGGACCTTGAATTATCAATATTGAGCCACAATATTATTCAAGCCCATAAATATTAATTAATTCCACTACATAATTGATATTGCACTATCCATCTTCACCCATATTACTGTTAATATGGCTCCCGGTTATTATTTCTCGTGTTTAAGATTATTTAGTCTATTAATTAATTTAAGCCACTGAAGAACTTCATATTATTTAATATCTTTTTCCTTGGATTAGGAACGACTCAACATTATTATCCATACTGGAAACTAATTCCACTTGCAATATTTAGTATGATAAAACTTCTGAGCCTCCCAAGTGGACAAATCAAGCAAGACGTACTTGCACACGATTCTCCATATTAAATCTTAGCAATTGTCATGTAACCAATAATATTGCCCAAGATATAAAGTATTGAATCACATTGATTCTCTACCCATCATAAGTCAAAGCAATAATTATTAATTACACACGATCCTATTTAAGGGACGAGGATTAAGAAATAACGAACCACTGAGGTCTAATTCTTCTATATTCAGTACTGGAGAATTTATATTCATGTAGGTCCTATTCAGCGCATCATAATGCACTAGTGTAATCTCTTGGTCAAGACAAGTCAATCTGAGCCTTACACTTCAATCTTTCACGATGGATTGTTCATTTCCATCTGGGTTGTGAATTATGTACTTTGGTTACAAGGGATTGTCAATTTAATCTTCTGTGATATGGTATCACTAAATTTGAGTACAATGTAACACATACTATTTATTGAACGGGTATGCAGTAAATATATGTAACATTTAATCATATTTAATGCAACAGTAATAAATAATTTATTTCAGCAAATAAGACAGAAATTCAGTTTGGTTATACAAAGTAAAAGCATACTTTCCAGTATAACCCCAACAATTTCCCACTTATACTCAAAGTCTGCTTTTAAGTATACTATAACATATCTCATGTTCTACGTAACATCTAATGTCACCTACATGAACCTAATAATATCTCTCTCACTTATACTCAAAGCAGATTGGCAACGCTCTTGACACCCATTCCTTCCACATGTCTCTAGAATGTATTTTGTGGCAGACCCTTTTTGAATGGATCTGCTAGGTTGTCTTCCGACGTGATTTTTGCCACCACTATATCTCCTCTCTTAACGATTTCTCGTATAAGATGGTATTTCCTTTCAATGTGTTTGCTGGCCTTGTGGGCTCTTGATTCCCTTGAATTTGCAACTGCTCCGGCATTATCACAGTAAACCGTGATGGTGCTGGGCAAATCCGGAACTACGTCCAAGTCCACTAGAAAGTTCTTGAGCAAAATCGCTACTTTCGTTGCTTCACAAGCAGCTACATATTCGGCTTCCATGGTGGAATCTGCGATGCATTTTTGCTTAATGCTTCTCCATGTCATGGCTCCTCCGCCCATGCAAAACACACTACCCGAGGTAGATTTTCTAGAATCTAAGTCTGATTGGAAATTCGAGTCCGTGTAACCGACGGGAATCAGACTGTCTGATTGATAAACCAACATTCGATCCCGAGTTCTCATTAAATACTTTAGAATATTTTTAACTGCAGTCCAATGTTCTTTCCCTGGGTTACTCTGATATCTTGCTACCATGCCAACGACAAAGTAGATATCTAATCTCGTGCACAACATTGAATGTATAGGGCTTCCGACAGCCGAAGCATAGGGAACGTCTTTCATGTCATTTATCTCCTCTTGTGTCTTAGGGCATATTTCTTTGGATAGATGGATTCTGTGTCTGAAGGGTACAAAATCTTTCTTGGAATCCTGCATGCTAAATTGCTTCAAGACAGTGTCTATGTATGAAGCTTGCGACAAGCCGGTCATCATTTTCTTACGATCCCGAGTGATCTTGATCCCAAGGACGTGACCGGCTTCCCCTAAGTCCTTCATATCAAATTGTTTTGACAGTCATGCCCTTACATCCGACAATACCTTTACATCACGTATAGTACTAAGAATACCAAAGCAGTTCCGACATAATTTCTATACACAAAACTCTCGAACTCGTTTTGATCAAAACCGTAAGACTTTATAACTTGATCAAAACATTGGTTCCAAGCACGGGATGCTTGCTTCAGTCCGTAAATAGATTTTTTGAGCTTGCAAACTAGATGTTCTTGGCCTTTTCAACAAAGCCTTCGGGTTGTTGCATATAGATTTCTTCTTCAAGACTTCCATTAAGGAAAGTTGCCTTGACATCCATTCGCCAGATCTCAAAATCAAGATGTGCAGCTATCGACAAGAGAATACGGATGGACTTGAGCATGGCTACAGGCAAAAAGGTTTCCTCACAATCGATCCTTTCTTTTTGGGTCTACCCTTTCGCCACAAGTCTAGCCTTGAAGGTCTCTACCTTCTGTCCGATCCTCTTTTCCTCTTGTATACCCAACAGATCCAATGGGTTTAACCCCATTAAGTGATTCGAGTAGCTCCCACACCTTATTGTGATCCATAGAACCCATCTCAGCTTCCATTGTTGTTTGCCAAGAATCTGCATCTTTGTCTTGGATTGCCGCATTGTATGTCCATGGGTCTGATTCCTTAGCACCGGGGGCTAAGTCCGATGACTCTCCTATACCCATGAATCTCTTGGGCTGTCTAACAACCCTCCCACTACGACGAGGTTTTGATTTTGTAAGTGTGTCGCTTGGTAGGGGTAAGCCCTCTTAGCTCGTCTAAGGTAATCTCACTTCTGAGTTTTCTATCGTTCATATAGTCTTCTTCCAAAAATCTAAAGTGCGCACTGATTACCATTTTTTGATCTTCGGGACCATAGAACATGCACCCTTTCGTTCCTTCGTAATACTTATATATAGCCTTAATTCTGATCGTGGATCCAATTTACCGGCTTCCTCGTCCAACACATATGCCGGACACCCCCAGATTCTCATGTGTCTCAAACTGGGCGTCCGGTCCACAACTCTTTTGGGGTTTTGGGAATCGAATTGATTTGATGGCACCGAGAATGTAAGTCGTTGTTTCAAGCGTGACCCAAAAATAATTTGGGTAGATCCGCATAACTCATCATTGATCGACCATTTCTAAAAGAGTTCTGCTTTCTTCGCTCTGCAACCCCGCTTTTGTTGAGGGTTCTGTTGGGATTATCTTGAAAGTATGCTTTTTACTTTGTATAATCAAAACCAATTTTGACTTATTTACTTAAATAAATTGTTTATCACCGATGCTTTAAATATCATCGAATGTTACATATATTTACTTGCATAACCTGCTCAATAAATAATACGTGTTACATTGTAGTTAATTTAGTGATACCGGATCACGAAGATTAAATTAATAATCCCTTGTAACCAAAAAAAGTACACCATTCACGACCTAGATGGAAATGAACAATCCATCGTGAAAGGTTGAAGTGTAAGGCTCGGATTGGCTTGTCTTGACCAAGAGATTACACTAGTGCATGACCGATGCACCGAATAGGACCTATGAGAGGACAAATTCTTGAATCCCGAACAAGGAAGAATTAGACCTCGCTTTGTTCGTTATTTCTTAATCTTCGTTCCTTAAATAGGATCGCATGTGGTTGGTAATTATTGCTTTGACTTATCACGGGTAGAGAATCAACGAGATTCAATACTTTATATCTTGGGCAATATTATTGGTCACATGCGATTGCTAAGATTTAATACGGAGAATTGTGTGCAAGCACGCTTGTTCGACGGTTTGCCCTTGGGAGGTTCATAAGATTTATCATACCAAATCTTGCAAGTGGAACTAGTTTCCGTTATAGATAATAATGTTGAACCGTTCATAACTAAGCACAAAAGATATTAATTAATGGAAAGCTATTTCAGTGGCTTGAATTAATTAATGGGCTAGATAATCTTAAACACGGGAAATAATAATCGGGAGCCATATTAACTGTAATATGGGTTAAGATGGATAATGCAATATTAATTATGTAGTGGGATTAATTAGTATTTATGGGCTTGAATAATATTGTGGCTCAATATTGATAATTCAAGATCCATTGGAAGGTTCAATCTTAATTCTCCTAAAGACCCCCCAAGTAGCCCAACATAAAGTCCAATAACTGAAAAAGGTGTTTAAAAATAAAATAATTTTTGTTGCCTTATTTTTCCTCTCTTTTTCGAAAATTGTGGATAAAAGGGGAGAAAGATTTTCTTTGAATTTTGTTATGGAATGAAGATATGTATTCTTGGAATACAAGATTATCTCATTAAATTCAAGAAATCTCCCACTTGGTTATTCATAGTGAGATTTTTGAAATTTTTGAAATAAAAGGGAAAGAAAGATTTTCTTGATTTTCTTGAAAAATATATTATGGAAGATATGTATTTCTTGAAATACAAGTATATCTCATAAATTCAAGAAGATCCAAATCTTGGAATCTTGTCTCTTAATTTTCAAAAAATTTCCATAACAAGATGAGGTGGGATTTTTTGTGGAATATTTTAATTATGGAGAAAAGATATATGAGATATATTCAAGATTTCTTGGAGATCAAGAAAAGATTTTCTCACATTATTTTTTCCCCAAATTTTTTACCACCACCCCATCTATAAATAGGGGATGACTCTTTCATTCCCAAGTACAATTCCATGTGCTGGAAAAATTAGTAAATCCACAAAGGTGGTGCAACAATTTTTTTTTTCCTTTTGTTAATTGTTCGCGAGCATCCTTCCACCGGATTGTCGAGCAAGGACTAAGGGAATACTTGGGAAGGCTTTTTGGTGTGTTTTCATCGATGAGTCCATTGTCATTCCAAGAGGTACGTTCACGTAAACTCGTAGTTATTCCGCATGCGTAGGATCTACGTGAACTGTTTATATGCATGATTTGTTGTTGAATTATTATTTGAATTAATATAGGATTAATTCATGCTAGTAATAATTGTTAGAATTAAATTTGTATTTAAATATTCATCCCAAATAGATTCGTGCAATTAATTCCCCAACAGTTCCGGGTGTAGTCAACTGGGATACAATCCCTTTGTCTGAGAAGTAGTTTAAAAATTTGTCGCTGAGGTATTCGCCTCCACGATCAAATCGTAGAGACTTGATACTCTTTTCCCTATGATTCTCAATTTGAGCCTTAAATTCCTTGAATTTGTCAAAGGTCTCAGATTTATACTTCATGAGAAAAATGTACCCATATCTTGAGTAATCATCGATGAAAGTAACGAAATACTCATAACCCCCTCTCTCTTTGATTGATATTGGACCACATACGTCAGTGTGAACGATCTCTAACACTTCTTTGGCTCTAGTCCCCTTGGCTCCGAATGCCCTCTTGGTCATTTTACCCTCTAAATATGATTCGTAGGTTGGAAATAGTTCAACCCGGAGAGACTCCAATGAACCATCTTGAACCAACCTTTGGATCCTCTTTGGATTGATATGACCTAGTCTTAGATGCCATAGAAGCGTTTCATTCACATCTGTTGAATGTTTTCTTTTATTGCTCAAAATAGTCAATGTATTATATGATGCATTTCGTGAGTGGTGTGCACAATTAATTGTATAGAGATTATTCGATAACGTTCCATGACAAATAAACTCATTATTTAGAGCAATGGTAACAATTTTATTAAAAGTAACCGAATATCCATCAAGAAAAAGTTTAAAACTGAAATTAAATTCTTTCTAAAACTAGGAACATAAAGAACATCTCTTAAAATTAAAACTCTATCTTCAAAATATAGTTGCACTTCTCCCACTACATCAGCTGCCACTCTCGTAGCATCGCCCAGTGTGATGAGGATCTCACTCCCACTAAGTTGTCGGGTCCGCTTGAACCCCTGTAAAGTGAAATAAACATGATCAGTGGATCCCGTATCCACTACCCATAAATGGGAAGCATACGCCGCTAAATAAGTTTCAATAACTAGTGCATGAGAGTTACCTTTCTTTCCATTCTGGTTGGGTTTGGAACAGGCTGGCCTCCATTGTCCTTTCTCACTGCAGTTAAAACATCTCCCCTTAGCTGGCTTCTTTTCTCCTCCCTCTCCCTTCACCTTTCCTTTGCCCTTGGCAATGCTCGAGTTCACTTGGCTTTGGCCTTTTGCCTTCTTTCTTTTCTTACCACCTTTTGGCCTAGAAGAGGAAGAATGTCCATTTGCCACCAAGGCTTGACTTTGTTTCCCCAATATTGCCTCTGCCGAGACCAAAGCTTGCAAGAGATCAGGCAACGAGAACTTCTGATTATTCATTTGGTAGTTCAACCTGAACTGTTCAAAACTTTTTTATGCAGAGAGTGGAGTATGAAATCGATCTGGGTCTCGATGTCATATTCAGCATCAAGTACCTCAAGCTTATTTAGGTGAGCCATCATCTGGAGAACGTGCTCCCTTACGGGCGTTCCCTCCACCATTTTTATGGACAACAAGTCCCTCATGGTGATCTGTCGAGCCACACGGTTCTGATGTTGAAACATCGCTTTAAGAATTTTCATGATGTCTGCAGCAGTTTCAAAGTGTTAATGCTGAGGCAACACATCTGACATGGAAGCCAGCATAGTGCACTTAACCATCTCATTTGAACGCTCCCAGTCAACATAATCTTTCTTATCCGCTTTGGTGGACTCATCACCGGCTTTTTTTGGTTTAGGGACAAGAAGAACCTGTTATGATGTTGTCAATAAGGACAATAGTAAGTTTTCGATTCCAATCAACTAAGTTTTCACCAGTAAGCAAATTATTTTTAAGTATATTGAACAGTGGATTAAAAGGTTGCGACATGTTGAGACTGAAAATAAACGTACATTTTGTGTCAATATCCAAATTAACACAAAAATAAAAAACACATAGTTCGATCACATGAATCATATTAAAATCTCCAAAAATATGAACACGATCAGCCAACATCTCAAAAACAGTTTAAATAAACCACGTGGGGTGGGTCATTATTTAAACGCATTCAAACATGTCACAAACAAGAATATTCATGCACCATTAATTCAAAATTAATAGTTAGTTCCACTTGACCAATATAAAATTGACTAGGACTTCGGGGAAGTATATGCATATCAATTTTATACCTAAGTAATAACCATGATTAAATACAAAATTATTATTTCATTTTGAACGTGCCTCGTGGGGAGGGTCATCGTCGCCACTAGTAATAATTCACAATCATCCTTTGGAATTTATTCATGTGAAAGCTATCTTTTGGTCGTCCCGTGGGGGGAATTTCTCCAAAAGAATTCACAAATAAATAAATCATGGAGGTCAAAATTAATTCAATTTTATTATCCGGAATAAAATTGTCAATTAATTGTTTAAGCATACTTAGTAATTTTCGAAAGTGAAATTTTTCAATAAACAATATCTCATGCATCGCATATTCAAACAAATTAAATAGACATGGAAAAATAAAGCATTCATCAAAACAAAAAAATTAAACATATTGGGTACATATATCCAACTGTCATGGTTAATTTTTTCTCATATTTTGATCTTGAGAAATCGTCTTCATAGCCTTCATTGTTAGTCTCAAAAGGTGTCCCACTAAACCGCAATATATTCTTTAAAACGTCTTCCGTCAAGGTTCGAAACGACGTCCGGCAACGGATAGCTCACAGCTCGGAACACGTATCCGCATGCGCCTAGGCGCATGACCAAGTTCGAACCAGTCATCCCGTGCCCATCGCTCGGCGGTACTCGGCAGGGGTACGGATCCGTGCGTGCCGTGCGCGCACCCGCCCTATCGCCCGAGATCCCTCGGCGTCTCGCCTTTGCGCGCCCGTGTAAGACGATGCGCGCGTGCCAGACAGATTCAAACCCACGACGCCCAGATCCCGTGTCTTGCCCGCCGCTCCCTCACGTGCCTATCGTGTGCCCATATGCACCTCCGCGCAAAAGTTAAGCCTGCGGTACATGTTATACTGGCGGCGTGCGGCGTCGTCGTTGCGTTCAACCCTACCCCTTGTCAGGCGATTGCTTAGCACGTCATGCGGTCACTAGGTTTTTTCGGCCTTAGCTCGTCTGCATGTCTTTTGGCTCGCGTACGTCCGGGCACTTGGTCGTCCATTTTTAATTCTCTGTCTTCGTCTCCGTTTCCGATCCGGTTATAATTTATTTACAAAAAATAAACAAACTTAGATCAAGACTAGTCTATTACATTGAACAAATCAAATAAATTATAATCTACTCGTGGATTTTCTCACGAGGCAAAACGAATTCGAACTAATCAAATTAAAAACCACAATTATATGCATGCATAATTAAACATTCACTAAAATCATGACAATTGGATACCTGCAAAAAAGATCTAGCAATTCTACTATCCAATTTCAAATTTAATGAAAAGTGAATTAAATTACAATTCAAAAAATCAGAGCCCAAAACCGAGGCTCTGATACCAGTTGTTGGGGAATTAATTGCCCGAATTTATTCGGGATGAATATTTAAATACAAATTTAATTCTAACAATTATTACTAGCATGAATTAATCCTATATTAATTCAAATAATAATTCAACAACAAATCAAGCATATAATCAAGCCACATAAATCCTACGCATGTGGAATTGCTAGGAGTTTACGTGAACTAACCTCTTGACGATCAAGACAACAGAGAAGACGAGCAATGTTCCATGAACACACCCAAAGTCCTTCTCAAAGTATTCTCACGTCCTTGTACAATAATCCGGTGGTAGGATGCTCACGAACAATTAAGAGAAAGGAAAAATAAAATTATGTTGCATCACCTTTGTGGATTTTTTATTTTTCCAACACATGGAATTGCATTGGGGATGAAAAATTCATCCCCTATTTATAATACATAGGGGGGACGAAAATTTAGGGCTATTGGGGCTCTTGGGAAATTTCCTTGCTTCTTCCTCAAGATACAATCTTGAATATATCCAATATATTCTATTTCCCAAAATATCTCCCAACAAAATCTTCTTCTCCTTATTGTATTGAAATTTTCGAAAATTACTAATTAATAGGGTAAAAATAGAATCTTTGACTTTTCTTGAATTTATGGGATAATCTTGTATTCCAAGAACACTTATTCCATAAATTTTTTCCAAGAAATTCTTTTCTCTCTCTTCCTTAATTATTATCGAAAAACTGGAAAAATAGGCAACAATAATTTATTTTATTTTAATCACATTTTTCAGTTATTGGACTTTATCTTTGGGCTACTTGAGGGGCCTTTAGGAGAAATAAGATTTGATCTTCCAATAGACCTTGAATTATCAATATTGAGCCACAATATTATTCAAGCCCATAAATATTAATTAATCCCACTACATAATTAATATTGCACTATCCATCTTAACTCATATTACTGTTAATATGGCTCCCGATTATTATTTCCCGTGTTTAAGATTATTTAGTCCATTAATTAATTTAAGCCACTGAAGAGCTTTATATTAATTAATATCTTTTTTCCTTGGATTAGGAACGACTTAACATTATTATCCATACCGAAAACTAATTCCACTTGCAAGATTTAGTATGATAAAACTTTTGAGCCTCCCAAGGGGACAAATCAAGTAAGACGTACGTGCACATGATTCTCCGTATTAAATCTTAGCAATCGTCTTGTAACCAATAATATTGCCCAAGATATAAAGTATTGAGTCACATTGATTTTCTACCCATCATAAGCTAAAGCAATAATTATTAATTCCACACGATCCTATTTAAGGGACGAGGATTAAGAAATAACGAATCACTGAGGTCTAATTCTTCTATATTCAATATTGAAGAATTTATCCTCTTGTAGTTCCTATTCAGCGCATCATAATGCACTAGTGTAATCTCTTGGTCAAGATAAGTCAATCTGAGCCTTGCACTTCAACCTTTCACGATGAATTGTTCATTTCCATCTGGGTTGTGAATTATGTTCTTTGGATACAAGGGACTGTCAATTTAATCTTCTGTGATCTGGTATCACTAAATTTGACTACAATGTAACACGTACTGTTTATTGAACGGGTACGCAGTGAATATATGTAACATTCAATCATATTTAATGCAATAGTGATAAATAATTTATTTTAGCAAATAAGACAGAAATTCAGTTTGTTTATACAAAGTAAAAACATACTTTCCAGTATAACCCCAACAAACTAATGGGATTGTATTAAGTCAAAGAAAATATACTTTAGACACCCTGGAAGACAGTGGAATGCAAGGAGCATGCCCGAGTCCTTTCCCGATGGAACTAAAACACACGTTTGGGCCTCGATGAAGACAATCCTCATGTTGATTCTTCTTGTTATAGACGTCTCATAGGCCACCTGTTGTATTTGACTGTGAGAAGACCAGATATTCAGACTGCTACTAATATGCTCAGTCAATTTATTAATTCGCCAAGGCAAACACACATGGATGTTGTAAATAGAATGTTGCGTTATTTGAAAGCTACACTGGGACAAGGCATTTTTCTACCATCCAAAGGAGACTTGAATCTAGAAGCTTTTTGTGATTCAGATTGGGGAGGATGTCAAATGACAAGGCGATCTAGCACTGGTTACCTATTCAATTTCTCCATTCGGTTTGTTTTTTATTTTGTACAACCACTTCGAGTCAATGGTTTTCTTTCCCCGTTGCAATTGCTCGAGAGTCCAAGTTTCATTTGCTTCTAGTGCGTCTATCTCCCTTTGCATCGCTTCTTTCCACATTTTTCTGCATCTTTTACTTGCTCACCGCCACTTCTATCACTGTTTAAAAAAATATATAATTAATTTTTGAATGACACTTTATATATACATCAATGATATTTCATATACATAACGATAACATTTTGTATGCACAACAATAATACTTAAAAAAAATTCATATTAAGTTTTTGTCTTTAGTCTTTGAGCAAATCAAGATCGATTTTATGATAAAAACATAAATAACTCACATAGTAAAACATAAATAAATTTGAATAATACTCATGTGAACCGCATTTATACTGAATTCTATCATTTTTATGCACAAAAATTATCACTATTGTGTACAAAAATAATCAATGTTTAAGCAGTGATAGTTTTTGTATATGATAATAATAATTTTTGTGCATAACAATAATAATTTTTATATAAAACAGTAGTACAAAAAGTAGAATTCAACGAAAATTTAAATTCACACAAATTTTTAAATAAGTTTCATTTTTCTCATTTGGTCAATGAATCCACTTTAAAGAATCAATAAAATGAAAGGCATGTTTCCGACCGATAACAGATTTGGAAGATTAAATTCAAAATTAATATCGATATAAAATCCTTTAGTATTCCAGTAACTAAAGTTTAAAATATGGCCGCTTTATATAATGCATTTACCAAAACAATTGTTCGCATTTGAATACTCTATATGACTCATATTCCCTCTAATTAATTAAAAAGGTTTATCTTTCTAGAGTTTTTTTTTCTTAAAAATGTTTGTCATTTTGCATTCATGGGAAGAATTAAATATTATAGTCCAACCTTGTTCTTATATTTTTTTTATAAAAATATACAATAAATAATGATGTAAATAAATAAAAGAGTAAAAATAACATATTACACATATATTTTTTATTATTTAATTTTTTTTTTTTAACGTGTCAAACATTCTTAAATGTCAAATATTTTGGTTGGGGAAGGGAGTATTTCATATCATCCTTTGGCTAATTAATCTCAAGTAAAAAAAAAACATATTAAATGAATGAAATATTTGTGTGAATTCGAATTTATGTGAATTCATTTTATTTTTTTAAATATTGTGGTTATGCATATTCATTATCAGTGAATATCATTGTTGTGTATGTATATTATCACTATTATGTATTTTGATTTAAGCAGTGACACTTGAAAAAGAAAGTTCACGTGAATCTGAGTTCACATGAGACTTACATTTAAAAACCGTGCAATTGGTTTAAATTTTATTTCATAATTTTAAATTGTATTAATTATTTCATTAAAAGGTATTAGTTTGACAATATTAATTGTATAATCAAAATTTAAATTGTTTGTTTTACATAAGATCAACTCTTAAATAATTTATTAGTTTTTAACACAGATAATTTCACTTTATATATATAAAAAATACATACTATATATATATGTGTGTATGTATATATATAGAGCAAGTCTCTCGTGAAATTTGTTCATAATATAAAATTTATAACATTACATTTATAGATTAATACTACAACACTTATCAATTAATACATATATTCTTATAAACTAGTACTCATAGCGTTTATCATAGCATTAAATGCTATGAGTATTAGTTTGTAAGTGTATTTATATCAATTTATAAGTGTAATTATATCAGTTTCATACTATAAATTTTTTTTACAGAAGTGTTTGTGATATATACTCTCACCGTTCCAATTATGTAGGCTTGTTTTTCTTTTATGGATGTTCCAAATATATAGGTTTGTTTCCATATAGAGTAACTTTTTATAATTAATTTACTAATATAACCCTATGCATTAATTATATTAAAAACTATAATAATCATTAAATAGGATTATAATATAAATTTTAGTTGTTTAATTTATCTTTTCAAAAAAAATTCTTAATCTATGTACAAAATTTAACCAGCCTATATAATTGGGATGGAGAGAGTTTAGTATATATATTTAATACATTTTTTTCCTTTTTATTTTTAAAGTTAATACTCCCTCCGTCCACCAATTTATGTTTGATATGTTGCAAAACTATTAAAAAATAGATAAATAGATAAAGTACGACTATAGTGGGATCCGTTTATAAATAAAATAATTGTTAGTGAGTAAAGTACAATGATAATTTAAGTAATTAAGTGGTGATTGTAGGATAAATGTAAAAAAAAATTCATAAAGGGAATGTGAATGGATTTTGTGGACAAACGAATACGACAAGTGAGAAAAAATTTGATGGACGGAGGGAATATTATTTTACCCATTACACACATAACACATTCCATGAGTCAATTTCATTCAAGTTTAAATTAAATGAAATATATAAAAAAAAGAGAGTTTTATGTGGGATCGATCATCTCATGGATCTCATTGATCTGTGACACGGGTGTATACGCAAATCTTAAACAACTTACGGTATTTATTTTCTTAATTCTATTATTCATGTTGATTAAATGGAGCTCCCTCTCACAAATATCATCCGCAAGACGGTCTCAGAAAAATCTTTATCATTAAAAAAAAGTTTATGTCATTAAAAAATATAAATCATTTTTTTGTCCTATCCATTTTACTCGTGCAATAAGAGAAATAGTATGCACCGCATTAAAAGTTTAAAACTAGTAATAAACAATATTTTCTACCCCCAATTACTCATCACTTTATCATTTTATCATATAAAATACTAATAAACAATTCTTCTCACCCCATCACTTTATCACTTTATCACTATTCCACTAAATCCTTATAAACAGTAAAAATGTCATTATGATTGGGAGGGAGGGAGGATTAAATTCGAAGAAAAAATGTAAAATATGTTAAACTGTTGTACTTTGGCCAGCTAAAAAGATATACTCTCAAAAGAAAGAAATTATAAAATAAAAATCTGCAAAAATATCTTCCTCAAATTCCACAATTTAAAATATAAGAAAATGTCTTATGAAGTGGAACAATAGCTCAAGCTGTGTAAAATGAAAAATTAAGTGGATCACCATAATTTTATATTCATGTGTTAAAGATTCAGAAGGTGAAATAAATTATTATTCAATGAATCGCTATAATTTTGAATTTATGTGTTAAATATTTAAAAAATGAAATAAATTTGAAAAATGAAAAATAACATAGGAGAATGGAACTGGTCAGATTCACTTAAATTTAATATTTTATCCACTTAATATTTTTATGCATTAATTCCTATTCATTTTATAATTAATGAGTGAATTTTGATGTGACCCAAAAAAAAAGCCTTTTGATCAAAGTTCCAAAACTGGAGAAGCAAAACGACAATGACCATATTTGGATTCCATGGCCCACACTGTTTTAAATACTATAGTTCAATAATTGATGAAATGAAAACATAAATATAGTCAATCTTTTAATTGTTTGATTTTTGAATTGCTCCATCTACCCCTACCCATGCGGACAAACGGAAGAAGTTAGGTACAGTTGCGTTCTTCCAAATTTAATTGCTCAGGATTTTATAAAGGACAATATTCTCATAAATTTCAATTTTGCTGAAGCCTTATCAAGACATATGACTATGATGATTGGGGAAAACGAAGACATTGATCCTTTTTTTCCATGGCAGAAACGATTGTCTGCACTTGTTGTTAGTCAAATAATAATATATTACATGTTGATAATATAATATAATATAATATAATATAATATAATATAATATATATAATTATATATAGATATTTTAGAATTTGGGATGTTAATTGGATGGATATCCATATGGATACTAAACTACGGGTATGTTTGTTCTGGGCAGCAGGGGGAGTGAGAAAATTTTGATCGGAAAATTCATGAATAATAATAAGGTGAATTTGATTTTTATGTTTTTTTTAATAAAAAAAAATATTATCATAGATTAAAATGGCCATGAGAACTCATCGAATACAATGAATCGGGTAAGATGCACCCAAAAAATGATTCGAACAAAATCTCCAAGTTCAAGAGTACAGTTTTCACAATCTATTTAATAAAAAATAGCACTAGGATTAATACTCCACTCACTAAAAGATATTTTTTCTCTCTAAGTTTCTCTTGTATTTATCCAACTCCAAGTTCTTAGTTTGATATCGTCCACGATATCTTTGATTTCGTACTTCTCTTTTTGGAAGATGATGGCATTATGAATTTTCTATGTGGTCTAGATGATGCATTCCCATAAATTTGACTATTGTGTATGTTTGATTGAGGAAGTAGTAGGGTAGGATTGAGGCAGCAGTAGGGTAGGATTGAAAACAGAAAAAGTAAGTGATAATTATGTTATTTTATTGTAAAAAATAAAGTGTGTGTTATTGAAAAAATGATAAGTATGAGAGAGAATGTAAGAGAATATAGATATTATAGGCTGAGTGATACTTGTGTGAAATATTGCACATGCAATATTAGCACAACTAAGGTAAATTAAAAGACAAAAAAATCAGTGGTCATGGGCGGATTGGACAGGTCGCTCCTTAAATTTGGTCAATACCGACATGATATATATTTATAGAAGAATATATTTAACAAATATGTGTTGTGGTCTGACGGTTCAGGACTATTGTTAACTTGTTTGGTCGCAGGTTTTGTGTGTGTTACTACATGAAAAAAGTGTAATACTTATAGAAACGAAATGTATTACTACGTGATAAAAAAAAATACATTATCATTATGTTGGTTTTGTATTGTTACTACATGAAAAAAGTGTGATACTCATCAAGTTCAATTCTTACTGAACACATAATTTTTAAATATTTTTGTCAAATTTTTGTGTGTGTTATTACTTAAAAAAATGTGATACTTATAGAAACGAAATGTATTACTATGTGAAAAAAAATACATTATAATTCTCCAAAAAAATATTACTACATTACTCCCTCTGTCCTAATTTTGATTGTCCAATTTCTGTAAATAGTTGTCCTAATTTTGTTTGGTCATTTCCTAAAAAGGAAATAAAATAACTTTCAATATTATTTAATACTATTATTTCTCTCTACCAAACCCACTTTACAACATTTAATATTATTATTTTCCTCCACCAAACTCACTTTACCCATTTTACACCATTTAATATTATTATCACCTACTTTTTCTTAATCTCCGTGTTTACAGTAAACAGATGATAAAAATAGGATGGAGGGAATATTATATTAAAAAAATTCCATATCTTACGTAACACGTATTAAAACATAACGTAACACATGAATGTTCACAAGGTAACACATTGTTGTTCATATGGTAATACATGAGTATTCACACAATATTACAAATGCATGTATATAGTGTTACATATTACTAAAAAAATTATTACAGTATGAAGAAAGACGTGTTACCAAATGAACAAAATACCAGTACAAACGCAAAAAAAATCTTCAATCTAAAGAGATGAAGAACAACCGAAGAAAATAAAAAAAAATCCAGGTTTTAAAGAACAACGTGAGAAGAGTGCAGAAGAATTTGAAAAACTGCGTTAGAATATCGAAAGAAAAAAGAATGGAAAGACCTGTAAATTTGCAAAGATGAGAAAATTGAAGAATGCGAGAAAAACATGAAAGAATTTTGAATAATAAAGAGAAAAAACAAAGAAAAAAGAAGAATAAGAGAAGAGAAGGAAAAACCTAAAGACACGTCGCTCTGAAAACCAACTAAGACCTGGTTGCGAGGAAGAACTAATACCTGATTGCGAGGAAGGAGAAATCTGGATGGCAGGATTCGCTTAAGCAGGGCTGATCCACGAAAAATAAAATAAAAATTAATCGAGTGGGTTTCCTGTGCACTCAAGTGCACCGTGCACTCATGTAAATGAGTGATCCATTTAAAAAAACCGGGTCACACGTCTAATTAAAGCGTTGTAGCGCTGCAAACTTGACAAACTTAGGATACTGCCCAGTGGTTATTAAATCTTATTTCCACCTTGTAGGTATATGGTTCGATCCTGCTTTACTCCTCATCCAATTAGCTAATACTGAACCGTGCAACTATAAAATGTATAAACATGCAAATATCTAATACTAAACCGTATAACTAGAAAACATAAAAACATGAAATTAACTAATACTAAAACTTTCAACTAAATAATACAGAAACGTGCAATCGAAAAATTAATCAATTTTAGTGAAATGAAACCACAACAAGTAATCAAGCTTAGCATCAACAGCTTAGCATCAACGGGCAATTCGTATATCAAAATCCCACCTCTATCTTCCTCCACCATTATTTCTCTCTCGCAGTAGATCTTGACCCGATCTGCTGTCGCAGCCCGACTCAACACTTCTTCGGATGGTGAAGAATTGTACGAGCTCAATTACAAATTTACAACAGTCATCGCCGTCGGAGGGGCGCGTTCCCTGACTCCGTGCGGTGTTCACGAGGCATATATCAAAAACTTGCAGCACCAATTTTATGTCACTATTCTAAGCGTTGTCGCCCGATAGCACATGTAGGTCCCGAACGGGTTTAGTGAGGGCAGAAGTCTAGAGGGGAGGGGTGAATAGACTTCTGAAAAACTTTTTGTCGGTCGGTGTGAGAGCGATTAGCTTTGATCAGAGTCGCGAGTGAATCGGTTTGGGTGATAACCAACTTCTTGATCGCTGAAGCGGATCGATTCGATAACTATCGGTTTAACTGATGTCGCGGAAGCTAAGTTTACCGTGTGAAAAACCGGTTTTTGATAATCGATTCCAAAGTCGGTCTTTTAACCGATTGACTAAAGTGTCAAACTTGATCGAATCGGAAGATTGGTGCTAGGTGATCTTGACTTAGAATATGTATCTTTTAACATTGAGTGGAGGTAAAACGATTAATCAAAGCGGTAAAAGCACACAAGATTTATAGTGGTTCGGACAAACCAAATCCTACGTCTACTCTTCCCTATCACAAGGGGCACCTACTAAACCAACTGGACTTAGATTTTTGTGTTAGTCCAACATAGTACACCGACAGATATTTAAGGAGTTCTCACTCAACCGATCCCTGAAATCAGAACTAGAAACCCTAGTATGAAATCTTGCTAAACAACTTAACCTAACTTTGGGTTTTGGATAAGATTGTTTTGGTTCCAACTATGAAATCTTCTCTAGTGTTTAAGATAGCCTATCATTTAGATGAAAAAGATTTATATGCTAAGAACTTATGGGATGAACACTTAATAAAATAATCTTTTTTGTTCGTGTTCTTCGTATGTAAAATTTCGATTATAGGGTTTCCGTGTCTTCACTCTGAAGTGTGATCCCATATTTATAGACCTCGAAATCAAAGTGTCGCTCGAGAGCAATTTGAATTTCCCCATATATTTGGTAGGCTTTGCAGGATTGATGTGGCGTGCTTGAAAGCGGCATGGCGAAAAGCGTGAATAATGTCTTTTATAGCCCGTTAGAGAAAGCAGACCAAAATCCGTAATTGCGGCTCCGATCATATGTGTCTCGGCCCTTATTGGTCAACATCGCACTTTTCAAATTGTTGTTCTTCCAACTAAGGTTGACATTCTTCTTGTTCGGATCATCGACGATGATTTGGTGAAACATCGGTTTTCACTGGTGGTGACTGATCGGTGAAACGATCGGTCTACTGATTGAGTCTTACGTGTGCGGTTGACTTAGCTTCAACTAGCGACTTACGGATGTAGGTCTTCCGGTCCGATCTTGTGGAAGTCATCTGATCTTCAAGTATTCTGAGTTTGAGCTTTATGACTTCAGCTGAGATATCTGACTTGATCAGATCGATCTGATCTTCTGTTCTTCTCTTGCATTCTGGCCTGTCGGATATCAGCCTTTCTTCATATCTTCAGATCTGACCTATTCATATTGAGGTTCCCCCTCAATATGTGACATATCTATTACATCAGTTGTTCTATACAGTAATTATCAACTGGTATTCTATAAACGGTAATATAAACATCGATCACCTAATGTGTCCGACCGGGTCCTATTACATGTGTTTTAGAACTTTCATCAAAACTCTAAATTTCCCAACAATTTCCCCCTTTTTGATGAAACCAAAACACTATGAGAAACCAAACACAGTTGATAAATATAGAATAGTAAAAGAGCACATAATCAGAAGACAATGAGATTTTGTCTTAGGATCAGAAAATAAACTTTTCTCATTAGATTTGTTGATTACATGTTACATCAGAAAAGTTTGAATTTAAAGACACCGATCCTGAGAAGTCTTCGATTCTTCACTTTCTTTAAACTTGTATCCTTACGGCGCTCTCTTTTTGATCTTGAGGTACGTTGAAAATCTCGATAAAGTTTCCATTTGACATCATTGGTCCATTGAGGATCGCTTATGTGCGTTTTTGCTCGATGTCAAAATAGAATCTCTGAAATGCCAGCCACCAAATGAGCCATCCGCCTTCTTCGAGTAATCCAATAGATCATACTCTTAGCGAGATATTTTTACGTTGATTATCTTGGCCTCATTTTCCAGATACTTCAGAAAATCTGGATATTTATTTTCCAACCCGGTTGAGGAATTCATCATCCGGAGATTCTTCTCGTGGAACAAGATCAAGAACAAAGGCATCCGAAGCCATTCACTTACGATCTTATTCCATTCCTCAAACCTCTTAAAGCATGTCGCGGCCATTTTTGGAATGATCTCATCGAATCTTCTTTGGCGGTGAGGTTACGCATGCATTTTCCGATCTTTCCTTTCTTTGCCCTCGATCTGAATTTCTTCTTGGATCTTACACTGTCTGCAATTTATGCGCCCTTCTCTCTTCTTCACTTATTAAGGCTTCTTCCGCAACTGTTCTTTGGACAATTTTTCACCCGATTTCTTATCGGCTGAATTTGACTAAATTGTGCTTCTTGTGATTTTCTTAGTCTGAGTGATCGGTACAAGTTGTGATGTCCCAAAGACACCACATAGCAGGACACCGTAGCGACCTTTTCTTGCCTTTGACTTTTCCATCTTTTTCGACAATTTCGTTAACAAAAATATCCGGATGGTTCAGCCTTTGTCCATAAGATTCAACCGTCTGAATCGGGTCTTCGTTGTTACGATCGTGTCGGTTGGTTTCTCACTCTGTCCTTCCCCTTTTTGGTTTGATCAAAAAAGAAGCGTTGAAGGTGGAGGTCGAGAACCAAAGTCGATCGATATTGCCTGTTGAGATCTGCGCAACAGATAAACCTTGAGCTTGGAAAGGTTAGATTTTGAACTTTCGAGATCGGCTCGGTCTTGACAGATTCCATGACGAGAGAGTGTAATAATCGGTTTGTCAAGTTTCTCTTACATCGATTCTAGCTTTTCAAAGAGCATCGAGAAAAGAAACTTGTTGTTGATCCACCAATTAGTTTGTCATCAACCGATTTTAAAAGTTCGCGACCACGGTGGTCATTTGTTTGGAGAACTAATCTTTGATTGCCTCGATCCGGAAATAGCCAATTCCTTTGATCTATTATTTCTTTGAGGCCAATCGCCTCGATCGGTATCACTCCTCAACTTCTTTTTCGGAGATCTTTGAGACATGATCGATCTCCTCAATTTGATCAACGGTGATGTGAGATGTAGGAATGGTATCGTCACTTGATCGATTCGATTGTTTGTGCCTCCATTGGTTGGTCATGAACTACGGCACCGGTTCCACTATCATCGGCGACTCTGCATCCTTCATAGGCATATCGCCAGGGAGCTTCTTGGCGATCTCGATTCGCCTTGTTACATCAACCCGACTTCCGCATGGATCGAGCTTTGATAGATTCAGCGATTATCGGCTCGGTTGGTGATCCTACTTTTAGCGAATTTCCTCATATCGAAATCAAAATCGCAAACTCATCAAGCCGCGCCCATCCGTTCTATAATCATTATAAAATCACGAGAAGCTTTTTAATCGGAGATCTCTCGGTGAGGATCTCCATAACTTCTCTCTAATACCGGGATGGGCGACCCATCAACTCGGATACATCTCATCAATTTCTCGTTAGATTTGCATTACGACCATTTTTCCTGTGATGGTCTTTGATGATCTAGACTTCGGGGAATTGTCATCCATTCAGTTGATGAGATGTGGAGGGTTACGTGGTGCTTGAGTAAGCGGAAGTTATGCGATTGGCTCGACCTGCGAGAGGTTACATTGTAGAAGCGAGTCGCTGGTTCTACCTATGTAATTAGCTTTCTGATTATGGCCGGCGTTTTTCGGAGTTCCGAGGGCGGTGGAAGAGAAGGAGAAACATGCTCGGCGTGACGATGGTCACGAGCGGTGAATCATTTCGAGTTGGAGGAGAAGGAGATCGTTAGTCTCGTCTTCTTCCTAGAATGTTAAGGCGAGCTCTCGGCTTGAGAAGCTTTTTTTTGTCGATTTTTCACGATTTTTGTGGCGCTCGTCGGTGATCTGGCGCTCCTTCTTCATCGACTCATCTTCTAGAAAGCGAGTCATGGGGGCTGCTTAGCCTTCTTGGCCTCTTTTCACAGGCCTTCATCGCTTTTCTTTTCTTCTTCGGGAGCATCCGGTGTAGACGAGGTCGCCTTTAACTTTTTTCCTTTCTTGACTTTGGAGGGTGGGCCATATCATCATCATCGTGGCCCATATATAGCTGAAGTGGTGGCGAGAAGGCCTTGTAGGACTTCATCCATTCGGTCCCATTCAAAGATTTGGCGGTTTGTCTTTCAAGATAATCGCAACCTTGTTGAGATTGCGATCCTCTTCTTCGATAGACCGCCTCCATTCATTAACTCCAAATTTTTCATGTTCTTGGAGTAGAATGACCTTTAGGAAGCCATGCCAATTGATGTTCTTGGCTTCATCAATTATTGCGACCATCTTTGTATAGTTTAATTGGATGTTAGAGCATCAATTTGAATGAAATACCCATGATTGTTTTTTGATAATATGTCAAACAACGTTTGGTATTTCCTTTTTAAAGATCGGCCCGACAAAACACAATGGTCCGATGTTTGTCGACTTCCACTGAAGAGTTCTTTTTTCTCGATCAACTCATCTTCATTCTCCTCACGTAGTCTTGTGAAAGAGATTCTTCCTTTAAGCAAGAATGAGCAGGCGTGTTATGTCCGCGTTAAATCGGTCGATCTCTTCTCCGATTGGTAGACGAAAGTAGTTCTTCTCCCGGAGCGTCCGTATCCACTCTTAAATTCCTTAGGAATTCGAGTGCTTCATACTGCATCACTGAATTGCAGTGAGCAGCGCAATATTTCTCAAGACCTCCTTTCTTCAGAATTTGCTCCACTTCCATTGATTCCGGATCCCGAGTGATATCAAACTGCACGAACTTGTCATCGACAATCTTCGTTGCCAGTTCCGCATAATTGCACATTATCTTTCCCATACCGTGAGTGGCCATCTACAACAAGATAGACTCGATTAAAATTGTGCATATACATAAGGATATCATATATTGATTATCAGACCTATACTTTCGCCTAATAATCGAAAAAAACATATACGGGAATCATGAAAAGTTAAGGCATAACACAGGATACCATCGATTGACAAAATCTTTAAGATCAATGGATTTAAAAAAAATGATTCATCAAATAATCAGAAATTACCAGATTCTGTTTTTCGGAAATTGTTGAAACTCAAGAAAAGCACTTTGAATCGCAGAAAAGTAATCTGGAGTTTTCAGAGAATAAATCGCAAGTTTGTGAATTAAAAAAAACTCTGGTAGGGTTTTTGATGAACCTTTTATAGAAGAGGAGGGAAAAGAGACAAGATATGGAAGATCAACCGTTTGAAAAGATTAAACGATCCAGTTGAGCGGTTTTGATCGTATGGTCGAAAAAAAGCCGCGTCTGAAAACCTTTTTTGGATTTAAAAGCTCATTTTGTAGCAATTAATACAAGTTCCCCAAGTCCGCATTAAATGTTTTGCAGGGAATACGTCACAAAGGTAATGAGTACAGTAAGGCAAATAAAATATCAGATAAGATCAAATAAGTAAGCAATAAACAATGAAACAGAAAAGCGTGTCGGTTGGTTGGTGATATTGTAATCGGTCAATACCACTTGTAGTTGTTGATTCCACTTTGTTGATCTTAGTTTTACTTTAATCCTTATAATTTCCCAACAGTTCTTTTTAAACGATCCGCTTCACTTTTAAATCGATTTCCCTTCTTGATCCTCCTTGATCGATTGAAGTTCCCTTCAACCGATATTTATGTTTCTCATGGATCGATATATATATCCGATTTGTTGTTATATCAAGCTCAACCGATCTTCCTCATCGAATCGGGTTTAAGTATATATCGATTTCATTGACCTAATCGATTCTTCTCGATCAAGCCAATTCTTGGGATATGTGTTACCGCCAAAACTTAGTCTAGAATAGTAGTCTCTATTCCTAAGTTGTACGATTTGACATCGTAATTATAGTCTGAATATTTCGATATGTCAATCCATCAAATTTATCCAATTATCGATCAAGTGATTCCTACACGCTGTCCTTGTGATGCAAATTTCTCTAAGAGGCTTTTTGAAATCAAATTTGCATTCACATCCTTGCTTGGCATCTATAAATTGGACCAATGTTTTACACAACATAACCCATTCACCATACTTATCTTCTTTGTAGAATCATGTATCCTGGTGAACCCTTGTTTCCGGTGAGACTTCCGGCAAACACCTTTACCCCTTTTTCAATGATTTCATCTTCTCAAATCAACCATGTGTGTCCCTTATCACTATTTTCGTCATCATCAAAGATTTCACATACAATTGTTGCCAAGCTTCTCTACCACCAGGGCGGCGGGTCTGTTGTCGCAACTGAGAAGACACTTCTCCTAACCGTATGCACCTTGTGTGTCTATCGAGATGACGGAACTAGCATCAACAGACTCAGTCTGATATAAAACATGAGTCTGATATACGGTCTGGATCAGACAACAGCTGATCTTCGTATATTAACTCAATTTTTGCATGCAACACATGTGCCCATAAGGTCTTTGAACCACTTTCTTGGCACATGTGCTCCATTTAACAGCTGGAGAGCCCATTGACTTTAGGTCTAAGGGCTCCTGGGTTAGAAATCCTATCAACGCCGCTCTCGCTCCACTGGTTTTAGCTTCAGCGATCGGCTTTAGGATTATTTCAAAGCCTTCTTACCCTTGTTAAGTGGGGGAAAATGGGAGCATGAGATCTTAAAATCTCTCTCTCTCCCCCTCTTCTAGGGTTAGGATGAGGGTTTAGGGTTATAGGTTTAGGGTTTTCGGTTATGACTTATGTACTGACCTCCGGGTCCTCTTGTACTTGTAACTTGTAATGTAAATCTGACCTTCGGATCTTTATCAATGAAAATTTCTATTATTCCATTGTTGTGTAAATTTTCTGCTTTCTTATGCGATTGTAGGCTTTAATCTGTGAATCTTGCTTGTTGAATATCAGCTTAATCGACTTACAAAGTGTGAAATAACCAAATTGATTTAATCAGATAATCCTTTAAGACGATCAGTTCCTTTAATCTGATAAACCTTAAATCTGATAAACCTTCAATCTGATCAGTTTCTTTAATTTGACAAATCGTAAATCTGATCAGTACCTTCTTATATCAGTTCCTTGACTGATGTTCTGATCAGTTGAGATACCAACCTCAACTGACTCCTTTTATCCTGGTTAGTCTCTTAACCAGCTGGTTCTGGAGATCATCCCATCAAACATTTTAGGTGCTTTTTCTCCAAGATCCAGTAGCCTAGCTCATTGCATAATTCTCTGAATCGATCTCAAATTAGTGGCTTGGTTAGAATATCGACTTTTACGTATATCAATATGAATCTTTTCCATTCGATATTCTTCTTTTCAACATGATCTCTTATAAAATGGTGTCGACATCCACATGCTTGCATCTTGTATGTAGAAACGAGGATTACGAGTGATTGCAATATAGCACTATTAATCATCACGAATATAGGTACATTCTTAGCTACAATGTTATAACCCCTCAGCTGTTGACTAAGCCAGAGCAGTTGGGAGCAACAAACTTCTCCTGACCATATATTTCTCGCCTTCAGTAGATGTCGCAATCGATGTACTTTTTTGAAAACCACGAGATCGGTTTTACTTCCTAAAAACCGACATGTTCACGAGGTTGATTTTTCATCAATCTTCCAACCTCCATAATCGAATCGAATACCCACTAAGCTCTAGATTATCATCGATGGGTAAAATAAACCAAGGTTTACCGTCCTTTCAGATATTTCAATCCGGCTTAGGTCGCTTTGGTGGCTTTTGCATGGATTTGCTCGAAATCGCACATACACCTCTTGCAAAGGTGATATCCGGTCCGGCCGGCGATCGTGTATAGTAGAGATCCAATGAGAGCCCTATATTCTTTCTGATTTGTTTTCTGACCATCCTCATCTGGATCCATCTTGAATCCAGTCATCATAGGAATTTTGGCTTCCTTACAGTTTTGAACTCCAAACTTAGCCAATAAATTCCTAGTGTACTTTTGCTTGGCGATGAATATCCCTTCGTACTTTTTGCTTCACTTGTAGACCCGAAAATAATTCATCCGACCCATCATGGACATCTCGAACTTCCTTGCATCGGTTTGTCAATCTTTCACATAGACTCTTGTTGGGAGATCCAAGATGATGTCGTCACGTGAATCTGAACCATCGAATATCTTCTCCATCTTCTATTCTCAATAAGGTTACGTCCCTTTATTCGCTTTAGTGAACCCACCGCCTATCAAGAACTGGAGAGAGTGTATCATACCAAGCTCGAGGAGCTTGTTTTGGGCCATAAAGAGCTTTTTCTTAAATCCAGTACACTTGGTTTGCCCTTTTCAAAGTCTTGAGGTTGTTCGACATAAACTTCCTCTGCTAGTACCCCGTTTAAGAATGCACTCTTTACGTCCATCTGATACATAGTGAACCCTCTGTGGGAAGCATATGCCAGAAACAGCCGAATGGCTTCTAGGCGAGCGACTGGTGCAAAGGTCTCATCATAATCAATTCCTTCTGATTGTGAATACCCCTTAGCAACAAGTCTTGCCTTATTTCTAGTGATGACATTTTTCTCATCTCTCTTGTTCTTGAAAACCCACTTCGTGCCAATTACGTCTTGATGATTTGGTCTGTCCACCAGTTCCCAAACTTGATTTCTCTCGAATTGTTCCAGCTCCTCCTGCATGGCTAGAATCCAGCTTGCGTCTTGTAGAGCTTCCTCTACAGTTGTTGGTTCCTTCATAGACAGATAACAACAATACATGGCACTTTCACCAATCTGATGTCTAGTTTTAACTCTATCAGATGGGTCTCCGATGATCAGATCAGTTGGATGACTGGTTATCCGTGTCCTTCGCTTACGATTTGCGTCGGTTTGGAGAACATCATCCATTTCTGATAAAGATTCATTACTAGCGATTGGGAGTGGTGCAGAGTTATGATCCACTTGATAAGAACACGTCTCAGCTGATGTTGGACTCATCATGTGTCGATGTACGTTAAATGGGAACTTCAGTGTTCCCCCGAACCAGGATGGTTCGATTTAATCTTATCTCAAATACCACCGCTTCTTCATCGATAGTTTTTTAGTTACCTTAGGATCCGATTGATCTGGTGAATCGACTAGATCTGGAATGTATCTTTATTACGATGTCCGATTCTTTTTCTTTGATCGTTAGTGATCCATTTTCCGAGCATCAGTCTTGGTTGATCGGTACATCTTGTTACGAGGCGATTTCTCTTGTTCGAAAGATGCTTCATCAAAGACTACATGGGTGTTTCTTCCACAACTAGGGTTAAATCTATTGTAAACCCTCGAAAGCCTTGCTAGATGAGGAATATCCTAAGAATATACCCTCATCCGACTTGGCCTCAAAGGTCTTCAACCCGACTCTTCCCATTGTTGTGTATAAAACACTTACACCCAAAAACATGGAAGTAAAAAACCGAGGTTTTTACGCCATTCCACGATTCATAGGGTGTTTTGTAGTGAGCCTTAGTCGGAGACAACCGTTACGAGTATGACATGCGATGTTGATTGCTTCGCTTGAAACGGCTTGGTATTGCATGTTCAAATTTAACATCGTCGGCGAACTCTTTGAGTGTTCCTGTTTCTCCGCTTCGCTACTCCATTACTTTGTGGGCGTTCTACGGTGATGTCTCATCTTTTGTATACCAAACTTAGAGCAAAAATCAGTTATAAAGGAGTTCAGAAATTATGTACCTTTATCTGATCTGATTTTTACTACACTGACACCCTTCTCATTTTGTAATCTTTTAAGCAGCTCGGGTATCTTCGTTGTCGTCTCATTCTTCTTATGTAAGAATATAACCCAGGTAAACTTGGAATAATCATCCACGATTACCAGAGTATATTTCGTCCACGAGACCCATCGGTGTAATCGTCCAATAGATCCATATGGCAAGCAATTTTGCAATACTCTGTTTGATGCCGATCCAGGAATTCCCTTGAATGAAGCTTTGACCTGTTTTCCCTTCTAACATGCAACACATGTCTGATCCTTTGAAAATACTTCATTCGGAAGACCTTCCACTAGAGACATCCTTGCTATCTTATTAAGAGTTTTAAAGTTCAGATGACTCATTCTTTTGTGCCAGAGCCAACTGCTACTTTTGGAACTCTTAACAATTAGGCATGTATTTCTTGGGCAACTGTTCCAATCTGTTGTGTAGATCGTCCCTTTCCTTGAACCAGTTAGCAAAATCTGTTGAGTGGCTCGATTCTTGATAGTGCATTGATCAGTCGAGAACTCAACACTGAATCCGTTGTCTCGTAATTGTAGAAACCGATAATAGGTTGTGCTTTAGACCTTGACATCACGAGACTCGATTACTTGTACATCATCATTCTCTAAGGTTAGATCCTTTGGTATAACCAAGTTATCATCACCAAGAGTACACGCTGGCCTTTTACGTTTCTATGTAAGAGCCGAGGAGGTGTTTGCTTCTGTCATGTGCCTTGAGCATCCACTATCGATGTACCATATAGTTTCTTGCACACCTCCTTTGTTGGCGAGTCCCACGCGATCCTGCAGCCAAATCAGGCTTTAGGTACCCCTTTTGGATTGGGTCCCGAGGGGTTAGGATTAGTTTTAGGGATCCATAGAAACAGCACTTCTATTGAGATCAGTTAGATCGGAAGGCCTGATTTGTCTCCCATACCTATCAACATAATCATACGTCTCTTTATATGCTTTCGATTAGTATGATTATTAGTGTGAACCTTGGATGACTTAGAAGACTTGGGATTTATCTTTTCTTTTGTCTTCTTTTCATCCAAATGGTTCAGTCGATCCCTAGATTTACGATTATAGGGGGTAGGTACGATTGCTACCATCAAAAGATTCATATCTTTTTTTTGGCATAGGTGGTTTTTGCGGTTTACCTAAAGCATGCTTATTAGGCGGTGACCTTGATTGGGTCTCGATTAGACTTCCCTTTACGGGTTGTCTTTTTTCGATACGATCTGTTGATCGAGTTGAGGTCTCTTCGTAAGAACCTGGGTTCTTCTATTGATTCCTCGGTGATGCTTTACCACCAGGGTCCATTTACATTCCCCTTACGGTTAGGCACCGCCTTTACCTTTCAACCGGTCTTTTTCCCCTATTAGATACAAGTTTGGCTTTTGGTGTATCTTTGTGAAACTAAAAATCGATTACACCCTTTTGAGATGAATCACCCGGGGCTTTTGAGGATGTGGAAGGGTTCTCATACCCAAGTCCCTTCTTGTTAATCGTTGTTCAAAAATAGGTGTTTATGGCTTGAATGCAGGTTTTAGATGATTTTGTAAAAACTTCTATTTTCTTCTTGTGATTATCCTCGGATGATTTTTAGACTCTTATGCATTAACGACATTCATCAAATTTAAACTTGCGAGGATTTTGAAGTCATCGACTTGTTGTTTGTTAATTGCTAGCTGATCTTTGATCTAACCTCGATCGAAGTTTTAACTTTCGAATATTAAGTTCCTCGATTTGCCTTCCGAGCGGTTTAATGATTTAAGTTCGAAGCTTTCTTGAGATCGTTCTCTTTTAACAAAGTGATTATTTACGATCCTCGACATGTCGTTATACTTCCACTATAGCATAAGTGTCTCTTGGTTGGAGATCCTCAAGCGATTACTCGAGTAGAGCTGCGGGTCAATCTCCCCGGCGAGTGTCTTAATGATTCTTGGTGTAAGCGAACAAAACGAATTTGGGGTTACCTCAGTTGGTCCTCCTTGGCCATGACGAGATCTCATCATCATCGAAGAGATATCAGATCTTCATTCTCAAAGTCCATGGCTTCTTGTCAGGAATAATGCCCTACGGAGGTATCCAGAATCCTCATAGAAGCGGAATCTGAATTGTCAATTCGAGACGATGTCGACACCATGGCTTTTGTCCTGTCTGCCGTTGCTCTTACTGTTCCTCTTTTCTTCCCTTTCTCTTAGCGTCGAATACGGGCGGTCCAGCTATTTGTAGTGACACAGGCATGGTTGAAGCATGCTTCATGATCCGCGTAACCTTTTCTTCCGTGTGAATCACTCCGTCTGTATGATCTATCGGGTGACTTCCCTTCGATAGTAGTCCTGAACTTCTTCCATTCGATTGGTTATCTCTTCTCTCATCATTTAGATTATCTCTTTTCCTTCTTCTCTTGGATCTCTTCGATCATCGATTCGAGTTCTTTTCGGAGATCCGTTGGGCGATCTCCTATCTCTTCCTCGGCTATGTTGATAATCTTTATAGAATCTTGATACTTACCAAGTTGAATATTTGATTTTCTAGTTTCTGGTAAGCGAAGCGATCTGCTACGCCTAACTTATGATGTTTCCAATGGGTTCATTGGCCTTCGATCTAACGTGGTTGCCTTAAAAGCAAGCGATTTAGAAGTTGAGGCTTCAATGGCACCTCATCTTCATCTTCTTGTCCTCTCTCAATTAAATCGAACTCGTGAGCTTTAAGGCTCAAGAACAGCTACTCGGTTTCATCTTTGAAATGTCTTGGCAATCCTTGATTACCGTGACTTTCATATCCCATTCTTGGTAAGAGATCTTAAGATCTTGTAGTTGATGTCCTTGTCGACATCTCTCTACCAAGTTCTCGTAGCTTATTCATCGACATAGTAATCCTTCCATCGAGTTAGTTGATGGTCTCGTTGAAAGATCTTGATTTTTCGAACTTCACCATTAAACTTGTAGACGGTTATCTTTGATCGATCATTTCCTCGCATATCTCAATTAGAGTATCCCACATTGCTTTTGATTTTGAGATATTTAATCTTTTCCTTGGTGACCTTGTCCATCGTTTTCATGATAATATGCTGGCGATTGTGTCCAGTATCTGATTTCCTTTCCTCTGCATCCATCAAAATTTGGGCTTTTTAAATACCGCACTTCCGGGGCAAAATCGGATCTCCTCCAACTGCGGGGGTTGTCGTAATATATGATGATGGGTCCTCTTTTCGATGACTTCCATCATTCTCGCCACTAATCGAACCTAGATGGTTGCACATATAAATGACCCAATCTGCGTACTCATCAATTGAGAACTTGGCAGATCATGATACATACGGAGGTATTATCCATCTTTGAAAGTGATTTTGAAAAAATGAATGAGTTTTAAAAACGGTTTTTCAAGATCTGCTCAATTGACCACAAAGATTCTTCCTCAAGAATCGATGATACCGCAAACCCCGTTAGTGCAGAGAACCCTTGCTCTGATACCACTTGTAGGTCCCGAACGGGTTTAGTGAGGGCGTAAGTCTAGAGGAGGGTGAATAGACTTACGAAAAACTTTTAATGCGGATCGGTGTGAAGCGGTTAACTTTGATCGAAGTCTTGAAAGTGAATCGGTTTGGATGATAACCAACTTTCTTGATCGCTTTGAAGGTAGATCGGTTCGGTAACTATCGGTTTAAGCGATGTCGCGGAAGCTAAAGTTTTACCCGTGTGAAAAACCGGTTTTGATCAATCGATTCCAAAGTTAGTCTTTTAACCAGTTGACTAAAGTGTCAAACTTGATCGGATCGAAGCTTGGTGCTAAATGATCTTGACTTAGAATATGTATCTTTGCTTTTAATGATTGAGTGCGATTGTGTAAACAATTAATCAAAGCGGTAAAGGCACACAAGATTTATAGTGGTTCGGACAAACCAAATCCCACGTCCACTCTTCCCTATCACAAGGGCACCAACTAAACCAATTTGGACTTAGATTTTTATGTTAGTCCAACACAATTACAATCGGATATTTAAGGAGTTCTCACTCAACCGATCCCAGAAATCAGAACTAGAAACCCTAGTCTGAAATCTTGCTAAACAACTTAACCTAACTTTGGGCTTGGATAAGATTGTTTTGGTTCCAACTATGAAATCTTCTCTAGTGTTTAAGATAGCCTATCGGTAGATGAAAAGATTTCTATGCTAAGAACTTATGGGATGAACACTTAATAAAATAATCTTTTTGTTAAATTGTTCTTCATGCGGAAATTCCGATTATAGCTTGAGCTTCTTGATCGTTTCGGGGTTTCCGTGTCTTCACTCCGAAGTGTGATCCCATATTTATAGACCTCGAAATCAAAAAGGTTGGAGAGCAATTTGAATTTGTTTATATTTGGTAGTTTGGCTTGAGGATTGATGTGGCGTCTTTCGGAGGCGCATGGCCAAAAAGCGTGAATAGTGTCTTTTATAGCCGTTAGAGAAAGCGGCACCAAATCCGTAATTATCGGCTCCGATCATACGTGTCTCGTCCTTTATTGGTCAACGAGCGCCTTTTTTGTGTTGTTCTTCCAACTAAGGTTGACATTCTTCTTGTTCGGATCATCGGCGTATGATTTGGTGAAACATCGATTTTCACTGGTGAAAATTGACGATCGGTCGGGCGATCGATCTACTGATTAGTCTTCTTGTGCGGTTGACTTAGCTTCAACTAGCGGACTCGGTGATGTAGGTCTTCAGTGCGATCTTGTGGAAGTCATCCGATCTTCAAGTATTCTGAGTTTGAGCTTTATGACTTCAGCTGAGATATCTGACTTGATCAGATCGATCTGATCTTCTGTTCTTCTCCTGCATTCTGGCCTGTCGGATATCAGCTGTTCTTCATATCTTCAGATCTGACCTATTCATATTGAGGTTCCCCCTCAATATGTGACCTATCTATTACATCGGTTGTTCTATACAAAGAATTATCAACTTGGTATTCTATAAACGGTAATATAAACATCGATTATTCTTGTGTCCGACCGTCCTATTACATGTGTTTTAGAACTTTCATCAAAACTCTAAATTTCCCAACAGCACATCAATTGCTTCTTCCGTTAAATTAATCGGCATCTTTTGCAAAATTTTGGGTTGAGATTTGGGGATTTTCTTGGATTTAAGAGGTGAAGAAGGAAAATCCATGTAAAAACGACTAGTAAAAATGAGAGGTAGAGAGAGAAATTTTGTGGGAAGGGTAGAAAATCTATTTTAAAGTGTTATCCCGTGAGGCGGATAATGTAACCTAGGAACCCAAGTCGTGGGTTAGATAGTGTATGTAAGGATCAAAGAGAAACGATTGGATCAAGGTATGGAACTCCAATAATAGGTATGTGTGTTTTTTTTTCAAGAACTTCCTGGAGGAGTGTTCGATGGAGAGTTTGTTCAAAAGTTTAAAAAGTTGGCGGAGTAAGAGATGTCTTCATTCCCAAGAGAAGAGATAAGAATGGAGGTCGATTTGGTTTTATGCGGTTTGAAATTCAAAGTAAATCGGGAAAAATTGGAACAGAATTAAACAAGATATGGTTTGGATTTTATAAACCGAGAGCCAATATATCAAAATTTGTTAGGCGACCGCAGTACGCCCTCTCCGAAACTTAGGGTTGAACGCCAGCGCATACCGCTCAAAATTCTCTGAGAGACACGCGATCTCAAGTGCCAAAGACGAGGAAGGATGATATCTCTTCTTTGCGACGTGGTTGAAGGAAAGCATAATGAGTTGCCAAAGGAACAAGAAGTGTGGAACAACCCCGAAGCCCCAAAGCATGCACACACCGAGATTTATGGGCATGTCATTTGATTCCGCGGTGGAGGAAAGGAAGCATCTTACGAGATGTTTTTTTGGGCAACTCAAAGAGGAATTCCCATGGACGAAACGTCGGGGAGAAATCCAGTGGCTTTGAAAGGTAAGATGATGGCGTCTTATAGAGGGGTATATCGGTCCTATTCCAAAATTTCATTTCGGATGAGGAAATTGAACCCGAGCGTTAAAGTAATCGGAAATGGTTCGAGTTCTTGGAGCCCCAGTGCGAGAGGAGATGAACAATGTCGGGGTGATTTGGACCCGTGGTTGGGATTCCACTTCAAGCTTGGAATACCAGGTTCTTTAGGATGGTGGCTTCCAAATTCGGGTTGATTGTCAAGATCGATGATGACACGTTAAACTGAGATGTCTACAAAGCGCGAGGATCCTCATGAGAACTCCTGCTCGAGATATCCTAGAAACCCCATTGTGGTGCAGATTGATGGGAGAATCCAACATATTAGAATTAGAGAAGAGGAGGAGGACATGTCCGATTGGTATGACGAGGAAAAAGCGGATGAGATTTGTGACATTGATGAGGGGCGATGGATCTTGATTCGATTTGGATGATTTTAAGGAATCGTCTTTAGGATGGTGAGAAGATGGAAATCACCGGTGACCCCGGTTGGTGGTAGACGAAACGAACCCTATACGAGGATGGGCCCCATATTTTTGAATTAGAAAGTAATGATGGCTGCGCCAAATCTTGAGAGAAACCGAGATCCTTGCATGGGAAGAGTCGGCGGGGCATATCTCGAGTTGGGTAATCATGAAACGTGCACATCGGTCCAGGAGAAATAAAGATGGTGTCGCGGCGGTTTAAGGTGGTGGATGATTCTGATTAGAAAAATCCGATTTTTTTGGGAAGAGTACCAAGACCCATCTGGATTTTTTGATCACGATTCTAAAACCGGTTGAAAGTGGTGAGGCCCTAGTGACTTAAAATTGGCCCATCTCTTTTTCGGGGAAGCGGGGACAGGCCCAATATTATTGTAACCTTGAGCCTCTTGAGTTCCGGCTCAACATGCCCCTCGGCCCATAAGTCAACTTCTATAACCCCAAAATCACACCCCTCCAATCGATAATTCTCTTAACCAGGTTCCCAATTTAAGCCCACCAAATTTCAAAAGGCCAATTAAGCCCATTCAGATCCAAATAAACCGTCTTCCCACAACTTTGTACCTATTTCCCCTTCCGGTTTCCGATTAAATCCACAAACCTCATTTCACCCAAAAATCCAGTCTCTACCCTCTTACCCACCTCAAACGAACCCCTATTTCCAACGCTAATACCTTCCCCTCCTCCACCTAAACACACTACCCTCGTCCCCCTTCCTCCACCGACGACAACGCCAATCTCCATAGTTTCACACACGCCGAAAGTTTGCTATGAGGAAGCGGTTCATCTGAGTGAATTTCGCTTTATGGTGATTGATATGGCCTAGTTGGGTGAAGGATCCGAATGCTCTAACTCACACAAGTTAACTCCTATGAATTGGAAAAAAAAGGTTACACGGGAAATTTGTGATGGAATCGGCAATGGAAGTTGATTTGAAGAATCCAGATGGGCCTTCTATTGTAAAGAAGTCAAATCTCATTAGAGAGACAAGCTTGGAAGATGGTAGGAAACTTCGGTTTATCTGACAAATGCTTTCGGATGAGTGGCTCTGAAATCATTTGGAACAACTTGAGCGAAGAAGAGACAGAAAGATGGCCCAGAAAGGGAAACGAGGTAACAGCAAAGGCGAACAGAGTGTTGATAAATGAAGATTTTCAACTTCAATGTCAGAGGGAGGGTCAAAGAAGGAGAAAAGAAAGGAAGTCAGAGAAATGATCTTCAAAAATAAAATAGAGGTATGATGTATTCAAGAATAAAAAATGGAGCATATTAGTAAATTTATTTGTTTGTCTGTGTGGGGTGACCATGGCTTTGATTGGGAGTTTAGTCCGTCTGACGGGAATTCAGGGGGGATAGTTACAATCTGGAACGAGGCCATTTTTTGCAAATCTAGCTCTTGGTTTATGAGAGGTATGTTTGTTGTTAATGGGTTTTGGCGAGAGGATGGAACAAGATGCATAATTATAAACGTGTATGCGCTGTGCTCTTTTCCTGAGAAATGTGAATTGTGGGATGCCATCAAGAGGGTTATTGAGCAGAATTTAGATGCCTGTATTAGTATTGTGGGGGATTTCAACTCAATTAGAAACGAACATGAAAGAGTTGGGAGAGGAGAAAGAGTCGACTCCAGAGATATTGATTGCTTTGACGAGTTTATTTTGCAGTCTAATCTCATTGACTTGCCCCTAATTGGGAAGAAGTTCATTTACTATCGTCCCGATGGATCGTGTAAGAGCAGGCTCGACCGAATGCTATTCAACGAGGAATGGATCAGAAAGTGGCCGGATCTGAATTTGAGAAGTTTGGGCAGAACAATTTCCGATCACTGCCCGATATTCCTTCAGTCCAGCACTAAGGATTGGGGCCCAAAACCCTTCAAATTCATCAACGGGTGGATCTCTCATCCAGAGTTCGCCTCGATGGTGAAAAGCAAGTGGGAGAGCTACATCGTTGACGGGTGGAGCAGTTACATTCTGAAAGAAAAACTCAAATTACTCAAGACAGACTTAAAGGTTTGGAACAAAGATGTCTTCGACATGCTTGATACATCAATCGAGGTTAAGAAGGCAGCGATTGACACCCTCGATAGAATAGACGATACCTTTGGATTGGAAGAGGATGAAATTATGGAGAGAAATCGACTTTTGGTAGAACTACTAAGGAAGCTAATTTGGAAAGAGGGCCTTTTATCACAAAAGGCAAAAAACAAGTGGATACGTGAAGGGGATGTCAACTCAAGTTTTTTCCATGGATGGATCAACAAGAAAATTAAATCTAATGGCATTGAGGGACTCATGGTGAATGGAAGGTGGATAGAGTCGGTGGAGGATGTTAGAGCCTAGGTATACGACCACTTTAAGAAACACTTCAAAGCAAGAACATTCCCGAGAATCCAGCTGAAAATCTGGTTTCAAAGACTTTAGATGAATGTGATAACGAATTTCTGGGGGCCCCATTCACCGAAGAAGAAATAAAAAACGCCATTTGGGCATGCGACTCAAACAAAAGCCCGGGCCCAGAAGGGTTTTCATTCGCCTTCTTCAAATAAAATTGGGAGATGCTTTGAAGAATGACCTTTCTTTGAGGATGATGGAAGAGTTTCACTCGAACGGGAAGTTAGTCAGGGGGTTAAATTCGTCATTTATCGCCTTGATCCCTAAGAACGATCAGGCTCAATCTTTAAATGAATTCCGACCGATTTCTCTCATTGGCAGTTTGTAGAAGATAGTTGCGAGACTACGGCAAGTAAACTTAGTAAAGTCTTGGACCCGTTAATTTGGAAAATCGATCGACTTTTGTGGGAGGGAGGCAGATTCTTGACGGAATCGTAGTTCTGAATGAGATGATTGATGAAGCAAAGAAGAAAAACTTCAAAGAATTATCTTTAAAGTGGATTTGAGAAGGCTTACGACTCCATTGATTGGGATTATCTTGAAGAAATGATGGCAAAGATGAATTTCAGCTCTAGATGGAGGATGTGGATGAAGGAATGTGTGCTACGGCATCCTCTTCGGTACTCGTGAATGGTTGCCCAACCAAATAATTTAAGCATGAAAGAGGCATACGTCAAGGTGACCCCCTATCACCTTTTTTGTTCCTCATTGCAGCTGAAGGACTTAGCCTTTTGATGTCTAGAGCGGTGGAGTTTGAAATGATTGAACCATTGGTGGTGGGCAAAGATAAAATCAAGGTATCACACTTGCAATATGCGGACGATACCATATTCTCGTGCCCAAGTAAGTTAAGTAATATTTTCACCATTAAGTACATTTTGAGGCTGTTTGAGCTTATTTCTGGGCTTAAAGTCAACTTCTATAAAAGTTGTTTGTGGGGATTTAACGTGGACAGCAGTACAATGGAAAATATGAGCAGAATTTTGGGGTGTGACATTGGCTCTTCACCTTTTTCTTATCTTGGGATGAATGTGGGGGTCAAAATCCGTAAGAGGTTGGCGAAATGGAGCGGCAAACATATCTCTTTTGGGGGGAGAATCACCTTGCTACAATCGGTTTTATCAGCTATCCCGTTATATCTTTATCCTCCTTCTATCTTATCCCAAAAAATATCATCAAAGGGATCACTCAAATCCAAAGAGATTTTTTTTTTATGGGGGTGTGAGTCTCAGAATAAAACGACTTGGGTAGGTTGGGGGAAGTGTGCAAAAAAAGGGCCCAAAGTTTGGGATTAAAGATGTGGGAAAATTCAATCGTGCTCTTGTTAGGAAATGGGTGTGGAGATTTGTGAGTGAATCTAATAGGCTTTGGGTGAGGGTAGTGAAGTCCCCGAAATCTGGTGGTTTTGTGTCAATCTGGATAGAGGGGGTAGAGGGCGAGGTCGAGGAGTGGGAGGAATGTAAACCTCGGGGTGGTGGAAAGACATTAGTATGTTGTTTAGGAATAAGGAGGGAGTAGGAATGATGTCTTAATTAAGAAAGATTGTGGGTAGGGGGGATCAAACTCAATTTTGGAACGATGTGTGTGTGGGGGGGAGGGAGGCCTTAAGGGTATCATTTCCTAGACTTTTTAGAATTAGTGGGAACGAGGGTAAGATTAGCGATGGGAAGGAAAGTGGAATGGGGAGGAATGGGAGTGGGACACAGGATGGAGAAGAAGGTTGAGAGTTAGAGAGGAGTCATCACTTAATCTTTTGTTACAATGCATTAATTACACACGATTGACGGGAGAAAAGAAGACATGTGGAGTCGGAATGGGTCTCCAAATGACATTTTAAATTTAACAGGGCTTACAAATTAATGTCCTAAATCTACGATCCTAAACAAATCGTCTGAAGGAGGAAGGCTTTCAAGAACCTATAGGGGCGTAAACACCAAAACGAGCTCAAGCAATTGTATGGAAAATTCTCAAGCAAAGACTACCAACGAGAGACAACTTGAAGAAAAGAAAAGATCATCGATGTAAATGACGACGTTTAGTGGTCCTTTATGTGGGAGGTAGATGAAACAACATCTCATCTATTCTTCACATGTAAAGTTTAAATCACAAATTTGGAGTAACATCTACAAGTGAAGTCAAGTGAACATGGTTCCTCATGAAGATACGTTCATAAACTTTCTTCAACATGGGGATATGTTCGGGCCTCTCCGTAAAGGTAACATTGCTTCCTCTATTTGGATAGGTGTAGTTTGGACCATTTGGACGAAAAGAAATGAGTGGGTGTTCGAAAGGAAAGAATTGGATGTAACAAGAATCTCAAACGAAATCATTGCAAGAACTTGGTCGTGGATCACGGCTAAAAAGGCAAAAGATAGGGAGTTTTCTTTTGTGATTTGACGAACTAATCCTTTTTGTATATCGGCATGAACTTAGAATGTTTAAGCTTTGGACTTATGGTTCTAGGATCTTATTTTCTTCATATGTAAGGGATGGTGTACCCCTTGTACCCCACTTGTTACTTAATGAAGTTTCTTTTTTGGCTGATCAAAAAAAAAATGAGGTGAAGAAGGAAAGAAGAAGAAGCGGGAGTGTATGGGGAAGAAATTGGATGAACAGGGAATTATATGTATTATATGTATGATTCGAATTAAATAAATTGGGCAGGATCAGGGCGAGTGCACGAATCCCAAGTTTGTGTACCAATTACATATGAGACCAGTACAAATCAATTTTGACCAATATTACATGGAAACCAAAGTATACAACATTACATACACATTTTTACCTTATAATTAGAATTTTGATGAATTTTAAATTTTAGTTTACATAATCCTACAACCAAACATACGTTTTACTTAGTAAAATTTTCAAGCTGGGCTTGTGATGCTGGCCGCAAATATACATATTTAGAAAATATCTATATATAATTAGCATTCCAGATGCTAAAATATCTATATAAATAATACTATATATATATTGACAACTTGTAAATTGTTGAATATTTAATGGATATGTATATAATTACACCATTGAATGTTTTTTAATATATTATTGTGATATTTTGAATTCTAATCGTAAAGATTTATATATTTCAAAATGTGATATATCCAGAAAATATAATACAATACTCATTATTTTGAAGCGGTTATTATATATTATAATAGATTATATTTGAAATTAAAATTCATATAAATTTGTTTAAGATTAAATCAATTTTTCTGTAATATATTTAAAGATACAATTTGGTATTAACTTAGAATAAATTATAAAAAATATTTATGGATATATATATGTATAAAAATAAAGAGTATTCTATGTACAATCATAAGACTCATAAATGCATTTTAGAAGCGTCTTGAATTATACAAAAATAAAAAGCGTCTGTTTGCTTAAAACCAAAAGATCTAACTATGTTCCCATATTAATAATTGCACTTTTATGTGTAAATAAATCGTATTTTTTAAAGATAACAAGTTGTGACGCTTAAAATGCGTTATGAGTCTTGCATTTATCTAATCTTGGATCATATAAATTAACCAAAAACTATATTTAGTTGGAAGACATAATTAGTCCTCGAATCAAAATCTCATATAAGAACTATCAATTTTATAAGTTTACTCTTTTTTCATTATTAATGTAATAATTTTATTTGATATATGTTAATAATAATATTATAATGTTGATATTACATTTATGTCGATTTGGCTTATAATCTTTTATCGATTTGAATATTTATAATAATCCACTATCGTCGATTTGAATTTTTATAATAATCTATAATCCGTTATTCTAAAAAAATAAAATCCAATAGAAAAAGAAGGAAATAAGAGACAGCTGTCCAAATTTATGTAGCACCTACCAAACCCAAAAGCCCATTCCAAATTGCATTTAAGCCGGCCCTCCTTCCCTCTCTGCAATTTCATCTTTCTCACAAAACCAACTCCTATTCATCAATCCACCTTTTTCCTTATTTTATACATCAATCTCTATCAATTTGTACTAGTCAATATACTTGTATTTAATCAATTCAAACTCTACTGATTCTCGAGAATTCTTTTTCAGTTCTGCTGGTAATCGCATCTTCGTAAAGGTATAATCCTTTTGAATCCTCCTTCGGATTCTGTTACACCTGACTTTGCTGCTTTTTTTAATTTGTTTAATATCCAATTATGAATTATCCATTACTTTTAGTGCGTTGTATTGTATCTACTGTGTACACGATTTTATTTTTTCAATGATTGCGAGTAAGATCTAGTTTATGAGAATTTTGTTTTGGTTTTGTGACTTTGTGTGTGCTGTTTCAAGTTTTCTTTTCTGTTGCTTTTATTCGATTGCATTGTTTAATATGTGATTTGCGCACGCATAAGAACGTCTTTCTGCAAGTAAGACAGCTGTAGTTGTGTTATTTTAGGTGTTTGTTATTCTCTCTCTCTCTTTTTTTTATGTGGTTTTTCGGTTTTAGGCAGATATAGGAATTTCATGAGTGTAGGTATTATCTTGTCTTTATCTGGACTCAATTTGATTGAGTGTTTTTGAGATTGTAATATGTTAAATTGATTATCAGGTACTTTTATGAAATCAGAACGTTGAAGTATCAAATTCCGCCATATTTACTTTGTTTGTTGCATCGCATAAGCCTTTCTCTGTTCAAATTGGTTATAAATTAGGTGTAGAATTTTTGTATATATACCCGTATCCCTCTTCTCCTCCCACACCATCTCTATCTCTTCACTGTGTGGGGTTTTCTTCTGAAAAATCTTCGTTGTGCAGTGAACAAATTTTAAGAGGACAAGTGGAACTCACCAAACGAGTGGACCACTGAAGCACTGATTCCACTGCATACACAGGTTGCCAATCAGATTTGAAATTGAGGTAAAATTGTTTGTTCTCTTAAATTTTTCTGAAGAACTTCATTGGTCTTTTCTTAAATCCTGATATATGCTGTGTTTTCCTGAGGAATTTTAAGGAATTTGTTTGAACCATAGGCTACATTACCATCTCCTTGACCATCACCCACAGATTGTGATTGGTGAATTAAATGATCAAATTTAGAATCTAAAAATGTAATAGAGAATTTACAGGGCTGTTACAACAAATTAAAGGATGGATGCTAAAATATACAAATGGGATAGAACTAAATTAAAGAAATTGGCCATTTGCTATAATCAGTGGTAGTTGATCAAGTGTTTGGAGATTCAACTTCTACATTATCAAAATATGTATGCATTCTTGTTCCTGCTTTCATCAATATATGCATATATGTGCTTGTATATATACATATATCAGAACAAATTAATAAATATTCATATTAAAGTTAATCAAAAGAAAGAATTATGATCGAGAAAGAAGAGGCAGCTCTTTGTTTACCATCAGAACAATTTTATTTACTGGCTCCCATTTAGCTTGTTCTACACTTGTCAATGTCAGACGGAATACTCTTTATTTTTTATCTTATTTATTTCAGAAAGATTTTTCAAACATTGTATCAGATTTTTAGCTTATTTGCTCCAGTCATTTAGTCTTTGTCTCTTTCAGTTTCCTCATCTTTCCCTGTTTGTGCATAAATCTCAGTTCCAAACTTGCATATTCCTACAATTTCACCAATTAGTTGATTGAAATATACATGAATTTAATTTTTGTTTCTTCAAGGACTCTTAGTTTTGTTCATTAATATTTGGTATATAAAACAATCATATTTGACAAATGATTCTCAGATTTGTTCCTTACATGTTGGTGGATTAGAATATATAATGATTTTTCTCTCTTACTCTCTCTCTCCTCCCCCTCTCCTCCACAATGAACTATAGAGTCTTACTGTACCCACTGGTTTTTGCAGTAAGCAAAAACCTGGACACAATGCACTTATATACATATTTTGCTGCATAATATCTCATAGAAGTAAATAATAAGAATACTTGATTAATCTGTGAGCGTGGAATAGTTTGATCTATGAGAGGACCTGCACAAAGACATATCCAAGATATAAATACACATTTTAACAATTTATTTCGTTATAAGTTTGACGAAAATATATATTGCCCTTTTGTTTTCAATTTTTTTAAATGTTAAATTGTCCATTAATCATGTTCTTATACAAGAAAAAAAGATCATGAGTGTTAATTTTGCATGGAAATCCTGTTTTCTGGAGAGATCTATTTGGAATGAAATTATTGCCAATTGCCTACTTATATTACGAGGGTGGTGGAATTCTTGAATTTCAGATTATCTAGCTCCATTGCCTACTTTATTGGTCTACTTAATTGAATTTCAGAATTTTTGAAGATCTAAAAAAAGCAGTCCAACAAGCATTTACAGAGGAAGCTGCAAGGTTATTACCTACTAACTTAATTGACAAACCTCTCATGTACCTTTACATGCCTTTTACATTACTGCATAGTCGATTGCATTAAATTTGAAAATCTGCTTTTCTTAGGAATTTGCTAGGTTGGTATGGTTTTGCATGCTATTTGTGGTGAGTATATCAGTTGCAAGGTCATGCTGAAAATATATTTTTAAATTCTTCATTCTAGGATATATTTCTTGATGATAATTGGACTTAGGCTTTTCTTGGGCATCTTTCATTTCCTCTTTTTTTTTTTTAATAATGCATTTCACTGAGTTATCTTTCAAGTATGCATCAAGAAACTTTAATTTGAGATACCGAAATTTCTTTACCCCATCACATTCTGAATACTTCCATCATACAAAAGAATATCCTCCAAAGAAATGTTTTTCCTCTTATGACCTGCCTTTTCTATGCCCAATATGCATAGTAGTTTTGTACCTGTAGCTATCCTGATGATACCATGCACAAAACTCTCTGCCTTCACTTGGCTGGTTCCAGCTTCTTAAATCATCATGGTCATAATATTTGTTAAGATTTTGGGTCTCAATCAATTTAAGTTATAAGAGAGCATATAAGTATAGATATATACATATCTTCGGGTATGAGGTTGATTCAGACCTGGCTCAAAGTGGGTTTTGAGGTGCTAATTGGATAATTTTGCATCTCTTCAATTTTAGATTTCTTGATAATTTTGCACTTTTATATGGAGACCAGAATTTTTTTTGCTCAATTTTTCATTTGATGATACAAGCAGTTACTTAATCATTTTTTAGAAAGCTCAGCTATTTAGTTTAAAGTTATAATTTAGCAGGCTTATCATATTGGATTCATTTTATAACATAAATGAAATAACATTATTGTGAAGTTTTATTTACATGTTCATTGACAATCACGGTAAGACTTTGGTCTGTATATTCCGCGTGTTCATTATTCATAACTTATAATCAGAATAATATTAAATCATCATTTTTTAATTATTTTATTATCAGATGAAAATAAAGGCTACAATTTGCTGTTTTGGGTTGTAAATTTATTAATGATTTAATTCAAAGACCGGTCGTCCCGTATTGCTTAGTGCTTGCTGTCTTGCTTTTCTCATAACGATATGACTGAGCTAACAAATTTTCTGAAATATTTATAACTACATTATTTATGGGATGATTAACGGATGAAATTTATTAATATTCAGATGGAGACACATACAACACAGCATGGGCATGTCATCGAGGTCTCTTCTGAAGCACCATTAACAGAGAGGTGCATTATTGGGAGCAAAAAGTTGTGAGGGCGCCATTTGTGGTTTTGCTGATGTTAAGACTAGTTCTACCGACGCACAAGAGCGCTCTGCTTCTATGAGGAAACTCTTAATTGCAGTTGCATTATGTATCGTGTTCATGAGTGTGGAAGTTGCTGGGGGTATTAAAGCCAACAGTCTCGCAATATTAACCGATGCAGCCCACTTGCTATCAGATGTTGCGTCCTTTGCTATCTCTTTGTTTTCGTTGTGGGCTGCAGGATGGGAAGCTACACCCCGCCAATCATATGGATTTTTCAGGATAGAGATACTAGGGGCATTAGTTTCAATTCAACTAATATGGCTTCTTATAGGGATCCTCGTCTACGAAGCTATAGTTCGCCTCGTTCAAGAAACGGGTGAAGTTCAAGGGTTTTTGATGTTTCTAGTTTCTGCTTTCGGGTTGTTAGTCAATATTATAATGGCTCTCTTGTTGGGTCATGACCATGGACATGGACATGGACATGGTCATGATCACGGGCACGGTCACGGGCATGGGCATGGACATAGTCATGGGCATGATTCAGGACATGACCATGGGCATCACGGACATGAGGATCATGATCATGGTCCTGAGGATGACCACACACACAGCCATGGCGTCACTGTCACCATGTATCATCGTACAGAACAAGGGCAGCCCAAACATGACGAACATCATCATGGCCATGGTGGAGACAGTAGTGAGCCTTTGCTCGATAGATCCAGCGATCATGCAGGTATGGATGCAAATATTGCAGTATTTGATTCAATGCATTAAACTATTCGTATTCGTTTAAAATTTGAATTTTAAATATAATTTGTATTCACTTCAAAATTGAATTTCTGATATATTATTAAAAACCTTTCTAAAATTATTTATATACAATACAGAAATAAATCATTATTAAATTATATTGGAGTATAACATTTGTAATTTTCCATTAAATTCATAACATATATTAAATTAAAAATACATATATTAATTGCATATTCGTGAATACCAAATTGAATACAATTATGCTCGTATTTACATTTTAATACTTTTGAATCAATAATAAATTTGTATTCGAATTCGAAATATTCAAGTTCGAATCTTAATATTCGAATATGAATAAAAAATGTTTAATTCTTTTGCATCCCTATATGCAGCTAAGTCAGAAGGTGGACAAAAAAGGAAGAAGCAGCAGAATATAAACGTTCAAGGTGCTTACCTCCACGTTCTTGGAGATTCGATACAAAGTGTTGGGGTTATGATCGGTGGGGCTATAATCTGGTACAAGCCGGAGTGGAAAATCATTGATCTTATCTGCACTTTGATATTTTCCGTGATCGTGTTAGCCACCACGATTAGGATGCTCCGAAACATTCTAGAAGTTCTGATGGAGAGCACGCATACGGAGATTGATGCCACAATGCTGGAGAGAGGGCTCTGTGAGATGGAGGAAGTAGTTGCTATCCACGAATTGCATATATGGGCAATCACGGTGGGGAAAGTGTTGCTGGCTTGCCACGTGAGAATAAAGCCTGATGCTGATGCTGATATGGTGCTGGATAAGGTGATCGATTATATCAAGACGGAGTATAATATCAGTCACGTGACGATTCAAATTGAGAGAGAACAGGTTTAGTAATTTCACTTGTGTTGATATATCTTCTAGATTGGTAGACTTGGTGAAAACTGGTGGAAATCCTCCGTATTCTATTTCTAGGTTGGTAATTTTGGTTTCGTTTAATCATGATGTTTTGAATGGCTTTTTCCATGGTTTGTGTTTATTCTATGGTGTTTAGGAGAATCAATTTGTGGGGAATCTTGATGGTGAAGTTGGTTTTAATTGAAATTCCAAATTCCCTTATTTTCTGTTACTTGAATTGTATTCAGGTTAAAAAAAGATGGTTAAAAATAATGCAAGTGTAGTTTAGGTGTGTAGGAAATTAATGCAATGCCAATTGAATTTGCATTTTTATTGCTGCTATTTGTGATACTTTATGCTTATCTCGATTACTCGATGCATTCTGAGCATAATTTACTCTGCAGATTACCTAAATTTCATCTCCTGCCATTATAATGTTTGGGTAAATCTATTTGTTTATTCCTCCGTGCTCCCTCATGCATTTGCACCATTCTTCTGTTCAATAGATACACTTTCCATCTTATTAATTAGTACTACCTACGACTCGGATCAGTATGAAAAACTGATCTGGGCACAAAAAACCAAGGAAATGTTACATTTTGCTTTATTAAAGTGATAAACTAAGGGTATTTGAGTCAAATCAGATTTAATTGTGTGGTTGTAAGTTAATTGTGTTAGAAAAAATAATGACAGAGAGTATAAATAAGTGTATATTGTGAGGGTGAGGTTATAAGTAAAGTTAATTTTTTTCTGAATGTGAATATTAATGTGGGACAAACAAGTGTAAGAACTGATTTGGAATGGAGGAGTAATTACTTGTGGCTCAATGATTGCTTTGGTAATAAAGATATAATTGATGTGGTAAGGATCAAATTCATTAGGATGGATGTATTGAATATAGATTTTTTTAGCAATCTGGGGACGAAAATTTACTGCAACCATGTTTTTTTACCCTTCATTCAGGCTTCAATTTGTCAAATTATTTTGATAGATGATTAAAGAAAGACATACATAAGACATGTTGATGAATCAAATCAAATGTGAAGAGTTATTTGGTATTAATGCATGATAAATATGAGTGTGTTCCTTCGGCACTTTTTTCCTTTTAATATCTGTTTAGCATGAGAAAGATGATAAATTACAAAAAGTGGGATGTAAAGGTTAATTAATTTACGTTTTTGGTACTTTTATCTTATTTTGCAAGACTATGAGTTTGCCTGATGAATTTATTAAAGTTTTTCGGTCTTTTTATTTCCTTTTGTTGCTAAATTCAATACTTTATTCTATTTAATAATGAGTTTTGTTTAGATCACTTAATCTAATATTCTTATAATTTTTTGCCATATTGTAGATTGTTGATATTATGGGGATTGATTATTTATATAAGAAAGAGAAAGATGTAGCGATCTGTTAAACTGAATGATTCTAATGAATTGGAGTCAGTCATGTAAAACTTTGGCCTTGGGCTAAAATAAACTAAATTTAAATGGGTCATTAATATTTTATTTATTGGCTTTTATTTAGCTTGATATTTCTGACTCCCAGATTGGTAGACTTGTTGAAACATGCAAGTTTTGTGGAAATAATCCATATTTTAGGTCTGTAGTTTTGGTTTTCTTCCCATGCTCTGTGTATTGTATTGACGCATTCACACCATTCTTCAGTTCAATAAACGCTTCCCATCCCATTAATTAGTATGACTCAATAATTACATGGGTATCTTAATCAGGATCACTTCTCATGAATATCATTAGGATGCATGTATTGATTATTATTTTGGAGAAATTTATTAACTAGTGGGACTTTTGAGGGATTAACCACGATAGACAACATCCTAATCTCATGTAATCAATTTGTTTGGTTTGTAGGATAAAGGTTAGGGATACATTTTTTAGCTCATATATAAAAATGTATTTAATTTTTATATGGAGGATATGTCATATGTCTATCTCATGCATGTAGAAGGTGAGATTGAACGGGGATTACATTTTAATTCTTATACTGATTTTTAAGTACATGATTAAGTGTATAATCCCACAATTCAAATGCATGTCTTGATTTAAAAAATTCAGTTCAATCAATCCAAGCTTATTCAATCCTATAATAATTAATTAATTCAATCATGTGAATTAAACGAGCCTTATATAATAGTTGTACATTAGACTTGTATATAACTACTCTATACTTTTTAATGGAAATAATTAATATTAATCAATTAATAGTCTAATAAATATTAGTAAGTTAATTAATATTATTTAAAAATACATTTGAGTTATGATACACTTGACGTTAGAGCTGTCAAAATGAACTAGGCCCAGGGCCCATCTGTACATGAAACGGGTTAGGTTGAGTATTTTACGAGTCTGCTTAGGAGAATCAGTGCATTTGGGTTGGCCCATTTAGGCAATGGTGAAAGAAATGGGTTAGAAGCGGGGTTGGGTTGGGTTGGCGGGGGCTTTTAAAAAAATATATATATTAATTTTTTAATAATATTATTAAATTTAATTAAAATATAAAAATATAAATACAAAAAATAATTTATTTTTTATTTATGCACGCAACATATAAAGTGTTTTATTTATTACGACTATTTTGTGGATATTGTTGCTTAGTCTTTAGTTTATTGTAAATTTTATTTGTTTTAATTATTTATTAATGCATTGTTCATATGATGTTTAAAATTTACATAAGCTCTCATATGAAACATGCTCATATTATGAAATTAATATCATAACACATATAAAATAATATCAATACTCTTATAAATTAATACCTCTAGCATTTAATGTTGTGATCTTAGTTTACAAGTGTTATTATATTAAATTATAAATTGTAGTGGTAAAAATTTAATGATATTAGTAAGTTTTTATCGAAAAGTAACTCTAAAATTAATTATAAATAATACATGCAAAAAAATAATATTTTATTAAAAAAAAAACCCTTGCTAGGCTAGCCAGCTTCGCTATAGGTTGGGTTGAGTAATTTTAAATAGAAGCTCATGGGTGGGTTGGCCCGTCAAACCCGGAAAAAATTAGGGTTGAAGTGGGTTTTGGGCCGACCCGACCCGTCGACCCGTTCTGACAGCTCTACCTGACGTGGTGTATATAAAACTTTCATTAAAATAAAAAAAGTAAAATACAAAAAAAAAATTAAAATTCGAATTAACAACACAATAAAATACTCCACAAATGTAGTAAATCTACTCACAATTCGGTGGAGAATTGGGATCAACGTTCACCCATCACTCAGCTGTGATTTTCCCATTCTTTATCCACTATCCTGCAGGAGATTAATTATGACATTTACATAGTATCTTTATGTCCTCCCCTTGTTAAAAAAAATAAAACGGAATAATCAAATTAAATAGGCCCGTTTGATTTGCAGGATTGATCAGAATTATGATTTTAATCCCAACTAATTTACCATTTGATTTGTGGGATGAGAGCTCGGATATACTTCAAGTTTGGGTTCAAAATATATTAAATTCCTTTATGGAGGAATATGTAAATCATATGTGAAAAGATGAGATAGAACATATTCTAAATGCAATATTACAATATTATCCTTCTATTGTTTGAATAGATTCACAATAATGAAGTGTGTTATTTCAAATTCAATTTAAGGATTCTTATGACTTTCAATTGACATCCTATATAATCTTTCAATCAAATCCTATAATCAAAACATATATCTTCACTCAAACA